>OZ017738.1:275976399-276071399 GCA_963969285.1 Odontomyia ornata | reverse complement strand
TTAATATGGGGCAAGACGGTCCAGGGGCACGGTTTTCATTTTGGCTTTTGGCTTACGGTGTACCTGTATGCGGTAAATGACGTAATTGATTCGCTTTGTAACTCGGTATGGTCCCTGCCAATTATGTTGCAACTTTGGAGAACTATCCTTTCGCCGTTGCGGGTTATATAGCCACACCAAATCATCTTGCTGGAAGCCAGTGGAATTTGCCTTTAGATCATACCTGGTCTTCATGCGGTCAGTAGCCGATTCGAGGTGTTTTTGCACTGTCCGGTGTATCTGATTCAACCGTTGCTTTTGCTCGCTTGCGTACTCCGAGATCGTTTGGGGTTTCTCGGGGGGTGTTCCGAACTTTAAATCAGCTGGTAGACGAATAGTCTTTCCAAAAATGACTTTGTTTGGGGCTTGACCCTTTGATGCATGTTCGGCAGCTCTGTACGCCATCAAAAATAGTGGGACATGTCGGTCCCAGTCCCTTTGGTTCTCGTCAACCATCTTGGCCAGATGTTAATTGAGTATGCCGTTGAAACGTTCGACCATTCCATCGGATTGGGGATGCAGCGGTGTTGTCCTCGTTTTTCATATTCCCAGCAGCTCGCACATTTCGCCAAAAACTAGTGACTCGAAATTTCGGCCTTGATCCGAACGTAGTTCGCAAGGTATGCCGTACCTACTGACCCAATTTAATACTAGCTGTTTGGCAACCGTAGTTGTTTGCTGGTTGGAAATGGGGTAGACCTCGGGCCACTTGCTGAAATAATCGGCCACAACCAGCGTGTATCGATTTCCTCATTCGGATTCAGGAAAAGGTCCTCCGATGTCAACAGCAATCATTTCAAACGGTACACCCACGTTATATGTTTGCATTTGTCCTCTCAGTCGTCACTTTGGACCTTTGATGGAAGCGCAAATCGTGCATCTACGGCACCAGTCCTCTACGTGTTCTCGAGCGTGGAGCCAGTAAAACCTTTCCCGCAATTTCGCTAAGGTCTTGTTAACACCAAGGTGGCCTCCCGAGGATCCTTCATGCATTTCCTTAACCACATCGTGGATTCAGCTTTTGGGGACTATAGTTTGCATCCTATAAAAGCTGCCATTTGCCATTTCCCATTTCTACTTGAGTACGCTACCTTCCACCTGAAGGGAGTTCCATTGTGCCCAATAGCTTTTCACGGTAACGCCATGCATTGAAACGTCTTTCCACTCAGGTCGCCCAGTTGTCTCCTTCCATACGAGCAATGGACCGATGTCTTCATCGGCTAATTGGCATTTTGAATCTCCTCCGATGACCAACCTTCATCGAATTCAGCCGCTATCACTTTCAGATCAGCGGTCGACTCCTTTTCCTCAATCCGTCGGCAATGCTTGCAGTTAGCTGGACATGGAAGACGAGATAGAGCGTCAGAATTTCCATGAACTCTGCCCTTGTGAAGTAGTTGGGGCCTCACTAGGTCTGGTCAGATAATCGATCGGGTTGAACCAGTGTCGCTTGTTATGGTGCAATGTTCTTCATTAACTTGACCCGGAAGGCATAATTCTGCTTCTCCACAATGTAGTCTTGACACGGTGATGGGGGTGCTGGGAATGTCAGTCCTCCTAGCCAACGTCTGCCCCACCAAGTTGGCCCCTCCAGTTTGATGGGCCTCCATTCTAGGCTCCTGACACGGTCTGGATCTCCACCATTCTGGCCAATACCTCCGTTTCCTTCACTTCTTGCAGTCTCTTTGCAGGTGTTCCTTCTCACCGCAATCCCAGCATCTAGGCGCACCATTTGCCTGCGGCTCTCACACATTTTCCACGCGCTAACACCTGCACTCATCTGCCACTACTTCACGGACCCGGGCAGTGGTACGAGTCGCATTTTTTGCTGCCTCGAAGCTCAGACTATAAACCAATGCGTTCTTAACCGTTTGCTTTTGAGGTGAACGCACGCTTGTTCTTTAAGGTGCTGATGAATGCTTCTGCTCCTACGTCATCTCGATGTTCTGGGTCGTACGCTAGGTAAGCCAAAAGTCCCAGTCGGTCAATGTCTTGGGCTATGTGCTTTAAGGTTTCACCAGACTTCTGCATCCAATGCCGTAGCTGAGCCTGGTAAATCTGCTTCAGATGATTGTCTCGATGACGCATGTCTAGCGCATTCATTATAGCAGCCGGGTTTGAATGCAACTCAACGGGCATGGTCTGCAAAAGCTTGGCAGCTGGGCATTTAGAGCAAGAATCAATGCAGTTGCTCGTTCCTAGCGGCGGCTTCAAACTGGATTTTGTAGATACTCCAGACCGTTTGCCCGTCGAATATTGGTGCTTGAACATTTCTGGATGTGCTTTGCGATACGGTTATAAGCGGAGCTGGTGAGGTGGTTACTACTGCCTTTTCCATCTTATGGTTCATTCTCCCTCGACCTGGCTGATCTCATGGTTGATTCTCTCCTTGACCTGGTATACCTTTTCCTCGACGCATTTAATTTGGTTGTTGAGACTACTGAGCTCTGCATTTATTTCGGTAGACTGTTTTTCCAAATCTGCCTTCAAATCAGTTGACTGTTTCTCCAGCTTCTGTGTGATGTCTGCCTTGATTTCGAACGCTTGTTGGTCTAGCTTCTGGTCTAGCTTCGTAGTTAAATTGGATGACAGTTGTCGCTGCTCTTGCTTCATCAGCATCAACATTTGCATCAGTGCATTTTCTGATTCCTTTGGTTTTGGTGTTTCTGCTTCACCACCTTCTGTGCCTTTTCCGCATCTGAGGGCTCACCCACCATGGTAAATTCATTAATGTTAGCTTCGTTGTATATTTATTATCTCGGCTTTTTTTCCATCAGTTTTCACGTTACATTTCACTATTGTGCACTTTAAAAATGCTTACAAGTTTTTCACATTCAAAACTTTCTCTCTCACTTCTTTACGCAACTGCCGCGTGTTATGGTTCGCGGCCAATAATTTTAATCTTCCGGGACAGTGAAAACGCAATGTCTTTTAAAATTGAAATCGAATAGTTTCTTTACTAAAATTGCACAATAACTAATTTAACTATTTCATAACTTGTCTATTAATTTTTTATTTCAACTTTTTATCACTTCAATATTGCTTTTTACTTTCGCACTCCACACTATCGCGGTTTATTATATCGCGGTTGTAATGAATAATAATCCCCCCATTCTAGCCGTTCAATCCATTTCTCGTACATTGGCGAGTGTTCTGCCGAGAGGTATCTGGTATATTCGAGCAGCTTAATGAATGGAGCAGTGCCTCATTTTCAGATGTTGATCATGCTTGGTAGGTTCTCGTGGTTTCGAGTAAATTCATTTTGTTGATGTACTTAATGGTTGTGAAAACAATTGCGACATTAGCTCGCGAAATTATTTGTACATGTAACAATTTATATATATACATATATATATATTTATATATATATATATATATATATATATATATATATATATATATATATATATATATATATATATATATATGTATATACATATATATATACATATATATATATATATATATATATATATATATATATATATATATATATATATATATATATATATATATATATATATATATAAAGATGTATATATATATATATATATATACATATATATATATATATATATATATATATATATATATATATATATATATATATATGTAAATATTACTGTATATCTATACACACGCATATTAAATATATATACGTACATATTTATATATATATATATATATATATATATATATATATTTATATATATATATATATATATATATATATATATATATATATACATATATATATTGTCGCGTGTTTTGGTTCGCGGCCAATAATTTTAACGTTCCGGGAAAGTGAAAACGCAATGTCTTTTAATTTAAGTTAAAAGAGTTTATTTAACTACAAAAATGCAAATTAACCAGTTTAACACTTTCACTGATTTTAATTTTCACTATTAAAAAAAATCTAACACTTGTCCATAAATTTCTTATCGCAATTGTCTTCTAAATCAATTCACTATTACGAAACACACTTTCGCAGTTCTTATCGCGGTCGAATGAATGATGATCCCCCAATTCATTCAGCTCGGTTTTATATAGGATCTGTAGTCATTCAACCCAGTTCTCGTACATTGGCGAGTTCGCGGGAACATTCGAGCGACTGCAATTGAATGGAGCAGTGACTCACTTTCAGATGTTGTTCATGCTTGTTGGGTTCTCGTGGTTTCGAGTAAATTCGTGTTCTTCATTGTTGTGAAAACAATTGCGACAGCAGCTCGCAGAATTATTTGTACATGTAACAATATATATATATATATATATATATATATATATATATATATATATATATATATTTATTTTTAGATATTTATATTTAGATATATATACATATGTATATATATATACATATATATATATATATATATATATATATATATATATATATATATATATATATATATATATATACATATATATATAGATACTTATGTATACATATACATAAGTACACAGATATTATACATTGTGTGTATATAAACTCGTATATAGATACATATATTTATATATATATATAGATATATATATATATATATATATATATATATATATATATATATATATACATATATGTATATATATATATATGTATATATATATATATATATATATATATATATATATATATATATATATATATATGTATATATATAAAGATATATATATATATATATATATATATATATATATATATATATATATATATATATATATATATATATATAATTATATATCTTTATATATATATATAAATATACATCTATATAAATATATATATATATATATATATATATATATATATATATATATATATATATATATATACATATATATGTATATATATATATATATATATATATATATATATATATATATATATATATATATATATATATATATTGTCGCGTGTTATGGTTCGCGGCCAATAATTTTAATGTTCCGGGAAAGTGAAAACGCAATGTCTTTTAAATTAAATTAAAGAGTTTATTTAATTACTTAAAATTGCACAACCACTTATTTAACTATTTAACAATTTTAATTTTCACTATAAAGAGTCTAACTTCCACTTGTCCATAAATTTCTATCGCAATTGTCTTCTTATACATATCACTTCACAATCAACGGGATCACTTTTCTATTACTCGAACAATATCGCTTTTCTATTCGCTTCATACTTTCGCCTTTATTTTTACTATTGCGATTCTAATGAATCCCTCCATTTATTCAGCTCGCCTTTATATAGGGTCTCTAGTCATTCAACCCATTTCTCGTACATTGGCAAATAAGCGGGAACATTCGAGCAGCGTAATGAATGGAGCAGTGACTCACTTTTAGATGTTGATGCTTGCTGGGTCTTCGAGTACGTTCGTTTTGTTCATCATGATTAATGGGTTTTCGAGTACGTTCGTTTTGTTGATCATGATCTTCTTAACGATTGTGAAAATAATTGCGACAGTAGCTCGCAAAATTATTCGTGCATGTAACAATATGTATGTATAAATGTTTATATGTATAGACACTATATGTATGTATATATATGTATATATATATATATATATATATATATATATATATATATATATATATATATATATATATATATATATATGCTCGGTCTTCGAGTACGTTCGTTTTGTTCATCATGATTAATGGGTTTTCGAGTACGTTCGTTTTGTTGATCATGATCTTCTTAACGATTGTGAAAATAATTGCGACAGTAGCTCGCAAAATTATTCGTGCATGTAACAATATGTATGTATAAATGTTTATATGTATAGACACTATATGTATGTATATATATGTATATATATATATATATATATATATATATATATATATATATATATATATATATATATATATATACATAGACACACACATATATATATATATATATATATATATATATATATATATATATATATATATATATATATATATACATATATATATATATATATATATATATATATATATATATATATATATATATATATATATATATATATATATATATATATATATATATATGTTTATACATATATATATATATATATATATATATATATATATATATATATATATATATAAATATATATGTTTATACATATATATATATATATATATATATATATATATATATATATATATACATATATATACTCGTACATATGTTTATATTTAGTTTAAATTTGAAGCAAGGAAACCGGGATCCCTTATAGGTAAAAGGATTATCTGAGATATTTTATTTATGATATTCATTTCGGAGGTAATGGCGTCTAGAATGACAAAATCAAATGAAAAAAGATTCAAAATTAAAAAAAATTTCTTTTAAAAACCCTATTTAGTTTATTGTATAACAATACTTCCCATATATATGTATTTCGAAAACAAGTTGTTTTCTTCATCAGTAGTAAGGGTGTAAAAAACTCAATGAAGAACCGCTGCTATTTATACTCAAAAGGATAAAGAACAATAGGATTGAGTTTTTCATACCCTTACCGCTGATGAAGAAAACAACTTGTTTTCGAAATACATATACGAGTATATATGGGAAGTATTGTTATACAATAAACTAAATAGCGTTTTTAAAAGGAATTTTTTTAAATTTTGAATTTTTTTCATTTAATTTTGTTATATTATTTATTTATCGTAAACCTGAAATAAATAACAGTTTTTGAATTCTTTTCCGAAAAAAAAATTACGGAAAATAATCGAAAATAAATTAAGAAACATACTTTCAACATACTCAAGATAATGATTTTTTGATGATGCCATTGCTTTAGAGGGCCAAGATATTATGTCCCTCAATATTGTTTGATATTTTATCCCGAAACTTAAACATAAATTAGCACCATCAATTTCAAACCGTAACCATTAAGTTCGTGGCTTATTTAAATTAACAAAATTCACGGCACGAGAAAAGAAACATGTTAATTAATTAATTTCGTTATTAGTTTTATCTAAAATATGAATTTTCACTAATTCGCGGCTAATATTTTTTCGCACATCTTCACGAACCACTTTATTTTGCACGATTTCTTTTTGAAAAGCACCGATATTTGAAGCCGATTTGAAACGATCACCACGCCTTGCAACTTTCGAATGTTTCGAGAATTCAGGATGCGATAATGAAACGAAATTCACCAAATTAACGTAAGTTTTGATTCGATTTCACGATTTGTTTAGACTTGTTACCTGACACCTATCAGTAGAACAGCCAACATGACATTAGTAGCCCATGCTGTGCCTCTTTTCTTCCTATGTACGCTATCTTTATCATACAACTTCTCCTCCGTTTGATTTTACTTCACTAATGCGCACTGTATATGTGCTATACCGGGCTTCGTGTAGTACTTATTCATAGCCTCAAACGGCTGGCAACGATACCATTATGAATCATTATCGACTTCATAATGGCTCGGAGAAGAGCCGCACAAATCTCAACGCTAATATCAGAAAGATGGTGAAAGGGTCGAAAGCGTTGGCTAATTCCTTGAGTTGAAACTAAGTCCAACTGTTCCGTGCAGGGAGATATAGCCAACGTCTTCGAATTCGGTTGATCGAATCCAACAGCCACACTGCCACAGCATGACTGCTATCATAGCCGGTGGAGACTATCAAGCACAAATCAGCACGGTAGGCGCCACTGCAACTGCGGCGAACCCCGTGATCAAAAATCGATCATTAACTGATCAAAAAAAAACCGAAACTATTACTATTTAACAATTATCTTATTATTTCCTGCTAAAACCATTCTAACCAAATCATAAAAAATTTCTACTAAAAACAAAAAAAAATACCCTGGAATGCTCAGACCCCTCTTCAAGTCAGGCACTCCAGGTACACAGGACCAATAAATTTGAAAAATTAAAACCATAATCAAAACTAATAAAATCAATCAAAACCATTGGGCGCCATCTGTGGCAACCGCGGAAATCACCGTAGTTGCAAACTTAAGTTTTAGCAGAGGGGTGTGTAGCCTGGGGTAGCAAATTGAGGCCAGCTAGCGCTCAGTCATGTCGTAGGACTTCTGGGACGCCCTCTGCTCGTGCCGAGCCACGATACATAAAAACACTAACACGGAGGGATAAGGACGGCAAAGGGGGAGGTCATTTTAAGAAATGAAAGATTATGGTCTTAACACGACATGGGCGTTTTATTTAATTCATAAATTATAATCCAAATCAAATTATATGCAGAATAACAATGTAAAAAAACTACTCAAAACCACTTTTGAAATTGAAAAAAATAAAAGAAATGCTAAAATACACCAACATAACCCTATTCAATATGATAAAGAATATAATAAAAACAACTACTGGAAAATATTAAAGTTTATAAAATATTAAAAAAAGAAAAAAAAACTAAATTGGTACTCACTTCTTTCCTTGCAAAGCTCTGAGCGCCCGATGAAATACAACAAAAGAAGCGTGGGGTTGCTGTAAATTAGATTGTAGAGTTAAAATCACAAAACAAAAAAACGCAACGGCCACTTTCATCAGCACTATCCGTTTCTTCTGCTCTGTTCACTAGTGGCAAGTTCAAAATTCCGCACTTGCTTTCCGAAAACCAATTCATTCGTCAGCTATCCTTGTTATAATTTAACAAACGTGACACCTGATGTTTTAAATATTGTGACTTCTGCATCACACTTGATTTTTCTTCCACCGCAATGTGGGTGGTTAGCTTTCAAAAGTAAGTTAGATTTTAGTTATTAGTTCTTAATGTCTTTCTCACTTCACTCCTTTCACTTCTGATTTTTATCCACTGAATATTAATCCAATTTTTGTTTTTTTTCTCTTTGTTTATCACTCCCAAACTTCCGACACTAAAAATCCAATTCCAAACGTTCGCCCACTCCGATTCCACTTTCGTCTCTCAACCCAAATCAAGACTTTTTTGTTCCTGCACTCCAAATTGACGAAATCTTTTTGCAAATCAAGCCTTTTTTTTTATTACCGCACTCCAAATTGACAAAATCTTTTTCCGGCACCGCACAAAATCAATCCCTCTTATACTCAAAGTCCAATACTGACTACCCTAAATCCAAGAATCCAATCCAGTATTTCACATCCAGTAAATCCGATCCCGCAATCATCTCATTTTCAATTACCACTGCCGCATCTGGGTAACGTAGTCGAAGTTCAATACACTTCGATTCCGCTACCCACACATCTTTTTCGTATCGACAAACGCAACAATTTCCATTTGCATCTATGGCAATTTGCATAACCATGGAAGCGTTATGAAATATTATAAAAATGTTAAAGATTTGAAATAAATTTCTCCCATGAAATGGTATAAATGAAGTGGCAGGATCGTCATGAAATAATTTAGTATTATTTTGCATTTCACTTCTAGGATGGAAAAAAACAATTAATATTTTAGTTTCTAATAATCTTTACCCAAATCTACGTAAGCGGAGAATTGCTCCGCAGAGAACATGGCGAGGACATTATATCCACTACGCGGCAATTTTAATGTCCGCAAATATAGCTTCGCGGAAGGAAGACCTGCAATCAAAACGACAAGACGATTTAATCATAAATCTTAATTTTATTCAACCATACTTCTGTAATTATACATTTTTCTTTCACTTAACCTATGCCTTACACAGCAAATTTGTTTTCTGTTCTTTTTTATAAGTGTAAGCGAAAATTTATTATTCGACACAATTCTACCTATGATTTCCATTAAATCGATTTTATTGCCTCACGAACAAAAACATACATATCTTCATACTACCAATATGTCAATATATGCATTTTATTTTCTTCTCTGGATAAATATCAATAGTCCGTATATTATGCATACACTCGTATGTCAATATCCCATGCTCATACGTATCACTTGGGTATGGTCGCTAACCTCTAGATGAGTAATACAATTAACGTGCATTGAGTGTGGTCAGGGAATACCTCCACACGTGATGGGTTATGATTTTGTCGCAACGTGATACTCGACATTCAGAATGAGTGCAGAAGAAATAAAAGTAATTGCATTGTATGATTATGCAACTGGTATGTTTACATGTAGCCGTGCAATAGGTTTGATATCTCATGGTTGTCATTTTGTTTGTTTAGGTTGGACTTTTGTTGGTAAACAAATGAATTTTGTTAGTAAGCAAATGTATTGCATGATGTACAATAGAACATGTGAATATATGTTTGCTTATGATATGAACGTATGAATGTTATTAAGATTGCTGTTTTTGTTCGTATGTGAATTGAATCTACTATTATAGTAAGTGAATGAATGTGTACATATGTTTGCACAAGATGTGTACGTATAAATATTATTATGATTGTTGTATTTTGATATGTGGATTCGACCCATTACACCACCACTCTACTTGATGAGTCTTATATATTAAGTTTTTAATTCATATACTGAGACGAATGACAAAATAATTTAATTATATTTTATCAGATGTTGGCGGTTTTTGTTTTTTTTTACAATTAGAGAAAAGAAAAAAAAAATATTTTTATTCTTTTTTTGTTTCTTTTGTTTTATTTTTGTTTTTGAGCTAATACAATTTAACATTATTTTTATGGACATATTTAAGTTTTCCATCTAAGTCTATTAAAATGTTACTTTCTTTTATGCCTATTACTTGATAAGGACCTTTGTACGGTTTTTGATGTTTCTTTCTGTTTTCAGTAAAATCATATCTCCTATTTTGACTTCCAAAGGATTATATACCTTGATGTATTTATCCGTTTTAGTTTAACTTGTTCTATTAATCCTCGTGCTTTCAGGAGTGATGTTTTCAGTTTTAAGTTCATTTACGTAGCTATCAAAATTATAAACTTTTGTGTCATTTTCGATAATATCGTTAGGAAGGGAAGGAAGTTTTCCGAAGATAAGTTCATAAGGAGAATATCCTGTGTCGACATGTGGAGTAGTATTATACGCAAAAGTGTAATACGGTATCCATTTGTCCCATTCATAATCATCGGTGAAAGAATACATGTATTCATTCAGTGCACGATGATTACGCTCAATCGCTCCTAAAGTCTCGTGATGATAGTATGCAAAGGACCCGATAGGAGTTACCTATGTTACAAATGCGGTGAAATGGGACATAAAAGAAAAGAGTGTACGAAGGAGGCACACTGTATTCTTTGCAAGGATGCTGATCCAAGACCTGATTTTGGACACGTCTTGGGATCAGGAAAATGCCGGGTGTTCCAGAAAGCCCTAGCCAAGGCCAAATCACAGCTTCGATGACCCGCATCCTTCAGCTAAACCTACATCGCAGTTCAACCGCCCAAAATCTGCTTGAGCAGTTTGCGAGGGACATGAAAGTCGACTTCTTGCTGCTGAGTGAGCAACACCATAGTAAAAGTCCTGCATTATGGTATTCTGATGAAACTGGTACTGCCGCCATTTGGGTTCGGAACAGTGGCTTTCAAGCGGAGATTTGTGGACGGGGGGATGGTTTCGTGTGGGTTCGGTGCTCAGGGATCACCTTCTTTAGTGTGTATCTAAGGCCTAACGAGTCGATATCATCTTTCCAAGCCAAGCTTAATGCTTTGGAGGGCGCTGTCTCGAACGCAGAGGGCAAAGTGCTCGTTGGGGGTGACTTCAACGCTAAAACAATCGAATGGGGCATGCCTCAGATGGATCCGCGGGGAAAACGAATCCTGGAAATGGCGGCCAGGACGGCCCTCGTCGCACTAAACTCCGGAAATACGCCGACTTTCCGCCGTATTGGCTGTGAGGGAACCATACCGGACGTGACATTCGCCTCGGAGTCCTCAGTACGAAGGATACACAACTGGAAAGTATTAGAGGACTACTCAGCCAGTGATCATCAGTGCATTCTGCTTGAGATAAGTGATGCTGTCTCCCGACGTCCATGCTCTCGGCCTTCCACAACTGGATGGAACATCGAAAGGATGGACGTCGAGAGGTTCGTCAAGGCTCTCACAGCAGGTGAGCCGCTGCAGGGAGCTTCGGAGGGGACGGAAGAACGGGCAGCTGAAGACGTGGTGAACTCTACTATGAGAATCATTACGACTGCTTGCTGCGCTTCTATGCCCCGTCAAAGACCCCGGAACGGCAAGCCCCCAGTGTACTGGTGGTCAACTAAAATCGCTGAAAAGCGAAGGGAGTGTCACAAGCTTTGACGTGAGGCTCAACGGGTGCGGAACCCGGATGAGGCATGCGAGCAGGTGGCAGCATATAAGTCGGCCAGGAAATCCCTTCGCAAGCTGATCAACAGTAGCAAGGCTCGCTGCTGGCAAGATCTAGTGGACAATGTGAACAAGGATCCGTGCGGCCTTGGCTACAAGCTGGTCATGGGGAAACTTGGTGCCCTACGGAAGCCTTGTATACATGACGCGGAAAAGATGGACGCGATAGTGCGGAGACTCTTCCCCGCTCATCCCGTCCATGCTGACGCTGTCCATGGTGAAACAGCAGTAGAGTGCCCACTCTTCACACAGCTGGAGCTGAAGGAGGCAGTTCTCTCATTGAAAACGAGGAAGGCTCCAGGTCCAGATGGTGTTCCAGCTGAGGTGTTGCGGCTCGTCTATCACCATTGTCCTGACTTGCTGCTCAGCACATTCAACGCTTGCCTACGGTATGGGGTTTTTCCGGTACGATGGAAGGTGGCGAGGCTCGTGCTAATCAGCAAGCGGAAGGCAAATCCCGGATCGCCGTCTGCATACCACCCGTTATGCATGCTAGACATGGCTGGGAAAGTGCTAGAGAAACTCATTAAGGGAAGACTCACTGACACGATTTGTGCTGCTGGGGACCTATCTCCTCGGCAGTACGGCTTTAGAGCAGGACGTTCTACCATTGATGCGATTGCAGAGGTGGTGAGCGCGGTTCAAAAGGCAGAGGCATATAGTCGCACCAAGCGACGGATCGTCCTGTTGGTGACGCTCGACGTCAGGAACGCCTTTGACTCCACTAGATGGGTGGATATTCTGGATACGCTGGAAAACTCTTTTCAAGTTCCAGAATATCTAATGCGGCTTTTGAGGAACTACCTTAAGGCGCAGCCCCCAGTGAAACTACAAATTTGGGTAAAGTTTACAGTCGTTCACCTCCGAAACGTTACGAATATTTGCAAAAATTTTTTAGCAAGAAGTCAGAATGAACCTTTGGTTATCGAATCAACTCATTACATTTTGCAAAAAGTTTGTTGCAAATGTTATTAAATTCAAACCAAATAGCATGTTTTCGTTAAAAAATGTAGTAGATCTCGGAAACTACTTAACGTACCGAGTTGATTTAAGCTACGGTTGTTAGATTTAAATTACTTGCAGTGAATTAACTCATTAAAAATTTAAAAAAATTTCCTTGGTCAAAATGTGGAAATTTGATACAAATCAATGTGTATGCATGATATTTGTTCAGTGTGTGCAAATTACACATTTTGTCCTAGAAAATTTTTTGCAAAAAACTTTTTTAAACCTTTGATGAGCTAATTCACTGCAAATAATTTGGATCTAACAACCGTAGCTAAAATCAACTTGGTACGTTAAGAAGTTTCCGAGATCTACTACGTTTTTTAAAGAAAACATGCTTTTTTGTTTGAATTTAATAACTTTTGCAACAAACTTTTTGCAAAATGTTATGAGTTGAGTCAATAACCAAAGGTTCATTCTGACTTCTTGCTTAAAAAATTTTTGCAAATATTCGTACCTTTTCTGAGGTGAACGGCTGTAAAGTTTACCCAAATTTTCAGTTTCACTGGGGGCTGCGCCTTAAGGACCGAAGCCTGCTCTACGACACGACACAGAGCCAACGAAGGATGGAAATTACATCGGGTGTTGCCCAGGGATCTATTCTTGGTCCGGACCTGTGGAACGTGTCTTACGACGGGCTACTGAGGCTTGAGATGCCAGTTGAGTCGCGCTTGGTTGGCTATGCGGATGATGTTGCGGCTCTGGTCGCTGGACGCACCATTGAACAAGCGCAACTTAGGCTAGGTATGCTAATGCGCCAAGTGAGGGACTGGATGACTGCTCGCGGGCTGAGTTTAGCACTGGAGAAAACCGAAGTGGTCATCTTGACAAAAAAGAGAATCCCTAGAGTAAGGATGGATACAAATCCAATCGAAGCCAGCGGTGAAGTACCTGGGGCTACTGATCGACTCGAAGATGAGTTTCTCTGAGCAAATCAGGGCAACGGCGGAGAAGGCTGCTTCGCGAATATCGGCCCTGAGTCGACTTATGGCCAACGTAGGGGGGCCCAGTCCATCAAGAAGACGCCTCTTGATGAGTGGTGTAGGGTCAGTGCTACTGTACGGAGCAGAGGTATGGGGCGACGCTCTCAGCAAGGAGGTATACCGGAAACGTTTGGCACGGGTGCAGAGAAGAGGAGCACTGAGAATTGCATCTTCGTATCCAACAGTCTCCGACTCGGCCGTGAGAGTGATTGCAGGCGTGATAACTGTCGCCCTCCTTGCTAGAGAGCACCGCGCTATTTACCTGCGCCGAAACGAGGATGCGAGGGAGAAGGTTGTCCGCGAGGAGAGACAACGCTCGCTCAACGATTGGCAGCAGTCTTGGGTGAATTGCACGAAGGGAAGGTGGACTGCGTGCCTCATCCCGGATGTGAGACCGTGGTTAAATCGAAGGCATGGTGAAACTGACTTCTATCTGACCCAGTTTTTGAGCAGGCACGGGTGTTTTCAGTCTTACCTGCACAAAATTGGTAAGTCACGGTCTCCCGATTGTCGGTTTTGCGCAGGAGAGGAGGACAATGCCTGTCACACATTTTTTGCGTGTACAAAATGGGTCAGGCTGCGAAGGGAACTTTACAGGGAGACGGGGGAGCTCACCTCGGATAATATAATTGCGGTGATGCTCGAATCGGTTGACAAATGGAACCAGGTGGCACATATTGCTCGGGCAGTCCTAAAATATAAAAGGGACTCACAGCAGCCGGGGGCGCTGGGGCTGGGGGATCGCTCTTCTGGCAATTCCTCTTCCCCTCTCCCCTCCCGCCAGGAAAGGGATTCCCCAGCTTGAAAATTTATTATTCGACACAATTCTACCTATGATTTCCATTAAATCGATTTTATTGCCTCACGAACAAAAACTTACATATCTTCATACTACCAATATGTCAATATATGCATTTTATTTTCTTCTCTGGATAAATATCAATAGTCCATATATTATGCATACACTCGTATGTCAATATCCCATGCTCGTACGTATCACTTGGGTATGGTCGCTAACCTCTAGATGAGTAATACAATTAACGTGCATTGAGTGTGGTCAGGGAATACCTCCACACGTGATGGGTTATGATTTTGTCGCAACGTGATACTCGACATTCAGAATGAGTGCAGAAGAAATAAAAGTAATTGCATTGTATGATTATGCAACTAGTATGTTTACATGTAGCCGTGCAATAGGTTTGATATCTCATGGTTGTCATTTTGTTTGTTTAGGTTGGACTTTTGTTGGTAAACAAATGAATTTTGTTAGTAAGCAAATGAATTGCATGATGTACAATAGAACATGTGAATATATGCTTGCTTATGATATGAACGTACGAATGTTATTAAGATTGCTGTTTTTGTTCGTATGTGAATTGAATCTACTATTATAGTAAGTGAATGAATGTGTACATATGTTTGCTTAAGATGTGTACGTATAAATATTATTATGATTGTTGTGTTTTGATATGTGGATTCGACCCATTACACCACCACTCTACTTGATGAGTCTTATATATTAAGTTTTTAATTCATATACTGAGACGAATGACAAAATAATTTAATTATATTTTATCAGATGTTGGCGGTTTTTGTTGTTTTTACAATTAGAGAAAAGGAAAAAAAATATTTTTATTCTTTTTTTTGTTTCTTTTGTTTTATTATTTTTTTGAGCTAATACGATCTAACATTATTTTTATGTACATATTTAAGTTTTCCATCTAAGTCTATTAAAATGTTACTTATCCGAAGATAAGTTCATAAGGAGAATATCCTGTGTCGACATGTGGAGTAGTATTATACGCAAAAGTGTAATACGGTATCCATTTGTCCCATTCATAATCATCGGTGAAAGAATGCATGTATTCATTCAGTACACGATGATTACGCTCAATCGCTCCTAAAGTCTCGTGATGATAGTATGCAAAGGACCCGATAGGAGTTACCTATGTTACAAATGCGGTGAAATGGGACATAAAAGAAAAGAGTGTACGAAGGAGACACACTGTATTCTTTGCAAGGATGCTGATCCAAGACCTGATTTTGGACACGTCTTGGGATCAGGAAAATGCCGGGTGTTCCAGGAAGCCCTAGCCAAGGCCAAATCACAGCTTCGATGAACCGCATCCTGCAGCTAAACCTACACCGCAGTTCAACCGCCCAAAATCTGCTTGAGCAGTTTGCGAGGGACATGAAAGCCGACTTCTTGCTGCTGAGTGAGCAACACCATAGTAAAAGCCCTGCATTATGGTATTCTGATGAAACTGGTACTGCCGCCATTTGGGTTCGGAACAGTGGCTTTCAAGCGGAGATTTGTGGACGGGGGGATGGTTTTGTGTAGGTTCGGTGCTCAGGGATCACCTTCTTTAGTGTGTACCTAAGGCCTAACGAGTCGATATCATCTTTCCAAGCCAAGCTTAATGCTTTGGAGGGCGCTGTCTCGAACGCAGAGGGCAAAGTGCTTGTTGGGGGCAACTTCAACGCTAAAACAATCGAATGGGGCATGCCTCAGATGGATCCGCGGGGAAAACGAATCCTGGAAATGGCGGCCAGGACGGCCCTCGTCGCACTAAACTCCGGAAATACGCCGACTTTCCGCCGTATTGGCTGTGAGGGAACCATACCGGACGTGACATTCGCCTCGGAGTCCTCAGTACGAAGGATACACAACTGGAAAGTATTAGAGGACTACTCAGCCAGTGATCATCAGTGCATTCTGCTTGAGATAAGTGATGCTGTCTCCCGACGTCCGTGCTCTCGGCCTTCCACAACTGGATGGAACATCGAAAGGATGGACATCGAGAGGTTCGTCAAGGCTCTCACAGCAGGTGAGCCGCTGCAGGGAGCTTCGGAGGGGACGGAAGAACGGGCAGCTGAAGACGTGGTGAACTCTACTATGAGAATCATTACGACTGCTTGCTGCGCTTCTATGCCCCGTCAAAGATCCCGGGACGGCAAGCCCCCAGTGTACTGGTGGTCAACTAAAATCGCTGAAAAGCGAAGGGAGTGTCACAAGCTTTGACGTGAGGCTCAACGGGTGCGGAGCCCTGATGAGGCATGCGAGCAGGTGGCAGCATATAAGTCGGCCCAGAAATCCCTTCGCAAGCTGATCAACAGTAGCAAGGCTCGCTGCTGGCAAGATCTAGTGGACAATGTGAACAAGGATCCGTGCGGCCTTGGCTACAAGCTGGTCATGGGGAAACTTGGTGCCCTACGGAAGCCTTGTATACATGACGCGGAAAAGATGGACGCGATAGTGCGGAGACTCTTCCCCGCTCATCCCGTCCATGCTGACGCTGTCCATGGTGAAACAGCAGTAGAGTGCCCACTCTTCACACAGCTGGAGCTGAAGGAGGCAGTTCTCTCATTGAAAACGAGGAAGGCTCCAGGTCCAGATGGTGTTCCAGCTGAGGTGTTGCGGCTCATCTATCACCATTGTCCTGACTTGCTGCTCAGCACATTCAACGCTTGCCTACGGTATGGGGTTTTTCCGGTACGATGGAAGGTGGCGAGGCTCGTGCTGATCAGCAAGGGGAAGGCAAATCCCGGATCGCCGTCTGCATACCACCCGTTATGCATGCTAGACATGGCTGGGAAAGTGCTAGAGAAACTCATTAAGGGAAGACTCACTGACGCGATTCGTGCTGCTGGGGACCTATCTCCTCGGCAGTACGGCTTTAGAGCAGGACATTCTACCATTGATGCGATTGCAGAGGTGGTGAGCGCGGTCCAAAAGGCAGAGGCATATAGTCGCACCAAGCGACGGATCGTCCTGTTGGTGACGCTCGACGTCAGGAACGCCTTTGACTCCACTAGATGGGTGGATATTCTGGATACGCTGGAAAACTCTTTTCAAGTTCCAGAATATCTAATGCGGCTTTTGAGGAACTACCTTAAGGCGCAGCCCCCAGTGAAACTACAAATTTGGGTAAAGTTTACAGCCGTTCACCTCCGAAACGTTACGAATATTTGCAAAAATTTTTTAGCAAGAAGTCAGAATGAACCTTTGGTTATCGAATCAACTCATTACATTTTGCAAAAAGTTTGCTGGAAAAGTTATTAAATTCAAACAAAATAGCATGTTTTCGTTGAAAATTGTAGTAGATCTCGGAAACTACTTAACGTACCGAGTTGATTTAAGCTACGGTTGTTAGATTTAAATTACTTGCAGTGAATTAACTCATTAAAAATTTAAAAAAATTTCCTTGGTCAAAATGTGGAAATTTGATACAAATCAATGTGCATGCATGATATTTGTTCAGTGTGTGCAAATTACACATTTTGTACTAGAAAATTTTTTGCAAAAAACTTTTTTAAATCTTTGATGAGCTAATTCACTGCAAATAATTTGGATCTAACAACCGTAGCTAAAATCAACTTGGTACGTTAAGAAGTTTCCGAGATCTACTACGTTTTTTAAAGAAAACATGCTTTTTTGTTTGAATTTAATAACTTTTGCAACAAACTTTTTGCAAAATGTTATGAGTTGAGTCAATAACCAAAGGTTCATTCTGACTTCTTGCTAAAAAATTTTTGAAAATATTCGTACTTTTTCTGAGGTGAACGGCTGTAAATTTTACCCAAATTTTCAGTTTCACTGGGGGTTGCGCCTTAAGGACCGAAGCCTGCTCTACGACACGACACAGGGCCAACGAAGGATGGAAATTACATCGGGTGTTGCCCAGGGATCTATTCTTGGTCCGGACCTGTGGAACGTGTCTTACGACGGGCTACTGAGACTTGAGATGCCAGTTGAGTCGCGCTTGGTTGGCTATGCGGATGATGTTGCGGCTCTGGTCGCTGGACGCACCGTTGAACAAGCGCAACTTAGGCTAGGTATGCTAATGCGCCAAGTGAGGGACTGGATGACTGCTCGCGGGCTGGGTTTAGCACTGGAGAAAACCGAAGTGGTCATTTTGACAAAAAAGAGAATCCCTAGAGTAAGGATGGATACAAATCCAATCGAAGCCAGCGGTGAAGTACCTGGGGCTACTGATCGACTCGAAGATGAGTTTCTCTGAGCAAATCAGGGCAACGGCGGAGAAGGCTGCTTCGCGAATATCGGCCCTGAGTCGACTTATGGCCAACGTAGGGGGGCCCAGTCCATCAAGAAGACGCCTCTTGATGGGTGCTGTAGGGTCAGTGCTACTGTACGGAGCAGAGGTATGGGGCGACGCTCTCAGCAAGGAGGTATACCGGAAACGTTTGGCACGGGTGCAGAGAAGAGGAGCACTGAGAATTGCATCTTCGTATCCAACAGTCTCCGACTCGGCCGTGAGAGTGATTGCAGGCGTGATACCTGTCGCCCTCCTTGCTAGAGAGCGCCGAAACGAGGATGCGAGGGAGATGGTTGTCCGCGAGGCGAGACAGCGCTCGCTCAACGATTGGCAGCAGTCTTGGGTGAATTGCACGAAGGGAAGGTGGACTGCGTGCCTCATCCCGGATGTGAGACCGTGGTTAAATCGAAGGCATGGTGAAACTGACTTCTATCTGACCCAGTTTTTGAGCAGGCACGGGTGTTTTCAGTCTTACCTGCACAAAATTGGTAAGTCACGGTCTCCCGATTGTCGGTTTTGCCCAGGAGAGGAGGACAATGCCTGTCACACATTTTTTGCGTGTACAAAATGGGTCAGGCTGCGAAGGGAACTTTACAGGGAGACGGGGGAGCTCACCCCGGATAATACTCGTATAATTGCGGTGATGCTCGAATCGGTTGACAAATGGAACCAGGTAGCACATATTGCTCGGGCAGTCCTAAAATATAAAAGGGACTCACAGCAGCCGGGGGCGCTGGGGCTGGGGGATCGCTCTTCTGGCAATTCCTCTTCCCCTCTCCCCTCCCGCCAGGAAAGGGATTCCCCAGCTTGAAAATTTATTATTCGACACAATTCTACCTATGATTTCCATTAAATCGATTTTATTGCCTCACGAACAAAAACTTACATATCTTCATACTACCAATATGTCAATATATGCATTTTATTTTCTTCTCTGGATAAATATCAATAGTCCATATATTATGCATACACTCGTATGTCAATATCCCATGCTCGTACGTATCAATTGGGTATGGTCGCTAACCTCTAGATGAGTAATACAATTAACGTGCATTGAGTGTGGTCAGGGAATACCTCCACACGTGATGGGTTATGATTTTGTCGCAACGTGATACTCGACATTCAGAATGAGTGCAGAAGAAATAAAAGTAATTGCATTGTATGATTATGCAACTAGTATGTTTACATGTAGCCGTGCAATAGGTTTGATATCTCATGGTTGTCATTTTGTTTGTTTAGGTTGGACTTTTGTTGGTAAACAAATGAATTTTGTTAGTAAGCAAATGAATTGCATGATGTACAATAGAACATGTGAATATATGTTTGCTTATGATATGAACGTATGAATGTTATTAAGATTGCTGTTTTTGTTCGTATGTGAATTGAATCTACTATTATAGTAAGTGAATGAATGTGTACATATGTTTGCTTAAGATGTGTACGTATAAATATTATTATGATTGTTGTGTTTTGATATGTGGATTCGACCCATTACACCACCACTCTACTTGATGAGTCTTATATATTAAGTTTTTAATTCATATACTGAGACGAATGACAAAATAATTTAATTATATTTTATCAGATGTTGGCGGTTTTTGTTTTTTTTACAATTAGAGAAAAGGAAAAGAAATATTTTTAATTCTTTTTTTTGTTTCTTTTGTTTTATTTTTTGTTTTTGAGCTAATACAATTTAATATTATTTTTATGTACATATTTAAGTTTTCCATCTAAGTCTATTAAAATGTTACTTTCTTTTATGCCTATTACGTGATAAGGACCTTTGTACGGTTTTTGATGTTTCTTTCTGTTTTCAGTAAAATCATATCTCCTATTTTGACTTCCAAAGGATTTATATACCTTGATGTATTTATCCGTTTTAGTTTAACTTGTTCTATTAATCCTCGTGCTTTCAGGAGTGATGTTTTCAGTTTTAAGTTCATTTACGTAGCTATCAAAATTATAAACTTTTGTGTCATTTTCGATAATATCGTTAGGAAGGGAAGGAAGTTTTCCGAAGATAAGTTCATAAGGAGAATATCCTGTGTCGACATGTGGAGTAGTATTATACGCAAAAGTGTAATACGGTATCCATTTGTCCCATTCATAATCATCGGTGAAAGAATGCATGTATTCATTCAGTACACGATGATTACGCTCAATCGCTCCTAAAGTCTCGTGATGATAGTATGCAAAGGACCCGATAGGAGTTACCTATGTTACAAATGCGGTGAAATGGGACATAAAAGAAAAGAGTGTACGAAGGAGACACACTGTATTCTTTGCAAGGATGCTGATCCAAGACCTGATTTTGGACACGTCTTGGGATCAGGAAAATGCCGGGTGTTCCAGGAAGCCCTAGCCAAGGCCAAATCACAGCTTCAATGAACCGCATCCTGCAGCCAAACCTACACCGCAGCTCAACCGCCCAAAATCTGCTTGAGCAGTTTGCGAGGGACATGAAAGCCGACTTCTTGCTGCTGAGTGAGCAACACCATAGTAAAAGTCCTGCATTATGGTATTCTGATGAAACTGGTACTGCCGCCATTTGGGTTCGGAACAGTGGCTTTCAAGCGGAGATTTGTGGACGGGGGGATGGTTTCGTGTGGGTTCGGTGCTCAGGGATCACCTTCTTTAGTGTGTACCTTAGACCTAACGAGTCGATATCATCTTTCCAAGCCAAGCTTAATGCTTTGGAGGGCGCTGTCTCGAACGCAGAGGGCAAAGTGCTCGTTGGGGGCAACTTCAACGCTAAAACAATCGAATGGGGCATGCCTCAGATGGATCCGCGGGGAAAACGAATCCTGGAAATGGCGGCCAGGACGGCCCTCGTCGCACTAAACTCCGGAAATACGCAGACTTTCCGCCGTATTGGCTGTGAGGGAACCATACTGGACGTGACATTCGCCTCGGAGTCCTCAGTACGAAGGGTACACAACTGGAAAGTATTAGAGGACTACTCAGCCAGTGATCATCAGTGCATTTTGCTTGAGATAAGTGATGCTGTCTCCCAACGTCCGTGCTCTCGGCCTTCCACAACTGGATGGAACATCGGAAGGATGGACGTCGAGAGGTTTGTCAAGGCTCTCACAGCAGGTGAGCCGCTGCAGGGAGCTTCGGAGGGGACGAAAGAACGGGCAGCTGAAGACGTGGTGAACTCTACTATGAGAATCATTACGACTGCTTGCTGCGCTTCTATGCCCCGTCAAAGACCCCGGAACGGCAAGCCCCCAGTGTACTGGTGGTCAACTAAAATCGCTGAAAAGCGAAGGGAGTGTCACAAGCTTTGACGTGAGGCTCAACGGGTGCGGAACCCGGATGAGGCATGCGAGCAGGTGGCAGCATATAAGTCGGCCAGGAAATCCCTTCGCAAGCTGATCAACAGTAGCAAGGCTCGCTGCTGGCAAGATCTAGTGGACAATGTGAACAAGGATCCGTGCGGCCTTGGCTACAAGCTGGTCATGGGGAAACTTGGTGCCCTACGGAAGCCTTGTATACATGACGCGGAAAAGATAGACGGGATAGTGCGGAGACTCTTCCCCGCTCATCCCGTCCGTGTTGACGCTGTCCATGGTGAAACAGCAGTAGAGTGCTCACTCACACAGCTGGAGCTGAAGGAGGCAGTTCTCTCATTGAAAACGAGGAAGGCTCCAGGTCCAGATGGTGTTCCAGCTGAGGTGTTGCGGCTCATCTATCACCATTGTCCTGACTTGCTGCTCAGCACATTCAACGCTTGCCTACGGTATGGGGTTTTTCCGGTACGATGGAAGGTGGCGAGGCTCGTGCTGATCAGCAAGGGGAAGGCAAATCCCGGATCGCCGTTTGCATACCACCCGTTATGCATGCTAGACATGGCTGGGAAAGTGCTAGAGAAACTCATTAAGGGAAGACTCACTGACGCGATTCGTGCTGCTGGGGACCTATCTCCTCGGCAATACGGCTTTAGAGCAAGACGTTCTACCATTGATGCGATTGCAGAGGTGGTGAGCGCGGTCCAAAAGGCAGAGGCATATAGTCGCACCAAGCGACGGATCGTCCTGTTGGTGACGCTCGACGTCAAGAACGCCTTTGACTCCACTAGATGGGTGGATATTCTGGATACGCTGGAAAACTCTTTTCAAGTTCCAGAATATCTAATGCGGCTTTTGAGGAACTACCTTAAGGCGCAGCCCCCAGTGAAACTACAAATTTGGGTAAAGTTTACAGCCGTTCACCTCCGAAACGTTACGAATATTTGCAAAAATTTTTTAGCAAGAAGTCAGAATGAACCTTTGGTTATCGAATCAACTCATTACATTTTCCAAAAAGTTTGCTGCAAAAGTTATTAAATTCAAACAAAGTAGCATGTTTTCGTTGAAAATTGTAGTGGATCTCGGAAACTACTTAACGTACCGAGTTGATTTAAGCTACGGTTGTTAGATTTAAATTACTTGCAGTGAATTAACTCATTAAAAATTTAAAAAAATTTCCTTGGTCAAAATGTGGAAATTTGATACAAATCAATGTGCATGCATGATATTTGTTCGGTGTGTGCAAATTACACATTTTGTCCTAGAAAATTTTTTGCAAAAAACTTTTTTAAATCTTTGATGAGCTAATTCACTGCAAGTAATTTGGATCTAACAACCGTAGCTAAAATCAACTTGGTACGTTAAGAAGTTTCCGAGATCTACTACGTTTTTTAAAGAAAACATGCTTTTTTGTTTGAATTTAATAACTGTTGCAACAAACTTTTTGCAAAATGTTATGAGTTGAGTCAATAACCAAAGGTTCATTCTGACTTCTTGCTAAAAAATTTTTGAAAATATTCGTACTTTTTCTGAGGTGAACGGCTGTAAATTTTACCCAAATTTTCAGTTTCACTGGAGGTTGCGCCTTAAGGACCGAAGCCTGCTCTACGACACGACACAGGGCCAACGAAGGATGGAAATTACATCGGGTGTTGCCCAGGGATCTATCCTTGGTCCGGACCTGTGGAACGTGTCTTACGACGGGCTACTGAGACTTGAGATGCCAGTTGAGTCGCGCTTGGTTGGCTATGCGGATGATGTTGCGGCTCTGGTCGCTGGACGCACCGTTGAACAAGCGCAACTTAGGCTAGGTATGCTAATGCGCCAAGTGAGGGACTGGATGACTGCTCGCGGGCTGGGTTTAGCACTGGAGAAAACCGAAGTGGTCATTTTGACAAAAAAGAGAATCCCTAGAGTAAGGATGGATACAAATCCAATCGAAGCCAGCGGTGAAGTACCTGGGGCTACTGATCGACTCGAAGATGAGTTTCTCTGAGCAAATCAGGGCAACGGCGGAGAAGGCTGCTTCGCGAATATCGGCCCTGAGTCGACTTATGGCCAACGTAGGGGGGCCCAGTCCATCAAGAAGACGCCTCTTGATGGGTGCTGTAGGGTCAGTGCTACTGTACGGAGCAGAGGTATGGGGCGACGCTCTCAGCAAGGAGGTATACCGGAAACGTTTGGCACGGGTGCAGAGAAGAGGAGCACTGAGAATTGCATCTTCGTATCCAACAGTCTCCGACTCGGCCGTGAGAGTGATTGCAGGCGTGATACCTGTCGCCCTCCTTGCTAGAGAGCGCCGCGCTATTTACCTGCGCCGAAACGAGGATACGAGGGAGATGGTTGTCCGCGAGGAGAGACAGCGCTCACTCAACGACTGGCAGCAGTCTTGGGTGAATTGCACGAAGGGAAGGTGGACTGCGCGCCTCATCCCGGATGTGAGACCGTGGTTAAATCGAAGGCATGGTGAAACTGACTTCTATCTGACCCAGTTTTTGAGCAGGCACGGGTGTTTTCAGTCTTACCTGCACAAAATTGGTAAGTCACGGTCTCCCGATTGTCGGTTTTGCCCAGGAGAGGAGGACAATGCCTGTCACACATTTTTTGCGTGTACAAAATGGGTCAGGCTGCGAAGGGAACTTTACAGGGAGACGGGGGAGCTCACCCCGGATAATACTCGTATAATTGCGGTGATGCTCGAATCGGTTGACAAATGGAACCAGGTAGCACATATTGCTCGGGCAGTCCTAAAATATAAAAGGGACTCACAGCAGCCGGGGGCGCTGGGGCTGGGGGATCGCCCTTCTGGCAGTTCCTCTTCCCCCCTCCCCTCCCGCCAGGAAAGGGATTCCCCAGCTTGAAGGCGCTCCACGGCGTAACAAAACGAGACCTGGCCCGAAGTAATGTGTCAAACGGTTCCAGGCTGGGTTCTCAGATTGACAGGGGAGGTTTTCAGTAAGTAGTCCAGTCGCGCATGGGAGTTCCACACTCTGTGCATAAATAGCATTCACCTACCTACCACAAAAAAAAAATAAAGTGTCGTGATGATATGGAGTTGAAAAAATTTGTTAAATTTTTATAATTTACATATTTCTGCTAAAAGTTTGCTCGTAAATTCCGTACCAAAGTCTGTTTGCAGCTTACTAAATTCTCCATCACTTAAAATAAATTCGTTAACTATACCTAATGCTACTGTTTGTGCTTCTTTATTTTCTAAGGGAAGTGCTACCGCGAATTTTGTTAGCTCGCATTGTAATGTTAATATATGTATATTTTTAACCGTTTGAGATACGAAGTGGACCTACGGTATCTACTTCAATTGTCTGAACACTTGTGGATGCTGTGTCTTTCTTCAACATCTTTTCAGATGTGTGTCTGACTTGCTCGCTCGTGCGACAAGTTTTGCAATTATTAACATAACGTTTAATAATTTCGTTCATGTTCTTCCAACAGAAGTTTTGTTTAGGCTTGAGTAACGTTTTTCGAACTCAAAAGTGTCCTCCATGAGGTGTATTGTGATAATCTTCTATCAACGTCTTTTGTTCTTTTTCATCGGTCATTTTTCTGGGTGGCTCGTAAATCAATATTTTTAAATTCGTACATGTAATTCCGTGTTGCAATCTTTTAAAAATTCTTTTAAATTCATTCTTATCGACGGATTTAAATATCTCATCGGTAGAAGATAATGAGAGTTCACTGATTTTTTCCTTCTTAGCAAATATCAATAGCTTTTCTAACGTTGAAACGAATTTCAAATTAGACTTATCTCTTGTGACCTTTCACTAGTGGTAAAGGGGGTTGGGTGCTCCGGTTGGGGTCTTTGGGTCCTGACCAGCCCGCGGAGACGGGGGCGGATGAGCGCCACTCACCAACCCGTAAAATACCCCGGAAGCCAAGTGGCGAGGTTAAGCCTCCCGGACCAACCAACGCTTTTCGCCTTCAACCCCTATATTACTTTTGTCCCACTTAGGGCTCCACCCCGACTCTCCAAGATCACTGCCCTGTTGCTTCGTGGTCATCACTCTCCTTTTCTGGTGCACCCCTGGTTGTTCAGCACAAGGGAGGGCTACGTGCTCGGTCCTATCCCGTAGTCGAACAAAATTGCACGCACTCCCCCGAGCCAGGTTCACAAATGGGGCGCCAAACCTTAAATATAAATATAAATGCGCCTCCTCGTCACCTCTCCAACCAAATGAATAGTCACGGAAAGAATTTAGGGTGGTCGGAATTAGGCTTTTAATATAATTCATTGAGCAAAATTAATATTATTCATTGAGCAAATTCGTTAATTATCCCTAGTACAAATTCTGAATCATTTCACTTAACTCAACTACCTTGGGGCGCCCTGGCACGAAGTCGAAAATCCTGTTCCTCGATCAACTTTTAGGTTCTTGGAATCGCCGATTCCGCTCGAATCGCTAATGCCGCACAAATTGAACCGCTGATGCCGCACAAATTGAATCGCTGATGCCGCACAAATTGAATCGCTGATTTCCACTCCGATACAATGAATCAACATCCGCCAGTACGATTGGAGAACGTCCTCACCCCGCAAAGGTCACACCAAGAACAAACCAAAAACCACTTCTTCTTTCACTTCCGTTCACTTTCCCCCCAGTTCTCGGTAAGCACCGTTAACATTCCAGCGCATAAGCATTCCACCAAGCAACCTCTGCGCCATCTAGCTCTTCACGCCAATTAACCTGGGGGGAGAAATTTGAATATCAATGTCCGCTTATTGTGCGCATTTGCTGCAATTTTCCTAGTCGTTGCAAATTAATTTCAACTAACTTATATCGTTGTCTCCCGATTTTGTCTTCGATGTACAGTTTGTTTGGTGGATATATTTCTCGAATTCAATATTGAATGTTTGTATTGATTGCATCATATTTTGTAAGTTGAAATTTAAATACACAGGGCTCGAATCATTGTCATCTTCTTGAGCATTACTAGTTGCTGATGCATTATTATATGCCTTCTGATATAGCACTAACTCCGCAAAATTCTCGCAATATTTGGTCAATTGTAAATAAACGATGGGTTGGATTGAAAGTTATTATTGTGAGCCAGGACATTGGTGTTACGTATAACGAAGATGCTTTGTTAGAAAAATTCACGCTAAAATCCTTTGTAGCCGGACCCGATGATGTTTTGAGTACTCGTGAATCGTTTGTTTCCAACGTTGAATTCAGTACTGGGTTGAGGTTTCTATCCTTTGCTTCTTAAAGATTTCTTCAAGCTGGGCGTGGGTCCGTTTGGGCTCGTTTACTTCGCTGCATTGTAATCTTTAGTTAATTAATTTAATTCTAAGCTAACGAGCTACCTTTTCTTTAATTGAATAGTATTTACTTACATTTTATCTTCATATACTCTCGCACCCTGGCTCGAGGTGGCATTTAGCACTTTTCCGCGCAGTCTATCCGTATACCCGGGTGCAACAGGAAAGGAGTATTGAGCCCTGGAGTCGTCCCAACTGGCCTTGACGGCCTCGCCGTAAATTTCCCGTGACATTCCCCCCCTTACTTCAAGGGGATTTCCGCGAAATCCACTTCCTATTCGCCTAGCCGCATCCTCTTGTTGCCTAACCAACTCAGCCTACCGTACTATTTTATCCTCAAACCACTAATCCCTGGCAATGCAAGTAATTCCCTTGACTCCTTAGTACTGCGTAAATTCAAACCTTTTTCCTTCAAATCCAAAGTTGACCCCGAAACTCTCCTTTATTCTAGTGCTAAGTGTATCAATAGTCCTTATTCTAAGTCTTTTTGCTGCTCTATGTTCTCCTTGGTAGAGGAAATCCCAGCGACCTTGGCCTATGCTAAATCTAACTAACTGTGTAGATCTAAATCCTCTACTATTTATTCCTAACTGCTACCTAAAACAAAAGTTTGAACCCACCAAATCTCAAAACTTCGCTAACATTCTATGCTGACCATAAGTGAAACCGTCCCGTGCCGTTAGCGAGGAGAGAAAATATCAATTACCCAGCGGTTTGACATTGCTGGCTTCCAGCCAGCACCCCGGTCAAGAGTCCTCTCCCAATCATTGCGTTCCCGCCTGCGTAAAACCATTGATCCCCTCTTCTAACAAATAACAAGACAGTAGAGGAATAAAATTAACCTCGATGCCCCTAGGTACAGAGAATCGAACTTCTAAGAACCGAGCGACGGGGTGAGCTTGTACGGGATACATCCGACCGGTATTCTGCGCGTGGGTTACGACGTAAACTCGACTTCTTAATCGTCATCCGTAACTTTAACTCATTTCTTATAGTCCTACTTAGTACTTATCTCATCGTGTGATTTCAATCCCTTATTCCCGGATTCTTAATGGTAGGCTTATTCATTCTCATTAAATATTGTTCTTATTGTCTATTCTTTTATTATTCTTACATTAGGTTTAGTATTGGGGCTGATCGATATAGGGTTTCAGATCTTTGATATTCCATACCCCACAGTCCTCACGTCTATCGTTCTCCAATTGAAAGGTCCATCGCGACACTTTCTCTTTGACCGTAAAAGGTCCAATGTACTCCGGAGCTTATTTCGCAGAAAAATACTTAGCTGCATCCGAGAGAACATAGTTTTTCCGCCAGACGCGATCCCCGACTTCAAGGTTCACGATGCGCCGTCTCAAATTGTATCTCTGTTTGTTCTTGCCTATCGCATGCGCCATCCGTTCCAGGACTTCCTTCCGTAATTCCTCTAGCTTATCTGCTCGTTCCTTTACTGTGATTGTCTCCCGCGTCACTTCAGGATGTTGGTTGCTATCCCGGGACAATATCATTTCTCTTCCGAAATTGAAGAAGAAAGGGGTAACTTTGGTAACATCGTGTCGGTACGTTCGCAGAGCACATGCTAACTTCACAAGGTATAGATCCCAATCTCTGTGATTATCCTTGACATACGACCTGATCATCCGCTTAATATCCTGGTTCCTGCATTCCACTGGGTTCGCTTGAGGATGATAGAGTGACGTGAACTTTATATCTATTCTGTAACTTTCCGCTAGCTTTTGAAGCGGTTTCCCGCGGAACTGTGAACCGTTGTCGCATACCAACCATCGCGGTACTCCAAAGAGTAGAATCACCTGCTCCTCAATCAAGCGACATACCGCAGCAGCCGTGGCTTTCCGCAAAGGGAAAAGGAGAGTAAATTTGCTGATATAATCTATAATTGTCAGAATGTAGGTATGGCCTTGTTTAGACCTGGGTAGTGGGCCAACGAGGTCGACGCAAACCATCTCCCAAGCATCTCGCAATCCTTCTCCATGGGAAGCCATCTGTGCTACCGGTGCCCTCCTTTCGACTTTATTGGCTTGGCATGTCTTGCACCCTCTCACGTACCTTGCTACATCCGCTGCCATCTTCGGCCAGTAGTAGTTAGTGGCCACCCTTCCTAGCGAGCAACTGGTCCCCATATGCCCTGCCGTGGGATCGTCATGGCAACGATAGAGGACTTCCCTTCTTCCTGGCTTTGGAATAACTCTTTTCCAGGCAGTATCGCCTCCTAGCACAGGATACCTCCCTGGCACGTATTTCCAGAGCACGTCCCCTTCCACCCGCCAATCCGCAAAGTGATCTGGGTCCCTCTCTACATCCAACTTCAGTCTCCGGTACCACGCGACCTCAATGTCCACACTAGCCACGTATGTGTCCGGTACCATCCGAGACAGCGCATCCAGAACCAAGTGCTCTTTGCCCTTACGGTGCATTATCTCAAAGTCGTTCTGCTGTAAACGTACCGCCCATCTAGCCAATCGTTCCGTCGGGTCCTTTAAATTGCTCAGCCAAATTAACGAGTGATGATCGGCAATTACTTGAAATCTCGTGCCCTCGATGTACGGTCGCAGCTTTTCAATTGCCCACAACACGGCCAGGCACTTCTTTTCGGTCGTTGAGAAATTCCGCTCAGATTTCGATAAGGAACGACTTAAGTAGCATATAACTCTCTCTCCGTCCGCGTGCTGCTGCGTAAGGACCACACCAAACCCCAAGTCTGATGCATCCGTCTGGATCAAAAAAGGTAAGTTGAAATCGGGACAGGTCAAAATAGGAGCAGTGGAGAGTTTAAGCTTTGCATGCGTGAATGAATTCGCGCATCCCGGTGTCCATTCAAACTTAGTATTTTTCTTCAGTAAGTTTGTTAATGGTGACATCATGGTGGCAAAATCCGGAATGAATTGGCGGTACCAAGATACCATACCAAGGAACTGCCGGACACCTTTGACGTTTCGAGGGGCGGGGATCTCTAGCAAACTCTTCACTTTATCTGGATCTACGTTTAGTCCGTTTTCATCTACCACGTATCCTAGATATTTCAGCTGCCGCCGGCAGGACTCACACTTTTCTCGGGTGACCTTCAAACCAGCGGCACGAAGCCGCCTGAATATTTCCGTCAATACCTCCAGGTGTTTCGAAAAATCTTGCGTCACAACGACGATATCGTCCAGATATGTGAACACGTATGGTTCCAGATCCGGCCCCAAGACTCGATCGATCAGCCGCTGCCAAGTTGCCGATGCATTTTGTAGACCAAAAGGCATACGACGGAACTGGAAAAGTCCCCGGTGGGGTACGGTGAACGCCGTGAGCGGGCGTGATTCTTCCGCGACAGGGACTTGCCAATAGGCCGACTTCACGTCAAGCGAAGACAAGTACTTGGCGTCTCGCAGTTTGTCTAGAGTTTCCGATACGTAGGGAATCGGATAAGCGTCGTGCTCAGTTACCCTGTTGAGTTTGCGGTAGTCCACGCAAAAGCGAAATGATCCGTCCTTTTTTTTCACCAACAGAATCGGTGAAGCCCAAGGGCTGGACGAAGGTTCTACTATCCCTTGCTCTAGCATCGAATTAAGTTCAATGTTGATGTGCTTCTGGACAACTGGCGGCACGGGGTAATAGCGCTGTTTTATCGGGGCCGCAGTCGTCTTGATAACATGCTCCACTTGATTTGTGCAGCCGATACCATCGCCCATAAGGTCGAATTGCTCGTTGAGGAGCAAATCCAGGGCTTCCCTCTCTGCGACCGATAAGCCACTACGTGGTGTTAACTGCTCGGTTACTTCGCCCCGCATAGCACTTACAAAGCTCCGTCGGTTCTCATTCAGGGTGACTACCAGCCCAAACTGTCGGATAAAATCCACACCCAGAATAATCTCCTGGGTACCGATGGAACGACCAGTACCTGAAGCCAGATCAATCGTGCTCTCAACCTGAGTGGTATGCACACCACTCCAATAATCATGCAGCTCATCTCGTTTGCCATCTGGATATTATTCAGTGTGGAGTCCAACGGCTCGACACCCATTCTATCCAGGATCTCCCATCCCTTTCCACCTACAATGGTATTCGAGGCCCCTGAACCCAAGACTCCCAGAAATTTCTGACCGAGTACCTCCACCTCCAAATGCGGACGGGTATCCTGTCAATGACAAACGCCACCTCTGCTCTCGCGGCTTCTTCTCCTCTTCTCCGGCTGCTCAGGCCGCCGCCTACTGAGCACAGTGCGAGTTTTCCGCTGGTTTACCTTGGGGAGGATTCGATCCTTGATCTCTATTGTTCCTCTCCCTCCTCGCGTCCCTATTACCGTGACGTTGTTCCCAACTTCTAAAACCCCTCCCATTTTCTCGCTGGTGACAATTCGGGCAAGACGGTTTCCTGGTTCCTGGGCGACCACACCCAAAACATTTGCTCGGCTCTGAGCACTCTCTGGATGTGTGCCCTTGAGCCCTGCAATTCCAGCACTGAATCCCTGGCCGCTGCATTGCAGCCATTCCCGGCTCCCCTGTTCGCTCCACATACGCCAAATCGGGTTCCAGTAGCCGCTGGCTTCTCCTCGATGGTGGGGGCTTATACGCCTCAACCGAAATCCGCGTGGCTTCCAGCGTACGTCCCAATTTCACCAAGTCTGCGGTTGACGCAATTTCCTTTAGAGCCAGTTGGGTTTGGTAGAAGGGCGCGATATTCTCCCTCAGAATTTCCAGCTTATCTACTTCTGAGCATGGGGTCGAGCGACGACGGAATAACCCCTCCATCACCGACACGTAGACTCCCATCGACTCCTCAGGACCCTGCGTTCGTTTTTTAATCTCCTCGAGTAGCTTCTTGTCATAGCTTGAGGGGAGAAACTCCGCCCTCAACTCTGCGACAAGCTCCGTCCAGGAATTGATTCCTGCTCGCTGTGCTCGAAACCAGACCAAGGTCCGCCCTTCAAATAGGTCTACCGCTGCTAAGTAGAGCTGTTCCGTGGACACTCCGCGTGCTAATCGGAGCTCCTCCACTCGCTCCAGAAATGCACTCAGCGATCCCGAGTCCCCACTGTATCGAAGTCCCCACTTGGAGACGTCCTGCCACTTCGCAGCAATCAGCGCAGGCCGCAGAGGGGGTGTCTGGGAAGCACTGGGTCCAACCTGTATTGTCGTCACAACATCCCCTTCTATCCCTGGCTGTTTCATCGGAGTGCTATGTTCAGCTCGCGCAGGTTGTTCCCCGTTTGGACTCCCATCGATCTCTGGGCTCCCTCTTTCTCCCTCTGCTTGTTCCAGTAAGTCCCCTATTGCCATAACCAACTGGACCCGCAACTTTTCCAGCTGGTCCTCCATTTCGTCGTCTACCGCAGCAATATTTTTGAGCCTCCTTAGGGCGAAGTCTATCTTTGCCCGGATCTTCCAAAAATCTGATGACGGAGACTTCTCGTTGAACGTCTCCAGTAAACTGTTTACCTCCTGAAACTTCTCCTGTACGGCCTTCAAATCGTCTTCGGGGGAATACGGGTATGCCCTCACTGATATTAATGAGGTATCCTCAGAAGCTTCAGCTCTGACAGCCTTCCCCAGCAACTTCCGCATTACCTCCACTGTCCCGGTAGGCTGCCCCCTAATCTCTAACTCATATATGAGCTCCTCGCGTCATAGCCGATCTACCAGTATTCTGCCCGCCTTGGCCATCGTGGAACGAACGCTTAGCTTTATTCTTAAATTATTTTATATGGACTACACACTATGCAATTTACGCCTCTACTTATCCTCAAAATTTCACTTTATTTCTCCAAGTGATATCTATGATATAAGCAATATTTCACTAAAGTTTATGTCTACTGAAATGAAGACTATCGTTTCTTTCAGCGCCAAAATGATATTTACCTTTTCCTTCACGTCCAGCCGTCACGCGTCTCGTTCAGGGGTTGAGTCACAAAGGCTCTCGTAGTGCTCCGCTCGAAACCAGATCCTGAGATATGTTCGCTGCCGGCGGTGTCACGTGATCCTACAAATCGCCACATTACGTCCTTCAGATATCCTTTATCTCCTATATGTTTCCACGATTGGATTGGGTGCAATCCCATACGATCACTTTCCGTTCATAGGGGCAATCTTATCGCTTTCCACATAACCTCACACTCCGCGATTCTACATATTCACTTCTACATATTCACTTGAAGAAGAAAGGGGTAACTTTGGTAACATCGTGTCGGTACGTTCGCAGAGCACATGCTAACTTCACAAGGTATAGATCCCAATCTCTGTGATTATCCTTGACATACGACCTGATCATCCGCTTAATATCCTGGTTCCTGCATTCCACTGGGTTCGCTTGAGGATGATAGAGTGACGTGAACTTTATATCTATTCTGTAACTTTCCGCTAGCTTTTGAAGCGGTTTCCCGCGGAACTGTGAACCGTTGTCGTATACCAACCATCGCGGTACTCCAAAGAGTAGAATCACCTGCTCCTCAATCAAGCGACATACCGCAGCAGCCGTGGCTTTCCGCAAAGGGAAAAGGAGAGTAAATTTGCTGATATAATCTATAATTGTCAGAATGTAGGTATGGCCTTGTTTAGACCTGGGTAGTGGGCCGACGAGGTCGACGCAAACCATCTCCCAAGCATCTCGCAATTCTTCTCCATGGGAAGCCATCTGTCCTACCGGTGCCCTTCTTTCGACTTTATTGGCTTGGCATGTCTTGCACCCTCTCACGTACCTTGCTACATCCGCTGCCATCTTCGGCCAGTAGTAGTTAGTGGCCACCCTTCCTAGCGAGCAACTGGTCCCCATATGCCCTGCCGTGGGATCGTCATGGCAACGATAGAGGACTTCCCTTCTTCCTGGCTTTGGAATAACTCTTTTCCAGGCAGTATCGCCTCCTAGCACAGGATACCTCCCTGGCACGTATTTCCAGAGCACGTCCCCTTCCACCCGCCAATCCGCAAAGTGATCTGGGTCCCTCTCTACATCCAACTTCAGTCTCCGGTACCACGCGTCCTCAATGTCCACACTAGCCACGTATGTGTCCGGTACCATCCGAGACAGCGCATCCAGAACCAAGTGCTCTTTGCCCTTACGGTGCATTATCTCAAAGTCGTTCTGCTGTAAACGTACCGCCCATCTAGCCAATCGTTCCGTCGGGTCCTTTAAATTGCTCAGCCAAATTAACGAGTGATGATCGGCAATTACTTGAAATCTCGTGCCCTCGATGTACGGTCGCAGCTTTTCAATTGCCCACAACACGGCCAGGCACTTCTTTTCGGTCGTTGAGAAATTCCGCTCAGATTTCGATAAGGAACGACTTAAGTAGCATATAACTCTCTCTCCGTCCGCGTGCTGCTGCGTAAGGACCACACCAAACCCCAAGTCTGATGCATCCGTCTGGATCAAAAAAGGTAAGTTGAAATCGGGACAGGTCAAAATAGGAGCAGTGGAGAGTTTAAGCTTTGCATGCGTGAATGAATTCGCGCATTCCGGTGTCCATTCAAACTTAGTATTTTTCTTCAGTAAGTTTTTTAATGGTGACATCATGGTGGCAAAATCCGGAATGAATTGGCGGTACCAAGATACCATACCAAGGAACTGCCGGACACCTTTGACGTTTCGAGGGGCGGGGATCTCTAGCAAACTCTTCACTTTATCTGGATCTACGTTTAGTCCGTTTTCATCTACCACGTATCCTAGATATTTCAGCTGCCGCCGGCAGGACTCACACTTTTCTCGGGTGACCTCCAAACCAGCGGCACGAAGCCGCCTGAATATTTCCGTCAATACCTCCAGGTGTTTCGAAAAATCTTGCGTCACAACGACGATATCGTCCAGATATGTGAACACGTATGGTTCCAGATCCGGCCCCAAGACTCGATCGATCAGCCGCTGCCAAGTTGCCGATGCATTTTGTAGACCAAAAGGCATACGACGGAACTGGAAAAGTCCCCGGTGGGGTACGGTGAACGCCGTGAGCGGGCGTGATTCTTCCGCGACAGGGACTTGCCAATAGGCCGACTTCACGTCAAGCGAAGACAAGTACTTGGCGTCTCGCAGTTTGTCTAGAGTTTCCGATACGTAGGGAATCGGATAAGCGTCGTGCTCAGTTACCCTGTTGAGTTTGCGGTAGTCCACGCAAAAGCGAAATGATCCGCCCTTTTTTTTCACCAACAGAATCGGTGAAGCCCAAGGGCTGGACGAAGGTTCTACTATCCCTTGCTCTAGCATCGAATTAAGTTCAATGTTGATGTGCTTCTGGACAACTGGCGACACGGGGTAATAGCGCTGTTTTATCGGGGCCGCAGTCGTCTTGATAACATGCTCCACTTGATTTGTGCAGCCGATACCATCGCCCATAAGGTCGAATTGCTCGTTGAGGAGCAAATCCAGGGCTTCCCTCTCTGCGACCGATAAGCCACTACGTGGTGTTAACTGCTCGGTTACTTCGCCCCGCATAGCACTTACAAAGCTCCGTCGGTTCTCATTCAGGGTGACTACCAGCCCAAACTGTCGGATAAAATCCACACCCAGAATAATCTCCTGGGTACCGATGGGACGACCAGTACCTGAAGCCAGATCAATCGTGCTCTCAACCTGAGTGGTATGCACACCACTCCAATAATCATGCAGCTCATCTCGTTTGCCATCTGGATATTATTCAGTGTGGAGTCCAACAGCTCGACACCCATTCTATCCAGGATCTCCCATCCCTTTCCACCTACAATGGTATTCGAGGCCCCTGAACCCAAGACTCCCAGAAATTTCTGACCGAGTACCTCCACCTCCAAATGCGGACGGGTATCCTGTCAATGACAAACGCCACCTCTGCTCTCGCGGCTTCTTCTCCTCTTCTCCGGCTGCTCAGGCCGCCGCCTACTGAGCACAGTGCGAGTTTTCCGCTGGTTTACCTTGGGGAGGATTCGATCCTTGATCTCTATTGTTCCTCTCCCTCCTCGCGTCCCTATTACCGTGACGTTGTTCCCAACTTCTAAAACCCCTCCCATTTTCTCGCTGGCGACAATTCGGGCAAGACGGTTTCCTGGTTCCTGGGCGACCACACCCAAAACATTTGCTCGGCTCTGAGCACTCTCTGGATGTGTGCCCTTGAGCCCTGCAATTCCAGCACTGAATCCCTGGCCGCTGCATTGCAGCCATTCCCGGCTCCCCTGTTCGCTCCACATACGCCAAATCGGGTTCCAGTAGCCGCTGGCTTCCCCTCGATGGTGGGGGCTTATACGCCTCAACCGAAATCCGCGTGGCTTCCAGCGTACGTCCCAATTTCACCAAGTCTGCGGTTGACGCAATTTCCTTTAGAGCCAGTTGGGTTTGGTAGAAGGGCGCGATATTCTCCCTCAGAATTTCCAGCTTATCTACTTCTGAGCATGGGGTCGAGCGACGATGGAATAACCCCTCCATCACCGACACGTAGACTCCCATCGACTCCTCAGGACCCTGCGTTCGTTTTTTAATCTCCTCGAGTAGCTTCTTGTCATAGTTTGAGGGGAGAAACTCCGCCCTCAACTCTGCGACAAGCTCCGTCCAGCAATTGATTCCTGCTCGCTGTGCTCGAAACCAGACCAAGGTCCGCCCTTCAAATAGGTCTACCGCTGCTAAGTAGAGCTGTTCCGTGGACACTCCGCGTGCTAATCGGAGCTCCTCCACTCGCTCCAGAAATGCACTCAGCGATCCCGAGTCCCCACTGTATCGAAGTCCCCACTTGGAGACGTCCTGCCACTTCGCAGCAATCAGCGCAGGCCGCAGAGGGGGTGTCTGGGAAGCACTGGGTCCAACCTGTATTGTCGTCACAACATCCCCTTCTATCCCTGGCTGTTTCATCGGAGTGCTATGTTCGGCTCGCGCAGGTTGTTCCCCGTTTGGACTCCCATCGATCTCTGGCTCCCTCTTTCTCCCTCTGCTTGTTCCAGTAAGTCCCCTATTGCCATAACCAACTGGACCCGCAACTTTTCCAGCTGGTCCTCCATTTCGTCGTCTACCGCAGCAATATTTTTGAGCCTCCTTAGGGCGAAGTCTATCTTTGCCCGGATCTTCCAAAAATCTGATGACGGAGACTTCTCGTTGAACGTCTCCAGTAAACTGTTTACCTCCTGAAACTTCTCCTGTACGGCCTTCAAATCGTCTTCGGGGGAATACGGGTATGCCCTCACTGATATTAATGAGGTATCCTCAGAAGCTTCAGCTCTGACAGCCTTCCCCAGCAACTTCCGCATTACCTCCACTGTCCCGGTAGGCTGCCCCCTAATCTCTAACTCATATATGAGCTCCTCGCGTCATAGCCGATCTACCAGTATTCTGCCCGCCTTGGCCATCGTGGAACGAACGCTTAGCTTTATTCTTAAATTATTTTATATGGACTACACACTATGCAATTTACGCCTCTACTTATCCTCAAAATTTCACTTTATTTCTCCAAGTGATATCTATGATATAAGCAATATTTCACTAAAGTTTATGTCTACTGAAATGAAGACTATCGTTTCTTTCAGCGCCAAAATGATATTTACCTTTTCCTTCACGTCCAGCCGTCACGCGTCTCGTTCAGGGGTTGAGTCACAAAGGCTCTCGTAGTGCTCCGCTCGAAACCGGATCCTGAGATATGTTCGCTGCCGGCGGTGTCACATGATCCTACGAATCGCCACACTACGTCCTTCAGATATCCTTTATCTCCTATATGTTTCCACGATTGGATTGGGTGCAATCCCATACGATCACTTTCCGTTCATAGGGGCAATCTTATCGCTTTCCACATAACCTCACACTCCCGCGATTCTACATATTCACTTCTACATATTCACTTGAAGAAGAAAGGGGTAACTTTGGTAACATCGTGTCGGTACGTTCGCAGAGCACATGCTAACTTCACAAGGTATAGATCCCAATCTCTGTGATTATCCTTGACATACGACCTGATCATCCGCTTAATATCCTGGTTCCTGCATTCCACTGGGTTCGCTTGAGGATGATAGAGTGACGTGAACTTTATATCTATTCTGTAACTTTCCGCTAGCTTTTGAAGCGGTTTCCCGCGGAACTGTGAACCGTTGTCGCATACCAACCATCGCGGTACTCCAAAGAGTAGAATCACCTGCTCCTCAATCAAGCGACATACCGCAGCAGCCGTGGCTTTCCGCAAAGGGAAAAGGAGAGTAAATTTGCTGATATAATCTATAATTGTCAGAATGTAGGTATGGCCTTGTTTAGACCTGGGTAGTGGGCCGACGAGGTCGACGCAAACCATCTCCCAAGCATCTCGCAATCCTTCTCCATGGGAAGCCATCTGTGCTACCGGTGCCCTCCTTTCGACTTTATTGGCTTGGCATGTCTTGCACCCTCTCACGTACCTTGCTACATCCGCTGCCATCTTCGGCCAGTAGTAGTTAGTGGCCACCCTTCCTAGCGAGCAACTGGTCCCCATATGCCCTGCCGTGGGATCGTCATGGCAACGATAGAGGACTTCCCTTCTTCCTGGCTTTGGAATAACTCTTTTCCAGGCAGTATCGCCTCCTAGCACAGGATACCTCCCTGGCACGTATTTCCAGAGCACGTCCCCTTCCACCCGCCAATCCGCAAAGTGATCTGGGTCCCTCTCTACATCCAACTTCAGTCTCCGGTACCACGCGTCCTCAATGTCCACACTAGCCACGTATGTGTCCGGTACCATCCGAGACAGCGCATCCAGAACCAAGTGCTCTTTGCCCTTACGGTGCATTATCTCAAAGTCGTTCTGCTGTAAACGTACCGCCCATCTAGCCAATCGTTCCGTCGGGTCCTTTAAATTGCTCAGCCAAATTAACGAGTGATGATCGGCAATTACTTGAAATCTCGTGCCCTCGATGTACGGTCGCAGCTTTTCAATTGCCCACAACACGGCCAGGCACTTCTTTTCGGTCGTTGAGAAATTCCGCTCAGATTTCGATAAGGAACGACTTAAGTAGCATATAACTCTCTCTCCGTCCGCGTGCTGCTGCGTAAGGACCACACCAAGCCCCAAGTCTGATGCATCCGTCTGGATCAAAAAAGGTAAGTTGAAATCGGGACAGGTCAAAATAGGAGCAGTGGAGAGTTTAAGCTTTGCATGCGTGAATGAATTCGCGCATCCCGGTGTCCATTCAAACTTAGTATTTTTCTTCAGTAAGTTTGTTAATGGTGACATCATGGTGGCAAAATCCGGAATGAATTGGCGGTACCAAGATACCATACCAAGGAACTGCCGGACACCTTTGACGTTTCGAGGGGCGGGGATCTCTAGCAAACTCTTCACTTTATCTGGATCTACGTTTAGTCCGTTTTCATCTACCACGTATCCTAGATATTTCAGCTGCCGCCGGCAGGACTCACACTTTTCTCGGGTGACCTCCAAACCAGCGGCACGAAGCCGCCTGAATATTTCCGTCAATACCTCCAGGTGTTTCGAAAAATCTTGCGTCACAACGACGATATCGTCCAGATATGTGAACACGTATGGTTCCAGATCCGGCCCCAAGACTCGATCGATCAGCCGCTGCCAAGTTGCCGATGCATTTTGTAGACCAAAAGGCATACGACGGAACTGGAAAAGTCCCCGGTGGGGTACGGTGAACGCCGTGAGCGGGCGTGATTCTTCCGCGACAGGGACTTGCCAATAGGCCGACTTCACGTCAAGCGAAGACAAGTACTTGGCGTCTCGCAGTTTGTCTAGAGTTTCCGATACGTAGGGAATCGGATAAGCGTCGTGCTCAGTTACCCTGTTGAGTTTGCGGTAGTCCACGCAAAAGCGAAATGATCCGTCCTTTTTTTTCACCAACAGAATCGGTGAAGCCCAAGGGCTGGACGAAGGTTCTACTATCCCTTGCTCTAGCATCGAATTAAGTTCAATGTTGATGTGCTTCTGGACAACTGGCGACACGGGGTAATAGCGCTGTTTTATCGGGGCCGCAGTCGTCTTGATAACATGCTCCACTTGATTTGTGCAGCCGATACCATCGCCCATAAGGTCGAATTGCTCGTTGAGGAGCAAATCCAGGGCTTCCCTCTCTGCGACCGATAAGCCACTACGTGGTGTTAACTGCTCGGTTACTTCGCCCCGCATAGCACTTACAAAGCTCCGTCGGTTCTCATTCAGGGTGACTACCAGCCCAAACTGTCGGATAAAATCCACACCCAGAATAATCTCCTGGGTACCGATGGGACGACCAGTACCTGAAGCCAGATCAATCGTGCTCTCAACCTGAGTGGTATGCACACCACTCCAATAATCACGCAGCTCATCTCGTTTGCCATCTGGATATTATTCAGTGTGGAGTCCAACAGCTCGACACCCATTCTATCCAGGATCTCCCATCCCTTTCCACCTACAATGGTATTCGAGGCCCCTGAACCCAAGACTCCCAGAAATTTCTGACCGAGTACCTCCACCTCCAAATGCGGACGGGTATCCTGTCAATGACAAACGCCACCTCTGCTCTCGCGGCTTCTTCTCCTCTTCTCCGGCTGCTCAGGCCGCCGCCTACTGAGCACAGTGCGAGTTTTCTGCTGGTTTACCTTGGGGAGGATTCGATCCTTGATCTCTATTGTTCCTCTCCCTCCTCGCGTCCCTATTACCGTGACGTTGTTCCCAACTTCTAAAACCCCTCCCATTTTCTCGCTGGCGACAATTCGGGCAAGACGGTTTCCTGGTTCCTGGGCGACCACACCCAAAACATTTGCTCGGCTCTGAGCACTCTCTGGATGTGTGCCCTTGAGCCCTGCAATTCCAGCACTGAATCCCTGGCCGCTGCATTGCAGCCATTCTCGGCTCCCCTGTTCGCTCCACATACGCCAAATCGGGTTCCAGTAGCCGCTGGCTTCCCCTCGATGGTGGGGGCTTATACGCCTCAACCGAAATCCGCGTGGCTTCCAGCGTACGTCCCAATTTCACCAAGTCTGCGGTTGACGCAATTTCCTTTAGAGCCAGTTGGGTTTGGTAGAAGGGCGCGATATTCTCCCTCAGAATTTCCAGCTTATCTACTTCTGAGCATGGGGTCGAGCGACGACGGAATAACCCCTCCATCACCGACACGTAGACTCCCATCGACTCCTCAGGACCCTGCGTTCGTTTTTTAATCTCCTCGAGTAGCTTCTTGTCATAGTTTGAGGGGAGAAACTCCGCCCTCAACTCTGCGACAAGCTCCGTCCAGCAATTGATTCCTGCTCGCTGTGCTCGAAACCAGACCAAGGTCCGCCCTTCAAATAGGTCTACCGCTGCTAAGTAGAGCTGTTCCGTGGACACTCCGCGTGCTAATCGGAGCTCCTCCACTCGCTCCAGAAATGCACTCAGCGATCCCGAGTCCCCACTGTATCGAAGTCCCCACTTGGAGACGTCCTGCCACTTCGCAGCAATCAGCGCAGGCCACAGAGGGGGTGTCTGGGAAGCACTGGGTCCAACCTGTATTGTCGTCACAACATCCCCTTCTATCCCTGGCTGTTTCATCGGAGTGCTATGTTCGGCTCGCGCAGGTTGTTCCCCGTTTGGACTCCCATCGATCTCTGGGCTCCCTCTTTCTCCCTCTGCTTGTTCCAGTAAGTCCCCTATTGCCATAACCAACTGGACCCGCAACTTTTCCAGCTGGTCCTCCATTTCGTCGTCTACCGCAGTAATATTTTTGAGCCTCCTTAGGGCGAAGTCTATCTTTGCCCGGATCTTCCAAAAATCTGATGACGGAGACTTCTCGTTGAACGTCTCCAGTAAACTGTTTACCTCCTGAAACTTCTCCTGTACGGCCTTCAAATCGTCTTCGGGGGAATACGGGTATGCCCTCACTGATATTAATGAGGTATCCTCAGAAGCTTCAGCTCTGACAGCCTTCCCCAGCAACTTCCGCATTACCTCCACTGTCCCGGTAGGCTGCCCCCTAATCTCTAACTCATATATGAGCTCCTCGCGTCATAGCCGATCTACCAGTATTCTGCCCGCCTTGGCCATCGTGGAACGAACGCTTAGCTTTATTCTTAAATTATTTTATATGGACTACACACTATGCAATTTACGCCTCTACTTATCCTCAAAATTTCACTTTATTTCTCCAAGTGATATCTATGATATAAGCAATATTTCACTAAAGTTTATGTCTACTGAAATGAAGACTATCGTTTCTTTCAGCGCCAAAATGATATTTACCTTTTCCTTCACGTCCAGCCGTCACGCCTCTCGTTCAGGGGTTGAGTCACAAAGGCTCTCGTAGTGCTCCGCTCGAAACCGGATCCTGAGATATGTTCGCTGCCGGCGGTGTCACGTGATCCTACGAATCGCCACACTACGTCCTTCAGATATCCTTTATCTCCTATATGTTTCCACGATTGGATTGGGTGCAATCCCATACGATCACTTTCCGTTCATAGGGGCAATCTTATCGCTTTCCACATAACCTCACACTCCCGCGATTCTACATATTCACTTGCGAACACAAATTCAGCCATTCTTCACCGAATATCACACTCCCGCAATTTTACGCACTCACTTTCAAAGCACGAATTTTACCACTTTTCACTTTCACGATAAACGTACGAGGTAACTTTTAAGACTTCGCGTTTTCGAAGGTGCGGTTCAATTAGGGAACTCCGTAATGGGCCCCACGTTGGGCGCCAAATGTTACCTTTCACTAGTGGTAAAGGGGGTTGGGTGCTCCCGTTGGGGTCTTTGGGTCCCGACCAGCCCGCGGAGACGGAGGTGGATGAGCGCCACTCGCCAACCCGTAAAATACCCCGGAAGCCAAGTGGCGAGGTTAAGCCTCCCGGACCAACCAACGCTTTTCGCCTTCAACCCCTATATTACTTTTGTCCCACTTAGGGCTCCACCCCGACTATCCAAGATCACTGCCCTGTTGCTTCGTGGTCGTCACTCTCCTTTCCTGGTGCACCCCTGGTTGTTCAGCACGAGGGAGGGCTACGTGCTCGGTCCTATCCCGTAGTCGAACAAAATTGCACGCACTCCCCCGAGCCAGGTTCACAAATGGGGCGCCAAACCTTAAATATAAATATAAATGCGCCTCCTCGTCACCTCTCCAACCAAATGAATAGTCACGGAAAGAATTTAGGGTGGTCGGAATTAGGCTTTTAATATAATTCATTGAGCAAAATTAATATTATTCATTGAGCAAATTCGTTAATTATCCCTAGTACAAATTCTGAATCATTTCACTTAACTCAACTACCTTGGGGCGCCCTGGCACGAAGTCGAAAATCCTGTTCCTCGATCAACTTTTAGGTTCTTGGAATCGCCGATTCCGCTCGAATCGCTAATGCCGCACAAATTGAACCGCTGATGCCGCACAAATTGAATCGCTGATGCCGCACAAATTGAATCGCTGATTTCCACTCCGATACAATGAATCAACATCCGCCAGTACGATTGGAGAACGTCCTCACCCCGCAAAGGTCACACCAAGAACAAACCAAAAACCACTTCTTCTTTCACTTCCGTTCACTTTCCCCCCAGTTCTCGGTAAGCACCGTTAACATTCCAGCGCATAAGCATTCCACCAAGCAACCTCTGCGCCATCTAGCTCTTCACGCCAATTAACCTGGGGGGAGAAATTTGAATATCAATGTCCGCTTATTGTGCGCATTTGCTGCAATTTTCCTAGTCGTTGCAAATTAATTTCAACTAACTTATATCGTTGTCTCCCGATTTTGTCTTCGATGTACAGTTTGTTTGGTGGATATATTTCTCGAATTCAATATTGAATGTTTGTATTGATTGCATCATATTTTGTAAGTTGGAATTTAAATACACAGGGCTCGAATCATTGTCATCTTCTTGAGCATTACTAGTTGCTGATGCATTATTATATGCCTTCTGATATAGCACTAACTCCGCAAAATTCTCGCAATATTTGGTCAATTGTAAATAAACGATGGGTTGGATTGAAAGTTATTATTGTGAGCCAGCACATTGGTGTTACATATAACGAAGATGCTTTGTTAGAAAAATTCACGCTAAAATCCTTTGTAGCCGGACCCGATGATATTTTGAGTACTCGTGAATCGTTTGTTTCCAACGTTGAATTCAGTACTGGGTTGAGGTTTCTATCCTTTGCTTCTTAAGGATTTCTTCAAGCTGGGCGTGGGTGCGTTTGGGCTCGTTTACTTCGCTGCGTTGTAATCCTTAGTTAATTAATTTAATTCTAAGCTTACGAGCTACCGTTTCTTTAATACTCTAGCACCCTGGCTCGAGGTGGCATTTAGCACTTTTCCGCGCAGTCTATCCGTATACCCGGGTGCAACAGGAAAGGAGTGTCTCCCAATTGGCCTTGACGGCCTCGCCGTAAATTTCCCGTGACACTCTATTGCTCTCGTTATTGTATATGGTACGATAAGTGTTATCTGTTGACAGCTTAGCATTGACAGAAATGTGTTTTTGCCAGATTTATCGCTACAACACACTTCAATATATTTATTTGTACGTACTATTTTATCATTCGTATTATGCAACATAGTAAATTTCAACTTTGGTATACCAGTTATGTCAGACAAACTAGTGCAATCCCAACAATAGAGTTGATCAGGTTCTATATTGGCGTTGGTGCATTTGTTGTCGACTTCATTTTTCTTTTTATCATTCTTTGCCATGCCCCTGGTTACTACTAACAACTTTCGTTTGACACTTTCATCAGTGTCTGGAGGAATTATTGCTTTTAACATGTCTGAATCTAGTTCGATTCTAGATAAGGCGTCTGCATTGGTATTCATGCTGCCCTTTTTATAGACTATCGTAAAGTCGTAATCAACCAGGTCTGCACGTATCCTTGTTAATTTTGAAGAAGGGTTTTTATGATTGAAAAGTGAAGCTAGTGGCCTATGGTCAGTAACCACTGTGAATTTTCGACCGTAAAGGTAAGGTTTACAAAAATTATGTCCCAATGGAGAGCTAGTAACTCTTTCTCTATGGTAGGTTTGTTGATATCATGCTTTGCCAATGATTTACTAGCGTAAGATATTGGAAGGTAGGAACCGATTTCACCTTGTGACAGAACTGCGCCCAATGCATAAATAATCCGGATATTGCAGAATGGGTGGTTCAATGAGTTTTGCTTTTAAAGTTTCATAGGCTTTCTGGCACTCTTCTGTCCAATTGAATGTAACATTTTTCTTTAAGAGGAAATTTAAACATTTGGCTCTTTCAGCAAAGTTTTGAAGGAAGCGTCGGTAGTAACTACAAAAAGCTCCAAATCGACGAACTTCAGCTGCGTTTTTTGGCACTGGATAGTTTTTGATTGTTTCGTACTTTGATGGGTCAGTTTTGACACCTTCACTTGTGATCAAATGTCCTAGGTACACTACTTCCAATCTTAAAAATTGACACTTTGATGGGTTTAATTTTAGATTATATTTACGTAATCTATTCAATACCTTGCAAAGATTGTCATTGTGGTGTTTAATGCTGCAACCAAGTACTATTATGTCATCTACATGAAGAAAAGCCTCATGACTCAAACCACTAAGTGCAATAGTTAACATCCGTTGGAAACTATTGGACGAAATTTTCAAACCAAAAGGCAATCTTTTAAATTGGTAATGACCATAGTTTGTTGAAAATGCTGATAATGGTCTAGAGACTTTTTCAAGTTCGATTTGGTGAAAAGAACTGGTCATACCTAGAGTGGAAAAATATTTAGCCCTTCCAAGCTTATCCAAAGCGTCTTCAAGTCTAGTTAGAGGGAATTCATCGTTAACGATTTTATCGTTGAGTTTTCGGAAATCGACTACCAATCATCATTTCTGTTCCCCACTATTCGCCTTCTTTGGGACTACCAAAAATGGTGAATTGTAGGGACTAACAGATAGTTCGATGATGTCGTTAGATTGTAGGTCTATTACTTGCTGCTTAATTTCGTCGTTTTGGGCTTGTGGTAATCTATAATTTTTATTGTAAACTGGGCTCACGTCGATTGTTTGCAAACGTTGTTTATAAAAATTATTCATAGTCATTTTTTCTCCTTCTAGATGGAACACATCTTGGAATTTATCAATTATTTTCAACAAACTGTTCATAGATGACTTATACAAATTACCTTTATTCATTGTTTCTAGCAATATTTTAAGACGGTCTTTATTGGACATATGATTCTTTTCTATCATTTGGTCGTGTGTCTGTATAGATAGAACATCATAATTTTTCAAACGTTCAATTTGTGCCTTGAATTCTTTTATGACAACGTCGTTGTCTGTGGTGGTCAAAATTTTCACATGTTGGATTCCTTTTGCCGGTATGATAGAATTTCCAATGAAAATACCCTTTTGAATTTCTGAATTCAACAGAATGCAGTCTTCGTCCAGCGTCAAGTTTACTGGGACAATTGATTTTGTTCTAGCGGATACGTTTATTTGATAACTGTTGGGTCTTTTTGTACTCATAGGTAAGATGACTTCATCATCCTCGATATTAAACAGGATGGTGTATGTTTCATAGTCAATTTTACACATATATTTGACTAATATGTCTCTTCCTATGATACCATCCGTGGTTATTGGGAAGTTCTCGGTTACGATATCAAATCAATTAGTTAATATGTTTTCCCCTATCTGTAAATCTAAATCTAGAGTTTCTAATGAGCTAGAAACCTCTTTGGTTATGCCGGATAGTTTTATTTTACTATCCGATCTTATTTCATACTCTACTTCCTTATATATATTATTCTTGCATATGGATATTTCTGCTCCCGTGTCTATCAGGAATTTTAATTTAGTGCCTGCTTTATGCCAATAGATTTCTGTAAAATTTGTGCAGGTGTTAGCTATTTTGTATATATTGAGTTCTACACCGGGAGGTTGTCTCGCATATCCTCGCCGGTTTCCTGCAAGTTTCCCTGGTCGGATACAATGTTTAGAATCTTCTACTGTTTTGGTTCTGGTTGTTCCTTTTTTGATTATACCTGTTGTTGTTATTTCCAATATAGTTGCCATTATTCCTGTAGTATGAATTTCTACCGCCGTCATGGTTTTGACGATTATCCTTATTATTCTTATTTTCTTGATTATTTCTATAGGTATTGTTACTTCTATTTCTATCATTATTGTATCCATTGCTATTGTTGTTGTATCTGTTATTGTTATTACATCTGTTGTTTTTGTTATCGTCTCTATTGTTATTTTAGATAAATTTCTCGAGAGAAATTTACCTATTGCGGAGAGTATCTTATATATACTCATATATACGAGTATATGTATATGGGATATAACGAAATTTGTGACCACGCTAGAGGTTGCAATTTTGCTCCGATTTTCACCAAATTTTCAGGAAAGGTGTACTGGATAAATATCTTAGTTAAATTCGTGAACCAGCTATATCGACCGGGGGAAAACAAAATGGCGGCCATTTTAGACGAAAAATCTTGATTTCTGTTCTGACCAAAGTATAGCTCCGATTTGGATGAAATTTGGTACAAAGATTCACTGATGTATGTGATGAATCTCACGATAAAAAATCCAAAGTCGGTACGGCAGAAACAAAATGGCGGCCGCTCAAAGGTCGAAAAACGTGCAAAATTTTGTTGTTGTAATAGTGGTCAAAGCTTTCAACACATGTTCATGAAATTCGGCAGTTAGATAGAAATTATGAGTGTTTAAAGAATTACGCGAAAAACTGGAGGCCAGGTCACAAAAAACAAAATGGCGGCCAGTTGCTCAAAATCTCAAAGGCTTCTAAAAGTCTTGCTTTGAAACTTGAATTCAAGATAGACATTACATAGATCTACAGTCTTTGATATTTTGGTGATCATGCATGTGCAAGTTTCAAAATGGCGGCGGTTTAAATATGCGTTTTTTTCAGGTTTTTGTGGCCCTCTAGCGGTCACATTTTCCAGCAGATTTTGATGAAACTTGAGATTATGGATCTCTGTACTATATTCTTGTATTATGCAGAAAATTATTAAAATTGAATGAAAAATAAAAAAGTCGAAAATTTAAAACCTAATATTTTTAAGCTGCCATTTTCACTAAAAATTGAATTTTTTTGCCCTGTCTAGAGTGAAACTCCGATTTGAACGGGATTTGGCACATCGATTGATCAGGCCCTAGGACACAAAGATTTAAAATAATCCAAAATCAAATGCCTGCATTCAAAATGGCGTCCCCCAAAGGTCAGAAGGCAAGCGCGATTCGCTATTGTAGTAGCAACTGAAATAATGAATTTTTTTCATGGAAACGTTTTAAATGACAACTTGAAAGTATTTATAAATCAGACTTTTTTTCAATATTGTAAAATAACTTGAAAGTATTTATAAATCAGACTATTTGTTAAATATTGTAAATTAACAATACCCTGAAAAATTATAAAATCACGACTTGTCTGTCTGTTCGTCCGTCCGTTTGTTCGTGCGTCACAAGTTTTCTCGCAAACCACATAAGCTAGAATGGGGAAATTTTCTACGTAGGTCAAAAGGGGGGTGATACAGGGAGGTGACATAAACATTTGTTTATTTCTGTAGCCCTCTAGCAGCCAAGTTTCTCAACAGATTCCGATAAAACTTGAAATTATAAGTTATTAAGGCAAGTTAATTTAATTTAATTATGCAAATTGGACGACACATAAAAAATTCTAAAATTTACAGCTTAATAATTTTAGCAGCCGTTTTCAATAAAAATCCAAAATGACAGCCCCTGATGGTTCAGAAAAGAATCGAAAATGTATATATATTTTTTTTTGTGGTAGGGAGGTGAAGGCATTTATGCCCGCCGAGTCTGGCAGAGTGGGACTCCCATGGAATATACCTTTGGACTACCCACTAAACACCTCCCCTGTCAATCTGAGAGCCTAGCCTGGAAACGTTTGACACATTACTTCGGGCCAGGTCTCGTTTTGTTACGCCGTGGGGCGCCTTCAAGCTGGGGAGTCCCTTTCCTAGCGGGAGGGGAGGGGGGAAGAGGAATTGCCAGAAGAGCGATCCCCCAGCCCCAGTGCCTCCGGCTGCTGTGAGTCCCTTTTATATTTTAGGACTGCCCGAGCATAATGTGCCACCTGGTTCCATTTGTCAACCGATTCGAGCATCACCGCAACTATATTATCCGGGGTGAGCTCTCCCGTCTCCCTGTAGAGTTCCCTTCGCAGCCTGGCCCATTTGGTACACGCAAAAAATGTGTGACAGGCATTGTCCTCCTCTCCTGGGCAAAACCGACAATCGGGAGACCGTGACTTGCCGATCTTGTGCAGGTAAGACTGAAAACACCCGTGCCCGCTCAAAAGCTGGGTCAGATAGAAGTCAGTCTCACCATGCCTTCGATTTAGCTACGGTCTCACATCCGGGATGAGGCGCGCAGTCCACCTCCCCTTCGTGCAATTCCTCCAAGACTGCTGCCAATCGTTGAGCGAGCGTTGTCTCTCCTCGCGGACAACGATCTCCCTCGCATCCTCGTTTCGGCGCAGGTAAATAGCGTGGCGCTCTCTAGCAAGGAGGGCGACAGGTATCACGCCTGCAATCACTCTCACCGCCGAGTCGGAGACTGTTGGATACAAAGATGCAATTCTCAGTGCTCCTCTTCTCTGTACCTGTGCCAATCGTTTTCGGTATACCTCCTTGCTGAGAGCGTCGCCCCATACCTCTGCTCCATACATTAGCACTGACTCTACAGCACTCATCAAGAGGCGTCTTCTTGATGGGCTGGGTCCCCCTACGTTGGCCGTAAGTCGACTCAGGGCCGATATTCCCGAAGCAGCCTTCTCAGCCGTTGCCCTGATTTGCTCAGAAAAACTCATCTTCGACTCGATCAGTAGCCCCAGGTACTTCACCGCTGGCTGCGATTCGATCTGTATGTCTCCAATACTGATCATCCTTACTCTAGGGATTCTCTTTTTTGTCAAGATGACCACTTCGGTTTTCTCCAGTGCTAAACTGAGCCCGCGAGCAGTCATCCAGTCCCTCACTTGGCGCATTAGCATACCTAGCCTAAGTTGCGCTTGTTCAACGGTGCGTCCGCCGACCAGAGCCGCAACATCATCCACATAGCCGACCAAGCGCGACTCATCTGGCATCTCAAGTCTCAGTAGCCCGTCGTAAGACACGTTCCACAGGTCCGGACCAAGGATAGATCCCTGGGCAACACCCGATGTAATTTCCATCCTTCGTTGGCCCTGTGTCGTGTCGTAGAGCAGGCTTTGGTCCTTTAGGTAGTTCCTCAAAAGCCGCATTAGATATTCTGGAACTTGAAAAGAGTTTTCCAGCGTATCCAGAATATCCACCCATCTAGCAGAGTTGAAGGCATTCCTGACGTCGAGTGTCACCAACAGGACGATCCGTCGCTTGGTGCGACTATATGCCTCTGCCTTTTGGACCGCGCTCACCACCTCTGCAATCGCATCAATGGTAGAACGTCCTGCTCTAAAGCCATACTGCCGAGGAGATAGGTCCCCAGCAGCACGAATCGCGTCAGTGAGTCTTCCCTTGATGAGTTTCTCCAGCACTTTCCCAGCCGTGTCTAGCATGCATAACGGGTGGTATGCAGACGGCGATCCGGGATTTCCCTTTCCCTTGCTGACCAGCACGAGCCTCGCCACCTTCTATCGTACCGGGAAAACCCCGTCCCGTAGGCAAAATGTATATATTAATGGCAATGCAAGGGCTGATTAGACTTTTATGGAAATCTTTTGAAATTAACTATTTGAGCTATTTAAGCCAAAAAGTTATCACCTTTGTGTGGTAGCCACTGTGAAATGTATAAACAGCAAATGTGAGAAGGGCGAAACCAGTATTTATATGTTTATAACAATTTATTACCCGCCGATTTTCAATATGTGATCCATACGTGTGCAACTCAATTTAATTAGTAAAACATTTGCGCCTCTATGAAGGGTCTCCAAATATGAACGGCGGCAGACTCTTTTTGTTAATAAATACCCATGTAGTGCTACAAAAATTGCAGTGAGAAGTCCAATAGTAGGCAAGCCAAATTCTTTTTCGAAACGAGAAATTTACCTTTCCGGCTGGTGCTGCCAACGGAGATTTTTTCTTTTCTTCTTGTTATAATTGTCAACATACGAGTACATCACAGAGGCTGTTTGGGGTTCTGAGTTTTCTCATTTTAGGGCAAAAGAGATAGCTTCTCCAAAATTTTTGGGTCTAGTAGCGAAAACGGTGCTCCTTAATTGGTCGTTCAGACCATTTTTGAATATCGTTAGAACACAGCTATCGTTAATGTTGGTTATCAATTTTTTTTCAGTAGCTGATGCTTCATTCCCAAGCTCCTGAATTTGAAGTTGATTTGATTCGCAAATCAAAGATGTAATTTTGTCTTTATCAGCTGTGACACTGGACTTCTTATGTGTCGTGTTATTGAGTTGTGTATGTAAATAAGGGACTGTTTTGTTACTTTTGAATTTTGATAGTAGAACACTTTTGAGTGTTGCTAAATTATCTATATCGCTACCATTGATAGAAGGTTGTACGGATGCACTAAGTTTGACATTTTTTACAAAATCTATGAGTCAAGATTTTTCGGTTGGAGATAATGTAGAGTCGAGTAGTTCTATAATTTTTAGCAATGATTCTAACTTTATATTTCCCTTCGAAAATTGGGACAATTTTAATCGCGGTCTCAAGCGAAAACTCGGCCATTGTAAATTTTTCTTCCAGAATAGGTAAACTTTCCTCTAGTTCTTCTTGGATACTAGTATTGATTTGAATGTCTTCTTCAGTGTATCCTTGTCTTCCTAACTGTAGCCAAAGTTCTGCTTCGGCTCTAAACTTAAGTTTTATGTCTAAAATTTCCGAATCGCTCTCTGAATAGAACTTTAAATTTTACCTTTTGTTTTTTTAAGCGAATGCAACTTCTCTTGTAATGTTGCGAAGGTATATAAATTCTTTCGGCTTTTTCTTACATTTCTCAAATTTTTTTCGTTGTCGTCTACGATATTCTTCAACTTGTCCATGGAAACATTATATTGATGTTTATGCAAAAATTCCGAATATTTATTGAAATTACAAGATTTTAAACATTATAGTAATTTTTTTTAAATATTAGTAGTTCTATTAACACGTTTGATTACATACTTCTTATTGTACCTATCATATGCGTAAAATATAACTAATCCTATTATGAAGATTGACGATGTAGTGATCGACTGTCGATATTCGTCGATGATTCCATTGTTGGTTGTCGAACATTTGTTCCCCATGGTTGAAATGAAGGTGGTTTCAATGCGAACAGCTGCTGTTGTAATATCTTTTTTGACTCTCCGTGAGCTATCCTTATCACCCTGTGTAGCTCTGCCCGTGCCTGCTTTAGCTTCCTCTTCTGGCCTCCTCTCTTCCTTCTACGAGTAGGAATTTTACGTAAGTCCTCCGTTTTCTTCTTGAACTGACTTATTTTTCTCGGTTGAGGTCCCGCTCCGAATTTTCGTCGGGTCATATTTTGGTATCCCGCTGCAGTCTTGTATCTTGGGAGAATACTCCTCTGTTGATTTAGTTTGCAGCAGCTCCTCAGCAAATGAAAATAGCTTATCGAAGCGTTGATTTATCTCCACGTCAATATCTAGGACATCCTCGTCTTCCGAATCCTCTCCAAATAATTCTTTGAATTTTGCCTGAAGTTTAGCACGATGGGAATCTCTCAGTTTTGCAATTTCTTAGTTTTGCAGGATCGCCATGAAATATTATAAAAATATAAAAGATTTAAAATAAATTTCTCCCATGAAATGTTATAAATGAAATGGCAGGATCGCCATGAAATAATTTAGTATTATTTTGAATTTTACTTCAAGGATGGAAAAAACAATTCATATTTTAGTTTCTAATAATCTTTACTCAAACCTACGCAAGCGGAGAATTGCTCCGCAGAGAACATGGCGAGGACATTATATCCACTATGCGGCAATTTTCCGCAAATATAGCTTCACGGAAGGAAGACCTGCGATCAAAACGACAAGACGGTTCAATCATAAATCTTAATTTTATTCAACCATACTTCTGTATTTATACATTTTTCTTTCACTTAACCTATGTCTTACACAGCAAATTTTTTTCTGTTCTTTTTTATAAGTGTAAGCAAACAATTATTATTTAACACAATTCTACCTATAATTTCCATTAAATCGATTATATTGCCTCATGAACAAAAACTTACATATCTCCATACTACCAATATGTCAACATATGCATTTTATTTTCTTCTCTGGATAAATATCAATAGTCCATATATTATGCATACATTCGTATGTCAATAGCCCATGCTCGTACGTATCACTTGGGTATGGTCGCTAACCTCTAGATGAGTAATACAATTAACGTGCATTGAGTGTGGTCAGGGAATACCTCCACACGTGATGGGTTATGATTTTATCGCAACGTGATACTCGACATTCAGAATGAGTGCAGAAGAAATAAAGTAATTGCATTGTATGATTATGCAACTGTTTACATGTAGCCATGCAATAGGTTTGATATCTCATGGTTGTCATTTTGTTTGTTTAGGTTGGACTTTTGTTGGTAAACAAATGAATTTTGTTAGTAAGCAAATGAATTGCATGATGTACAATTGAACATGTGTATATATGTTTGCTTATGATATGAACGTATGAATGTTATTAAGATTGTTGTTTTTGTTCGTATGTGAATTGAATCTACTATTATAGTAAGTGAATGAATGTGTACATATGTTTGCGTAAGATGTGTACGTATGAATATAATTATGATTGTTGTGTTTTGATATGTGAATTCAACGTATTACAGTTTGATTAGATGCAAATTATCATATATATGTACGGAAACAATTGTTTTTGCCGATACTTCATAAAGAATGCTTCCCTGCGTTCGGGAAACTTGAACCCAGGGTCCCAGTGGACCCCCAGTTGTGAATCCAAAACGGTACCAATGGAGCCACCTTCTGTTGATTTCCGATTCGTTGTATTAGCAACTTCAAATATGAGGGAAACTTGAATAAATTTTTGTGAGTATGAGAAATAAAATTTGTAAGTGGGAACTAATGAGTAAAATTTGTTAGTATGAAGGAATACGGTTTCGTTAGGGAAAAGGTATCGAATGTTTTGTTAATGGGAATTAATGAATAGAGTGTTGTAAGTGGGAAAATTAAAATCATTACTTTATTACTTTTCTTTTGGTAATTGAAGAATGGGAAAAGAGTAGGATCGGGATGGTGGGGAAATAAAAATTATAGAGAAATTTTTAAATAATAATAAAAAAAAATTAATTTAGCGATGAAAGGGTATATGTGCCCAAAGGAAGGGAGAGGTGCTACGGCGGCAATTTGAAGTTGCGAATGGGAGAATTCGTAGCAATATACAATATACAATATATATATATATATATATATATATATATATATATATATACATATATATATGTATATATATATATATACATATATATATGTATGTATATATATCTATATAGATCTATAAATATATACATATACATATATATATATATATATATATATATATATATATATATATATATATATATATATGTACATATATATATATATATATATATATATATATATATATATATATATATGTAGATATATGTACATGTATATGTATATATGCATATCTACATATATATATATATATATATATATATATATATATATATATATATATATATATATATATATATATATATAGATATATATATATATGTATATAGATATATATATATATACATATATATATATATATATACATATATATATATACGTATATAGATATATATATATACATATATATATATATGTATATATATATATATATCTATACGAGGTGTGTTCAAAAAGTATCGCGAATTTTGAATTTTCGCGGGTTACGTATATTCGAATTTCGATTTTTTTGTGGCGTTATGTTGGTACTCATGTTTGTCACTTATGCCGACAAGCTCGGCCATTTTGAATGTTCACTTAATTGGTGTTAGCTGCTTTTTTTGCACGTGTTTTCAATCGTCTTCGATTTTTACTTATTCAAAAAAATGAATCAAAGAACGTGTATCAAATTTTGTGTGAAAAACGAAATTAAGTGCGCGGATGCATTCCGAATGTAGACTGTGGCATACGGAGAAGCTACCTTGGACCGAAGCAACGTTTTTCGGTGGTACAAAATGTTTTTAGAAGGCCGAGAAGATGTGAACGACGAAGAGCGTGCCGGACGCCCGAGCACTTCAACAACAGACGAAAAAATTAATGAAGTGGAGAAAATGGTATTGGCCAATCGTCGAATCACCGTTAGAGAAGTTGCTGAGGACCTAAACATATCGATTGGCTCGTGCCGTTCAATTTTTATCAACGATTTGGGCATGAGACGGGTCGCCGCGAAATTCGTACCAAAATTGCTCAATTGCGATCAAAAACAGCAACGCATGAACATTGCTAATGAGATGTTAAACTCTGTCCGCGACGAACCAAATTTGCTCCAGAGGGTCATAACTGGTGACGAATCGTGGGTTTATGGTTATGACGTGGAAACCAAAGCTCAATCATCTCAATGGAAGCTGCCGCATGAACCAAGACCGAAAAAAGCGCGCCAAGTTCGGTCGAATGTGAAAGTTTTGCTGACAGTTTTCTTCGATTGCAGGGGCGTGGTGCATCATGATTTCTTGCCACAGGGAGCTTGGCCATTTTGAATGTTCACTTAATTGGTGATAGCTGCTTTACTTGCACGTGTTTTCAATCGTCTTCGATTTTTACTTATTCAAAAAAATGGATCAAAGAACGTGTATCAAATTTTGTGTGAAAAACGAAATTAAGTGCGCGGATGCATTTCGAATGTTGACTGTGGCATACGGAGAAGCTACCTTGGACCGAAGCAACGTTTATCGGTGGTACAAAATGTTTTTAGAAGGCCGAGAAGATGTGAACGACGAAGAGCGTGCCGGACGCCCGAGCACTTCAACAACAGACGAAAAAATTAATGAAGTGGAGAAAATGGTATTGGCCAATCGTCGAATCACCGTCCGAGAAGTTGCTGAGGACCTAAACATATCGATTGGCTCGTGCCATTCGATTTTTATCAACGATTTGGACATAAGACGGGTCGCCGCGAAATTCGTACCAAAATTGCTCAATTGCGACCAAAAACAGCAACGCATGAACATTGCTAATGAGATGTTAAACTCTGTCCGCGACGAACCAAATTTGCTCCAGAGGGTCATAACTGGTGACGAATCGTGGGTTTATGGTTATGACGTGGAAACCAAAGCTCAATCATCTCAATGGAAGCTGCCACATGAACCAAGACCGAAAAAAGCGCGCCAAGTTCGGTCGAATGTGAAAGTTTTGCTGACAGTTTTTTTCGATTGCGGGGGCGTGGTGCATCACGAGTTCTTGCCATAGGGAAGAACGGTCAATAAGGAATATTACCTGCAAGTTATGCGCAATTTGCGCGAAGCAATCCGCCAGAAACGCCTGGATTTGTGGGAGAACAAAAATTGGCTTTTGCACCACGATAACGCCCCTGCTCACACATCGTTGCTTGTGCGCGACTTTTTGGAAAAAACAAGACACTAATGATGCCGCAGCCACCGTATTCCCCAGATCTGGCCCCCTGTGACTTTTTCTTGTTTCCTAAACTGAAGAGGCCCATGAAAGGACGACGTTACGCTACGCTTGACGAGATAAAGACGGCATCGAAGGAGGAGCTGAACAAGATTTAAAAAAATGATTTTTTGAAGTGCTTCGAAGAATGGAAAAACCGTTGGCACAAGTGTATAATATCTCATGGGGTTTACTTTGAAGGGGACAAAATAGATATTCATGAATAAATAAATAATTTTTGAAAAAAAAACAAAATTCGCGATATTTTTTCAACACACCTCGTATATATATATATATATATATATATATATATATATATATATATATATATATATATATATATATGCCCATATATGTGTATATATCTACATATATGTATATATCTTTCTATACATATATATACACATATATATCTATCTATACATATATATATATATATATATATATATATATATATATATATATATATATATATATATATATATATACATATATATATATATATATATATATATATATATATATATATATATATATATATATATATATATATATATATATATATATATATATATATATACATATATACGAGGTGTGTTCAAAAAATATCGCGAATTTTGTTTTTTTTTTCAAAAATGATTTATTTATTCATGAATATCTATTTTGTCCCCTTCAAAGTAATCCCCATGAGATATTATACACTTGTGCCAACGGTTTTTCCAATCTTCGAAGCACTTCAAAAAATCATTTTTTTAAATCTTGTTCAGCTCCTCCTTCGATGCCGTCTTTATCTCGTCCAGCGTAGCGTAACGTCGTCCTTTCATGGGCCTCTTCAGTTTAGGAAACAAGAAAAAGTCACAGGGTGCCAGATCTGGGGAATACGGTGGCTGCGGCATCATGAGTGTGTTGTTTTTGGCCAAAAAGTCGCGCACAAGCAACGATGTGTGAGCAGGGGCGTTATCGTGGTGCAAAAGCCAATTTTTGTTCTCCCACAAATCCGGGCGTTTCTGGCGGATTGCTTCGCGCAAATTGCGCATAACTTGCAGGTAATATTCCTTATTGACCGTTCTTCCCTGTGGCAAGAACTAATGATGCACCACGCCCCTGCAATCGAAGAAAACTGTCAGCAAAACTTTCACATTCGACCGAACTTGGCGCGCTTTTTTCGGTCTTGGTTCATGCGGCAGCTTCCATTGAGATGATTGAGCTTTGGTTTCCACGTCATAACCATAAACCCACGATTCGTCACCAGTTATGACCCTCTGGAGCAAATTTGGTTCGTCGCGGACAGAGTTTAACATCTCATTAGCAATGTTCATGCGTTGCTGTTTTTGGTCGCAATTGAGCAATTTTGGTACGAATTTCGCGGCGACCCGTCTCATGCCCAAATCGTTGATAAAAATTGAACGGCACGAGCCAATCGATATGTTTAGGTCCTCAGCAACTTCTCTAATGGTGATTCGACGATTGGCCAATACCATTTTCTCCACTTCATTAATTTTTTCGTCTGTTGTTGAAGTGCTCGGGCGTCCGGCACGCTCTTCGTCGTTCATATCTTCTCGGCCTTCTAAAAACATTTTGTACCACCGATAAACGTTGCTTCGGTCCAAGGTAGCTTCTCCGTATGCCACAGTCTAAATTCGGAATGCATCCGCGCACTTAATTTCGTTTTTCACACAAAATTTGATAGACGTTCTTATTCAAAAAAATGGATCAAAATCCATTTTTTTGAATAAGTAAAAATCGAAGACGATTGAAAACACGTGCAAGTAAAGCAGCTATCACCAATCAAGTGATTATTCAAAATGGCCAAACTTGTCGGCATAAGTGACAGATATGAGTAACAACATAACGCCACAAAAAAATCGAAATTACGTAACCCGCGAAAATTCAAAATTCGCGATACTTTTTGAACACACCTTGTATATATATATATATATATATATATATATATATATATATATATATATATATATATATATATATTTAGATATATATATATATATATATATATATATATATATATATGTATATATATATGTATATATACATGCGTATATATATATATATATATATGTATATATATATATATATATATATATATATATATATATATATATTATTACCAATTCACTAGCTCCCCCCCCCCCCCCTGGCATAATGGGGCTACTCTGGTGGAGGCTTCAGTTAGTGCATCCACATCCATGTAAGTTATGGCTAAAGGATTATAGGGATAAATTGGAATGAAATAAAAAAAAACGTTTGGGGGTTAGTCGTAGGGGAAATAGCAATATGTAGTAGATAGTAATTAGTAGATGGTAGTTGCGACATGAGGTGAATTTGAAGAAGGGTAGAGTTCTAGAACAACTTGAATTGCTTTGAGATTAACATAAATATATATATATATATATATATATATATATATATATATATACATATATATATATATATATATATATATATATATATATATATATATATATATATATATATATATATATAAATAGGCGGGAAAAATAATATCGAAATCAAAGTAAATACGGGTATCAACAAATGAAATTTCCCTTGGTCATGCTAATTGCTCCTTCTTCATCTCTTTTGGCCTAACAGGGCTTCCGGTCCCTCTTCCTGTCTCCCATTCCTTTTCTCATTTTTTTAAATGTTCATTTTCCTGTGCATGTGTTGGGCTGTGGAACATTTTTTTCCCCTCTCTTATTGGTCTTGGCTTCATCCTCAGCAGTATCAGCTAAAATAAATTGAGTGGCGTAATCATTAGTTTAGTTCAATACAAGTAGGGATTATGAAAGGAAAAGTCAAAGGAGAGGCACGTTTTAGGAAGGGCAAGGTGCATTAGTGAAGGGTCGTAGGAAAGGTTATTTGGTTTAACCAACTAGGGTTGGTATTTTTGTGCAAGGATGAAGAGTAAATATAAACAAACAAAAATTATATAAAATAATATAAAGCAAAAAAAATGGTGGTGGGTACATAATTTTGTGTTTGCTAATATAAAATTGGATAGGAGTTTATAGTATCCAGCATTGGAAGCATTTTAAGTAAGAGTAGAGTGAGTTAGTCGTCTAAGATGGTGGTGGGTCTCTGATTAAGCAACATAGTTCTAAGCTCAGGGATAAGCAGTAGTCAGAATAGGTTTGTAGATCATTGGAATAGTTGATCCGTTAAAGTTGGCGGTTGGAAGAGGGGTATTAGTGGCGTTCCACGTACCGACTGAAGATTCACTAAAAGAGGTTAGGTTCAAGGATTCCTGTGAAGATAGCGGTAGAAGAAAAATGGAACTAGTGAATTCCGAGGGTAAGGCGGTCGAAATGTATTGAGGATTTACTAAAGGAACAGGTATCGTTTATGGCTCTCTGTCGTTGTAGGACTGTGACAGTCAGTGCGGACATTTTCAACCGTAGAAATGTATTGATTTCAGGGACATGCACTAGAAGCAAGGGGTTAATATTACGGGTGAACATTGGGACTCCATAGTATTGCTCACCCCGAACACAACCATACGCAATTTTGTAAGAGTCAAACCTGCGCAATACCGAGGCGCTCTTTATAATTTTTTTTTTCTGATAACCTAATGACAATCAACATCAAGTAATTTAAATTTTCATTCACAAAATGACTACTTGTTAGATTACGGAAAGAAAGCCACATCATAATTTTTGCTTTGTAACTTCTTTATGTAATTAAACTCAAGAAGCTAGGTCACTTGCGGTTCACACGCGACATTATGGACAACGCAAGCAGCAACAAACACCGAAAGCATCAAAAACCAACCCGAGCTCGAAACGAAATGCAAACTCACACGATAGCGGAAACTTTCGTCATCTAATCAATACATATGCGGAAGCATAAAACATATAACCCCTCAAAGCAATCGGAATTGCGTCGCAAATAAAATAACATGCAACGCAACAAGAGGTGCTTACGATATGCGCCATAATCTGCGGCACTTACATCATTTCCTCAGATCAAGGCTTCATACTTCCTGTGTTTTCGTTGATTCTACTTTCCGGCATAGACTCCCAACGAATTTCAATGCAGTATATAATTTGACTAATTCAAATTCGATCCCGAGTGCTGTCGAAATTTACAACGAAAACGATTTTGAGTGCGAATCTAAACGTGAGGCTGCCGTCAAACCCGTCATTCCTATCAGGTGTGCAGCCACTGAGCTTCCGTCTGAGGACACACACTTAACGATTCCACCGCAAACATCTTAATACTCACGCCGATCCAGCAGAGATGCAAACATGCCACCAAAGAGGAAAGAGCCAAGTAACGAAGCCAGAGATGCTGCTGAGGCAGCTATTGCACGTATACCGAAGGAAGACAATCGCGAATTTACCACTACATTAGTGGCAAGCACAAGACGAGTAAGGCGCAAACTTGAGGCGTAACATAAATTAAACGTAGCAGCAACAAGAAACTGAAAGTGCCAAGGAAGAAGTGAAAGGAGTACTTCAAGCTCTAGAAGAATTGACTTTTAACTACAATCGAAAATCACCAGGCACCGAAACCAAAAAGAGCAAAGATATTGATACTATGACCGAGGCATTGCAACAGAAACAGGCCACAATGAATGTCGTTACATCGGAGTTGCAACAATTGAAAGAAATTTCAGCCCATCATAAGATCGAATCTATGCAATGCTCTCAAATCTTTTGCGTGATCGGTCGAAAGTTGGATAAGCCCTATGCACGGATAGTATCAGTGAGATGGAAATGAGTAGCACCTGATTCAGGTGGTAAGGTTGAAGAGGAGTTCACTGCGGCTCGACTATATAGTAGCGAAATTACACCGGAAGCCAAAAATATCGCACAAGATGTCAGAATCTGGAGGCGTTACAAACAGATCCAAATAAAAAAATGTTTCTGAGTATGGAAAGGACTCAGGTGAACGCCGTTTGTTGGGCTCACAGCATGAACCAGAATGAGGTCATTGTAAGAATTTTCAGCCAAATCACAGGCTATGAATGAGTTTAAAATATCAAACCACACTCACTTTGGCATACCTACAAATGACCGCCGATTACGCCAAGCTCAAACAACAGGAAGCTGATAAATCCACTAAACTACACGATAGAAACACAAATGCAACTATTGACTTTCTAACCTGCTCTCTTAACTGAGTATCGACATCGTGGCGAAGCGTAATATTCACTTATTCGCACTAAACTCACTATATACCACCACGCAAATGTAAATGAAGGAAATCACGACATTCCCGAAGAGAGATTCGACGGCCGAAATTAGTGGAAACTGGTATATCATTATACATATATGACACTCCACACGTTGGCAGGGCGATTAACCTACCGGTGGGGACTAGAAAACTACGAAATATTACCGCTTGCTCAAGGGAAAGAGGAAAAAAACAAGGATTATTGCGAAATCCTCATTTCACGTCGCGATGTAAATAAACATTACTGAGAGTTCAAACTGTCAGTCAAATGCATTCAACGCGTAATACACTTCTTTCCCACTAAGATCGCCACCGAGTGGAACTAGTTATGAGTGAAATCAAGCGAGGGGAGTTACTCGAACCAACGGAAAGAACGCACTCCAAACATTATTTCCCAGTGGATGGGAGGAAAAACAAAGTTAACCCGGAGGTTATTTAAGCCCGGGAAGATTGGTGCGTTTTTTTTTCTTTTGGGAGAAAACTACTCCTTTTTCGAGCAACCGGTGGAGATATAATCGAACTATGATCAGCGACCGCATTTTCTGACGAGGAATTGGAGACGCACACTGGATACCGGAACATTAAATTGAGACGAGACAACTTTGGCGAAAAACACGCAAACGGAAGAAAGGAGCCCCTTACTAGAATAGGGAATAAATGTAAGTGGCTTTAATTTTATCACATATTCGTCGAATTATTTTAATAAAGTAAAGTATAAAGTAGATTTTTCATTCCTCGCTACAATTCGACATATAAACTTTCCTTTCCAGCTGTAAAAGGTGTGGCTCGGGAATTCTTTTCCCCGGGACGTGACTAAGCAAAAAGACCTGAAGAGATTAATTGATGAGGTAGTGTTTGTGGGTGCAGTGAAAGTTAGCCGCGTTCTGGGTAACTTCGGTTGCCCTGTAATGGGAAAATACGAGTCTTGTGTGATGGCAGGACACCTTAATTCGTTCTGCGTGGTAGATTTTCTTTGTAGGTGATTTTCGCGGCTAAGTGGTGGCGAGCCCCAAAACTTGCATATTTGTAATTTCGCTCCGGACGGTCGTCTTTTAATTCGGACGACCCCTCGAGAGGCTCGAAGAAACGAACGCGTGGTTTCTTCTTCGGGTGAGTTAGTTTGGGTTGCTGGAGCCTCCGCCAGAGTAGCCCCATTATGCCGGGGGGGGGGGGGAGCTAGTGAATTGGTAATAATATATATATATATATATATATATATATATATATATATATATATATATATATATATATATATATATATATATATATATATATATATATAATTACCAATTCACTAGCTCCCCCCCCCCCCCCGGCATAATGGGGACACTCTGGCGGAGGCTCCAGCAACCCAAACTAACTCACCCGAAGAAGAAACCACGCGTTCGTTTCTTCGAGCCTCTCGAGAGGTCATCCGAATTAAAAGACGACCGTCCGGAGCGAAATTACAAATATGCAAGTTTTGGGGCTCGCCACCACTTAGCCGCGAAAATCACCTACAAAGAAAATCTACCACGCAGAACGAATTAAGGTGTCCTGCCATCACACAAGACTCGTATTTTCCCATTACAGGGCAACCGAAGTTACCCAGAACGCGGTTAACTTTCACTGCACCCACAAACACTACCTCATCAATTAATCTCTTCAGGTCTTTTTGCTTAGTCACGTCCCGGGGAAAAGAATTCCCGAGCCACACCTTTTACAGCTGGAAAGGAAAGCTTATATGTCGAATTGTAGCGAGGAATGAAAAATCTACTTTATACTTTACTTTATTAAAATAATTCGACGAATATGTGATAAAGTTAAAGCCACTTACATTTATTCCCTATTCTAGTAAGGGGCCCCTTTCTTCCGTTTGCGTGTTTTTCGCCAAAGTTGTCTCGTCTCAATTTAATGTTCCGGTATCTCCACCGGTTGCTCGAAAAAGGAGTAGTTTTCTCCCAAAAGAAAAAAAAACGCACCAATCTTCCCGGGCTTAAATAACCTCCGGGTTAACTTTGTTTTTCCTCCCATCCACTGGGAAATAATGTTTGGAGTGCGTTCTTTCCGTTGGTTCGAGTAACTCCCCTCGCTTGATTTCACTCATAACTAGTTCCACTCGGTGGCGATCTTAGTGGGAAAGAAGTGTATTACGCGTTGAATGCATTTGACTGACAGTTTGAACTCTCAGTATATTTATTTACATCGCGACGTGAAATGAGGATTTCGCAATAATCCTTGTTTTTTTCCTCTTTCCCTTGAGCAAGCGGTAATATTTCGTAGTTTTCTAGTCCCCACCGGTAGGTTAATCGCCCTGCCAACGTGTGGAGTGTCATATATGTATAATGATATACCAGTTTCCACTAATTTCGGCCGTCGAATCTCTCTTCGGGAATGTCGTGATTTCCTTCATTTACATTTGCGTGGTGGTATATAGTGAGTTTAGTGCGAATAAGTGAATATTACGCTTCGCCACGATGTCGATACTCAGTTAAGAGAGCAGGTTAGAAAGTCAATAGTTGCATTTGTGTTTCTATCGTGTAGTTTAGTGGATTTATCAGCTTCCTGTTGTTTGAGCTTGGCGTAATCGGCGGTCATTTGTAGGTATGCCAAAGTGAGTGTGGTTTGATATTTTAAACTCATTCATAGCCTGTGATTTGGCTGAAAATTCTTACAATGACCTCATTCTGGTTCATGCTGTGAGCCCAACAAACGGCGTTCGCCTGAGTCCTTTCCATACTCAGAAACATTTTTTTATTTGGATCTGTTTGTAACGCCTCCAGATTCTGACATCTTGTGCGATATTTTTGGCTTCCGGTGTAATTTCGCTACTATATAGTCGAGCCGCAGTGAACTCCTCTTCAACCTTACCACCTGAATCAGGTGCTACTCATTTCCATCTCACTGATACTATCCGTGCATAGGGCTTATCCAACTTTCGACCGATCACGCAAAAGATTTGAGAGCATTGCATAGATTCGATCTTATGATGGGCTGAAATTTCTTTCAATTGTTGCAACTCCGATGTAACGACATTCATTGTGGCCTGTTTCTGTTGCAATGCCTAGGTCATAGTATCAATATCTTTGCTCTTTTTGGTTTCGGTGCCTGGTGATTTTCGATTGTAGTTAAAAGTCAATTCTTCTAGAGCTTGAAGTACTCCTTTCACTTCTTCCTTGGCACTTTCGGTTTCTTGTTGCTGCTACGTTTAATTTATGTTACGCCTCAAGTTTGCGCCTTACTCGTCTTGTGCTTGCCACTAATGTAGTGGTAAATTCGCGATTGTCTTCCTTCGGTATACGTGCAATAGCTGCCTCAGCAGCATCTCTGGCTTCGTTACTTGGCTCTTTCCTCTTTGGTGGCATGTTTGCATCTCTGCTGGATCGGCGTGAGTATTAAGATGTTTGCGGTGGAATCGTTAAGTGTGTGTCCTCAGACGGAAGCTCAGTGGCTGCACACCTGATAGGAATGACGGGTTTGACGGCAGCCTCACGTTTAGATTCGCACTCAAAATCGTTTTCGTTGTAAATTTCGACAGCACTCGGGATCGAATTTGAATTAGTCAAATTATATACTGCATTGAAATTCGTTGGGAGTCTATGCCGGAAAGTAGAATCAACGAAAACACAGGAAGTATGAAGCCTTGATCTGAGGAAATGATGTAAATGCCGCAGATTATGGCGCATATCGTAAGCACCTTTTGTTGCGTTGCATGTTATTTTATTTGCGACGCAATTCCGATTGCTTTGAGGGGTTATATGTTTTATGCTTCCGCATATGTATTGATTAGATGACGAAAGTTTCCGCTATCGTGTGAGTTTGCATTTCGTTTCGAGCTCGGGTTGGTTTTTGATGCTTTCGGTGCTTGTTGCTGCTTGCGTTGTCCATAATGTGGCGTGTGAACCGCAAGTGACCTAGCTTCTTGAGTTTAATTACATAAAGAAGTTACAAAGCAAAAATTATGATGTGGCTTTCTTTCCGTAATCTAACAAGTAGTCATTTTGTGAATGAAAATTTAAATTACTTGATGTTGATTGTCATTAGGTTATCAGAAAAAAAAAATTATAAAGAGCGCCTCGGTATTGCGCAGGTTTGACTCTTACGAAATTGCGTATGGTTGTGTTCGGGGTGAGCAATACTATGGAGTCCCAATGTTCACCCGTAATATTAACCCCTTGCTTCTAGTGCATGTCCCTGAAATCAATACATTTCTACGGTTGAAAATGTCCGCACTGACTGTCACAGTCCTACAACGACAGAGAGCCATAAACGATACCTGTTCCTTTAGTAAATCCTCAATACATTTCGACCGCCTTACCCTCGGAATTCACTAGTTCCATTTTTTTTCTACCGCTATCTTCACAGGAATCCTTGAACCTAACCTCTTTTAGTGAATCTTCAGTCGGTACGTGGAACGCCACTAATACCCCTCTTCCAACCGCCAACTTTAACGGATCAACTATTCCAATGATCTACAAACCTATTCTGACTACTGCTTATCCCTGAGCTTAGAAGTATGTTGCTTAATCAGAGACCCACCACCATCTTAGACGACTAACTCACTCTACTCTTACTTAAAATGCTTCCAATGCTGGATACTATAAACTCCTATCCAATTTTATATTAGCAAACACAAAATTATGTACCCACCACCATTTTTTTTGCTTTATATTATTTTATATAATTTTTGTTTGTTTATATTTACTCTTCATCCTTGCACAAAAATACCAACCCTAGTTGGTTAAACCAAATAACCTTTCCTACGACCCTTCACTAATGCACCTTGCCCTTCCTAAAACGTGCCTCTCCTTTGACTTTTCCTTTCATAATCCCTACTTGTATTGAACTAAACTAATGATTACGCCACTCAATTTATTTTAGCTGATACTGCTGAGGATGAAGCCAAGACCAATAAGAGAGGGGAAAAAAATGTTCCACAGCCCAACACATGCACAGGAAAATGAACATTTAAAAAAATGAGAAAAGGAATGGGAGACAGGAAGAGGGACCGGAAGCCCTGTTAGGCCAAAAGAGATGAGGAAGGAGCAATTAGCATGACCAAGGGTAATTTCATTTGTTAATACCCGTATTTACTTTGATTTCGATATTATTTTTCCCGCCTATTTATATATATATATATATATATATATATATATATATATATATATATATATATATATATATATATATATATATATATATATTTATATATTTATGTTAATCTCAAAGCAATTCAAGTTGTTCTAGAACTCTACCCTTCTTCAAATTCACCTCATGTCGCAACTACCATCTACTAATTACTATCTACTACATATTGCTATTTCCCCTACGACTAACCCCCAAACGTTTTTTTTTATTTCATTCCAATTTATCCCTATAATCCTTTAGCCATAACTTACATGGATGTAGATGCACTAACCGAAGCTCCTCGATTATTGTATGAGAATTAATTCTACCTATAAATTCTGTTTTAGGCCTGCTTGCACAATTCGAAAAGAGAAAAATAAAATAAGGAATAAAAAGGAAAAAACAAATTAAGAACAAAAGACCGGGAAATTACTCCCTGGTATGTAACTACGGGACACCAGCCGTCGATGAAAGGTAACCATTTGCATTTTAGTTCAATGTTTCTGTTTTGTGCCGTCTTAATGCCTACCCCAAAACTCACTGCACATAGAATTTAAGGTCTTTCGCATACCAAGTACCTGCGTTTTTTGCCGTCCATTTCGAGCAACTTGAACCGAGACGAGGACTTGCGTTTATCCACCTTTAAAGGTCCTAGGTATCCCGGAGCCAGCTTAGCGGAATAGTATTGAGCCGCGTCCGACCGTGCGAAATTCCAGCTCCACACAAGGTCGCTGGGTTGAAATGGAGGATGTCTCCTCCGCAGGTTATACCGCTGATTACCCTTCTCTGCCACCTCCTTCAAGCGCCTCATTACCTCTTCTCTCACTTCTCGGAGCTTCTCTGCTCGTTCTAGTGGATTGCTCAGGATATCCCTATCATCAGGCGATCTCGGTCCCTTCCGCGTAACCACCATCTCCCGACCGAAATTGATGAAATAGGGCGTGTTGTCCATTGCCTCATGCGTGTAGATCCGCATGGGACAACCAATTTTTGAGAGATGCTCGTCCCATTTCGGGTGGTTATTTCCTACATACACTCTCAGCAATCGTTTGATCGTTTGGTTCATCCGTTCCGCTGGGTTCGCTAGCGTTTGGTAAAATGGCGTGAACTAGATACTGCCCCGTAGCTGATCACCAAGCTATGCAGTTTCTTCGACCTAAATTGGACGCCATTATCACACACCAGCATTGCCGGCACCTCAAAAAGCATAAACACTCTTTCCGCTAGAAGCTAAGCTACCTTAACCATAGTCACTTTTCTCAGAGGGAAGATAAGAGGCATCCTGGTGAAGTAATCGACCACAGTCAAAATATAGGTGTTGCCTCGAGTAGAACTTAGCAACGGGCCAACCAAATCCACACATACAACTTCCCACGGTTGTTTGGCTTGGCAGGCCCGAGAGAACATAAGCCCATGGGGAGGTTTCCTCTCTACCTTTGTTCCCGACAATTTTTGCACTTTGTCACGTGCCGCCCAACATCTGCTTTCGTTTTGGGCGAATAGAATCGTTGGGCTATGCGATCGTAGGTTCTGGTAATACTCATATGCCTTGCCGTTGCGTCATCATGTCATTTTAAGACGATCGTTTGCGGTTCAACCTTGGGGACTACTTGCTTCCTGGAATTTCCACTCAACTTCGGATGCCGTCTGGGTATCTTCCGCCATAATGTCTCCCCTTCAATCCACTAGTCAGGAAACTTCGCAGGGTTCTTTAGAATCCTGGATCGCATGCCACGTACCCACTTGTCCCCGCTGTCAGCTTCCACTACCGCATTCACTTCTGGAAATACCCGAGATAGCGCGTCCCGAACCAGATTCTCCTTGACTTTACGGTGCATGACATCATAATCGAATTGTTGCAGCCGTACCGCCCATTCGGCTCCCGCAAGTTGTTCAGCCACACCTGAGAGTGTTGTTCGATAATCACCCTAAAGTGTGACCCTTCCAAATAGGGTCTTAGCTTTTCCTTTGCCCACAACACCACTAAGCACGCCTTTTTGGTGGTAGAGTAATTCCGTCTTTGAAAGACCATGACTAAGGTAACATACTACCTTCTCTCCTTCTGTGTGGCTCTGGCTTAACACTGCACCAAAACTATGATCGGATGCATTCGTCTAGATGTTAAACGGTAAGGCGAAGTCCGGGCACGTGAGAATCGGCACTGATGATAGCACCGCCTTGCAATGCCTGAAGGCTAGTTCAAACAGCTCCACCCATACAAACTTCTTATTTTTGCGCAGTAGGCTTACGAGAGGTGCTGTGGGCGTAGTGATCTAGAATGAAACGTCGATACCGCGACACCATTTGAAGGAATTGTCGCACTTTCTTCACACTGGTTGGCTGGGGAATACGCAGTACACAATCTACCTTTTTTGGGTCAACGTGCAGTCCACTTTCGTCCACCACGTATCCCAGGTACATCAACTGTGGCCGGCAAAACTCACACTTCTCGCGTGATACCTGTAAACCCCCCTCTCGAAGACGTGTTAGCACTACCCGAAGGATTTCTAGTGTTTCTCAAAATCTCCGGTGACTACTATAACATCGTCTAGGTATACGAAGACATATGCCTCAAGCTCCTGCCCTAAAATCCTATCCACAAAGCGCTGCCACGTTGCAGGAGCGTTGTGTAAGCCAAAAAGCATCTGATCAAAATGAAATAACCCACGTTCAGGTACCGTGAAGGCTGTGAAAGACTTGGATTCCTCAGCCATAGGAATTTGCCAATAGGTGGACTACATATCTAACGAATAGAGATATTGGGCTGCGCGCAGTTTGTCTCACGTGAAGGAAATGTATGGTAGTGGATAGGCATCTCGCTGAGATACGCTTTTGAAACTCTGGAAGCCCACACAAAAACGAAACTTCCCATCCTTCTTCTTTACCAAGAAGACGGGCGATGACCATGGACCTCCGGAAGGTTCTACCACCCCAGTCACAACATTTCATCCAGCTCTTCGTTAATATGTGCCTGTACCGCCAGAGAAACGGGATAGTACCGCTGTTTGATGGATTCAGCCGATGTATTAATCACATGTTCCACCCCTCTAGCACACCCTAGGCCATCCCCATCAACACGAACTCCTCCGCCATCAGTGACTCCAAGCTTCCCTCATCCTGTGGAGTCAACCTTGTTCTCCGTTGTAGTGCCTCACGGGCGGCTACCACCGCGAACTCCCAAGCTTCCCTGCTGAGATCTATAACGATCCGAAATGAACGCAGGAAGTCCACCCCTAGAATAAGTCCGTGTGGAAGCTCAAGCACTTCCTGAATTTCCATCCACCACATCACCCCCTTCACCGACACTTGTACCCAGGCTACGCCCTTAGTTGGGATACATTCACTATCCGCTAATTTAATTGCCGATTTCTTCGCCTCCTGAAGTTCGAACACTTGCGTGCGCAGCAACTCCCAACCAGGTTTCCCGAGGATGGTATGCATTGCCCCGGAATCCAGTAGTCCTACCATGGCTCAATCAAATACTTCCACCTCCATATGTGGACGATTATCCGCTACCATTTCCTCGAGTGCAAAATTCATCGTCGTCTCCTGTGCGACTGATCTGCTTGGATCGCTCGTACCCCCTACGTCGCTTAGTGAGTATGGTTTCCGTTTCCCGAGGGTCCCACAGTCGGTGCTTGGTTTGATTGGTTTCGTCTCACATGATCCTTTTGAACGTTGGACTGACTTGGTGAACACGTTGGACATGCCGCTTTCCGCGTCCCGATTCTCCCACAACCGAAGCATCTTTGGGGCTCACTGCAAGTCCTGGAGGTGTGTCCTTCGCCTTTACAATTTCAGCAGCGGATACCTCTATGCCCCTCTTGTAATGCGGCAATAATTCCTCCCTCTGTAGCCACACAATAAGCCAAATCTGGTTGCAATAAACGATGCGTCTGGGGATTTGGTGGAGGAACAAAGGACTCAACCATTACTCTTGTGGTTTCTAAAGTCTTACCTAGTTGTACCAGGTGCACTATTGAGAAGACCGGCACCAGACTGAGTTGAGCCTGGTAGAAGGGTGCGGTATTCCGCCTTATCTAGCGCAAGTTTTCATTTTCCGTACACGGTATTGTAAGTCGACGAAAAAGGTCTTTAATCGCAGCCACGCACACTCCGATAGACTCATCCTCCCCCTGTGTCTGGTGCCGAATTTCCTCAAAAAGCCTGTGGTCGTAGTCCAGTGGTAAAAACACTGCCCTCAACGCCTTTACGTTATCCCAATGTTTGCACCTGTGTTTGATCGCCCGGAACTATGTCAATGCTTTGCCCTCAAACAAGACTACCGCTGACCTAAATAGATGTGATTTAGGTATCCCCTTCACCTCTCGCCATTCTTCAACCCTTACCAGAAAAGAGCTTACCGAATTCGAAACCCCCGGAAAACGAATATCCCACTTACTTACATCTTGGTGTTTTTCCATGGGCTCCTCGACTCGGGGAGTTGAGTATATCGATCCCATAGCACTTCTCAATGCTTCTCCTGGTATCATACAATCCCACGAAATTGGTGCGATCATCTCTGCCTCATCCTCATCTCCTTCAGCTTTAAGAATTACCTCAACCTGCTCACTTCCCTCGCTAAACCCGTTTCATGTGGAGGTACTTTACTCAGCCGTCGGAGACCATAATCACCTTCGACGTAATCTTCAGGAAATCCCCATTGTCAGTTCTACCATCAAAATCTCTTTGCAAATTTTTGATTTCCTCTACTTTCTCTTTCACAGCGTCCACATCTTGTTTGGCTGTAAACGGGTAAGCGTCTATCTCAATTATATAGCAGTCCAACGCTCGTTCCGCCCTGACTGCTATCCACAGCGGCTTCCTCATCTCATTCACCGTGCCTAATGCCTGCTCCCGAATATTCAACTCATAGGCCAGCTCATCCTTACTAAACCTACCAACGAGGATCTTACCTTTCAACGCCCGAATGCCCGAATAGCACGCGACTACTAAATATTTAATAATAACTACACAAAAACTTAATGCTAAATAGAAACCCAGGATTTCTTATAACCACCGTTTAAATTTATATAATTACAATTCACAATTCCCCCCGTTAAAATTAAAATCTTCACCAACCGCGATAAAAACAAATTCCCGCAAAATTGAAACCACTTCAATTCACTCCCGCAAGTTACGCGCTGTACCGAACAATACGTCACCACTCGCCCTTCGCTTGTACTCCACTTGCACTCACTTATTTCACTTTTCTAGAACTTCACTACTCAACTTACTTTACCATCCGTACACGTTGGGCGCCAAATATTACCAATTTCCTAGCTGCCCAACCGCTATAATGGGGCTACTGCGGCGAAGGCTCCACCAACCCAAACTAACTCACCCGGAGACGGACGTGGGCACCACTTGTTCGATTCTTCGAGCCTCTCAAAGGGTCGTCCGAATGAGAAGACGACATTCCGGAGGGAAATTACAAATATGCAAGTTTTGGGGCTCGCCACCACTTAGCCGCGAAAATCACCTACAAAGAAAATTTGCCACGCAGAACAAGTTAAGGTGTTCCGCCACCGCACAAAACTCATATTTTCCCAAAACAAGGCAACCGAAGTTACCCAGAACGCAGCTAACTTCTACTGCACCCACAAACACTACCACTTCAATGGACTTTTCCAGGTCTTCCTGCCTGGTCAACGTCCCGGGAAAAGAATTCCCAAGCCACACCTTTTACAGCTGGAAAGGAAAGTTTATATGTCGAATTGTAGCAAGGAGTTAAAAATCTACAATTATCTTCTTTCGAATTTATACTGCACATTCTTAAAAAAAAATTCGACCAATATGTGATAAAATTAAAGCCACTTACATTTATTCCCTATTCTAGTATTGGGCCCCTTTTTTCCATTTGCGTGATTTTCGCCACAGTTGTCTCGTTCAATTTAATGTGCCGGTATCCAGTGTGCGCCGCCAATTTATCGTCAAAAAATCCGGTCGCTGATCAATGTTCGAATATACAATATCTCTGCCGGTTGCTCGGAGAAAAACTCCTAAAAGAAAAAGAGAAAGTGCACCAATCTTCCCGCGCTTAAATAACCTCCGGGTTACTTTTTTTTCTCCTCTCATTCACTGGAAAAACCATACTTTGGAATGCTTTTCTTCCATTGGTTCGAGTAATTCCCCTCGCTTGATTTCACTCATAACAAGTTCCACTCGGTGGCGATCCTAGTGGGTATGAAGTCTATTACCCGCTGAATGTGCTGAATGCATTTGACTGATAGTTTGAACTCTCAGTAATGTTTATTTACATCGCGACGCGAGATGAGGATTTTGCAATAATCCTTGTTTTTTCCTGTTTGTCTTGAGCCGGCGCTAAGATTTCTTACTTTTCTAGTCCCCGCCAGTAGTTTAATCACCCTGCCAACGCCACTAATTTCGGCCACTAATTTCGGCCGTAGAATGTCGCGATTTCCGTAGCGAAATATAGTGAGTTTAGTGCGAATAAGTGAATATTACGCTTCGCCATGATGGCGATAGTCAGTTGAGAGAGGAGGTAAGAAATTCAATAGTTGTATCCGTGTTTCTTTCGTGTAGTTTAATGGATTTATCAGCTTCCTGTCGTTTGAGCTTGGCGCAATCCGCGGTCATTTGAAGGTGTGCCAAAGTGAGTTTGGCTTGATATTTTAGACTCATTCATAGCCTCTAGTTTGGCTGAAGATTCCCACAATGACTTCATTCTGGCTTCATGCTGTGAGCCCAACAAACGGCGTTCGCCTGAGTCCTTTCCATACTCAGAAATGGTTTTTTTATTTGGATCTGTTTGTAACTCCTCCAGATTCTGACATCTTGTGCGATATTTTTGGCTTCCGGTGTAATTTTGCTACTTTACTCGTATAGTCGAGCCGCAGTGAATTCCTCTTCAACCTTGTCCGCAGGGGAAATGCTGGCTGACAGGAATGCTCTTGTAGGCTAGCATTCTTTGGGGAGTTCCGCCCCCACGAACCCGAGGAAATTCCCGCAGGGGGTTTGCCGGTCGACATGAGCACTCTTGGAGGCTAGCATTTCTTGGGGAGCGCCACTCCCATGGACCCGAGGATATCGGGGGCGCCGTGAGGTTTCCCCCTGGGATGACAAGTAACGACCCTTATTGGATCTAGACTACGCTTTAGACAACGAACTGGAATTGATGCTTTGGGCTGGCGGATACGTTGGTTTGGACCTCGTTGCTTTGCACAGTAGCCCCGAGTTATCACTGGTGTGTGACTGGCTCCAATTCAACTATCATACCGTCTCCGTCCCGGTAAAATCTTGGCAGGCCTGGGACTACGTACGAAGCTTGCACCATTGGGCTGGTGATGTAGGTTCGGTTGAGACGGACTCCCGATTAGCGCTGGTGTGGCTCTGAGCACTTTTGCCAACTCTCGCGTGGCCTCTCTGCTCTGCAAAGATAACCATGGGACCAAAAAGGCGACTACACACATGAAAGGAGACAGCGGCTCCGAGGGGGACCCAATAAGACTGGAGCAACCAAAAACACATAAAAAGATCAAAAACCCCAAAAAGAAATAATAACAATGACGACGCAACCAGCGGTTGCAGCCACGATATTAACAATACATCGAGAGCGGTACTAACGATGGCAAAAACGACGAATAATGCAATGACAGTGAAGACGGCCGAAAAATGGAGATTAGCAGACAGTCTGGTTCAGACTGAGATTCTTAGGGCGTTTGGGTGCAGCAAAAAAATTATGCGAACGCCAGGGCGTCCTATTAAGGAAAGGTCGAAGCCCTGCAGGACGCTTGAGGTGTTTGCGTGGTGGAGGAAAGTATAAAGAACATCGAGAATTCGATGATCACTGCTGTGATCGTTACCGAACCATCCTGATGGAATAAAGAACCATCCTGGAGCCAACGAAGAGATTACGGCGGGAAAGGAAACGAGTGAACAGGCGAATAAAGTGACGTCGGACGGTTGCATCCCCAATGTCGAAAAAGTGGTGGGAGTACTGTATTCGGAAACGGAAAGCGATAGCCTCTCCCAATTGCCACCCAGCAACATGAGGAAGAAAGGCTTTTCCGAAAAGGGGGAGATGTTCTGAAAAGAATACAATCTGCATGCGACTCTCCAAAAATCAGCAAAGCAATAAAGATTGGCTTCCTTGAACTAGAGGAGCTCCTAGACCACATAGGGCATTTTCGGAGGAGCTGGTTAACGGCCGAAGATGAGCGGAAGGCTAAAGAAGCGCTGGGGGTGAAATCTAAAGGCCACAGGCAGATAGGTCTACCATTGGAAATCAATAAAATAATGGCACTTAGCCCAATCGAAGGAGATCGGGATAAAAGAAGGAATGAAGAGGCACTTGATTGGCGTGGAGCACCAGATCATGGGCTCCAGACAGTGCTTACAAAAGGAACGAAGAAAGCCACAAAGAAGCTACTTCAAAAAGTGCCAGAAAGCAAAATTCGCACGGACGCCTGACAAAAAAAAAAAGACCTGATGCAAAAAAGGAGAGACAGAAGCCACGACAAAGATCCGGGCAACAGGCATTGGTCGTAAAACCCCAAGATGGTTGATCCTACGCGGAGGTGCTGTGGGACATCAGTGGAATCGTAAGGCCCGACGACACCCACACTGCCAATAAAGCAGTACGACCAACGCGTTTGGGCCACAGACTAGACGAATTCAGAGCTGAGGCCGAGAATGAGGAGGAATTCTGCGACACAGTAAAGAAAGTGTTCGGCAAAAGCGCAACTATAGCCTCACTCAGACCGATGGCAACGATCGAAATAAGAGACATTGGCTGCGTCACGGATCTAACCGAGGTAGAAGAAGCCATCAAAAGGGAGTTCCTTAGCGTGGGAAGGATCAAAGTGAGACTGACACCAGAAAATGATAGGGGACAACGCATGGCCATAGTTGACTTGACCGAAAAGGACACCGAACAATTCTTGAACAAGTGCAAAGTACGAAAAGAGTGCTTCTCCAATGTTTCAAATGCCTTGGCTATGGTCACACCACAAAAGTATGCAAAGCACCCGGGAGGAGTTCCCTTTGTTACAAATGCGGTGAAATGGGACGTAAAAGAAAGGAGTGTACTAAGGAGGCACACTGTAAATTCTTTGCAAGGATGCTGATCCAAGACCTGATTTGGGACACGTCTTGGGATCAGGAAAATGCCGGGTTTTCCAGGAAGCCCTAGCCAAGGCAAAATCAGAACTGCGATGACCTGCATCCTACAGCTAAGCCTACACCGCAGTTCAACCGTCCAAAATCTGCTTGAGCAGTTTGCGAGGGACATGAAAACCGACTTCTTGCTTCTGAGTGAGCAACACCATGATAGAAGTTCTGTATCATGGTATCCGGACAAAACAGGTACTGCTGCCATCTGGGTTCGGAACAGTGGCTTTCAAGCGGAGAGTTGTGAATGGGGGGCTGGTTTCGTGTGGATTCGGTGCTCAGGGGCCACCTCCTTCAGTATGTACCTAACGTCGAACGAACCGATATGATCTTTCCAAGCCAAGCTTAGTGGTCTGGAGGGCGCTGTCTCGAACACAGAGGGCAAAGTGCTCGTTGGGGGAGACTTCAACGCTAAAGCAATTGAATGGGGCATGCCTCGAACAGATCCACAGGAAAAACATCCTGGAAAAAGCGGCCAGGATGGCGCTTGCCGTACTAAACATCGGCAATACGCCAACTTTCCGCCGTATTGGCTGTGAGGAACCATACCGGACGTGACATTCGCCCCAGAGTCCTTAGTATGGAGGATACACAATTGGAAAGTATTAGAGGACTACTCAGCCAGTGATCATCAGTGCATTCTGCTTGAGATAAGTGATGTTGCTTTCGGCTTTCTACAACTAGATGGAACATCGGAAGGATGGGCACTGAGAGGTTCGTCGAGGTTCTCGCAGCAGCTACACCGCTGCAAGGTGCTTCGGAGGGGATGGAAGGATTGGCAAGTCAAGACGAGGTGAACTCTACTATGAGCATCATCACGACTGCTTGCAAAGTTTCTATGCCCCGTCGAAAACCCCGGCACGGCAAGCCCTCAGTGCACTGGTGGTCAACTGAAATCGCTGAAAAACGAAGGGAGTGTCACAAGCTTCGACGTGAGGCTCAACAGGCGTGGAACTGTTACGAGGCAAACAACCGGGTGGCAGCATATAAGTCGGCCAGGAAATGCCTTCGCAAGCTGATCAACAGTAGCAAGGCTCGCTGCTGGCAAGACCTAGTGGCCAAAGTGAACAAGGATCCGTGGGGCCTTGGCTACAAGCTAGTTATGCGGAAGCTTGGCGCCCTAAGGAAGCCTTGCACACATGATGCGAAAAAGATGGACGAGGTAATCCGGAGACTCTTCGCCGCCCATCCCATCCATGTTGACGCTGCCTTTGGTGAAACAGCAGTCGAGTGTCCCCTCTTCACACAGCCGGAACTGGAAGAGGCAGTCCTCTCATTGAAAGCGAGGAAGGCTCCAGGTCCAGATAGTGTCCCAGCTGAAGTGTTGCAGCTTGTCTATCACCATTGTCCTGACTTGCTGCTCAGCACATTCAACGCTTGCCTACGGGACGGGGTTTTCCCCGGTACGATGGAAGGTAACAAGGCTCGTGCAGATCAGCAAGGGTAAGGGAAATCCCAAATTGCCATCTGTATACCGCCCGTTATGCAAGCTAGACATGGCTGGGAAAGTGCTGGAGAAACTCATCAAGGGAAGACTCACTGACACGATTCGTGTTGCTGGGGACCTATCTCCTTTAGAGCAGAACGTCCTACTATCGATGCGATTGCAGAGGTGGTGAGCGTGGTTCAAAGGGCAGAGGCATATAGTCGCACCAAGCGCCGAAGTGTTCTGTTGGTAACACTAGACGTCAGGAACGCCTTCAACTGCGCTAGATGGGTAATTCTGGATACCCTGGAAAACCCTTTTCAAGTTCCAGAATATCTAATGCGGCTTTTGAGGGACTACCTAAAAGACCGAAGCCTGCTCTACGACACGATACAGGGCCAACGAAGGATAGTGGTTACATCGGGATCTATCCTTGGTCCAGACGTGTGGAATGTGTCTTATGACGGGCTTCCGAGACTGGAGAAGCCAGGTGATTCGTGCTTGATCGGCTATGCGGATGATGTTGTGGCTCTGGTCACTAGACACACCGTTGAGCAAGCGCAACTTAGGCTAGGTACGCCAATGTGCCTAGTGAGAGACCACATGACTGCTCGCGGACTCACCTTAGCACTGAAGAAAACCGCAGTGGTCATCTTGACAAAAAAGACAATCCCTAGAGTGAGGATGATCAGCACTGGAGACTGACGAATCGATTCGAAGCCATCGGTGAAGTACCTGGGGGTACTGATCGACTCAAAGATGAGTTTCTCTGAGGAAATCAAGGCAACGGCTGAGAAGGCTGCTTCGGGAATATTGGCTCTGAGACGATTTATGGCCAACGTAGGGGGACTCAGCCCTTCAAGGAGACGCCTCTTGATGAGTGCTGTAGGGTCAGTGCTGTGGGGTCAGTGCGACTGTACGGAGCAGAATTATGGAGCGACGGCCTCAGTAAGGAAGCTTACTGAAAACGCCTGGCACAGTTACAGAGAAGAGGAGTACTGAGAATTGCGTCTTCGTATCCAACAGTCTCTGATTCGGCGGTGAAAGTTATGGCAGGCATGATATCAGTCGGCCTCCTTACTCGAGAGTGCCGCTCTTTTTATCAGTGACGAAACGAGGATGCAAGGGAGATGGTTGTGCGCGAAGAGAGACAGCGCTCACTAAACGGTTGGCAGCACTCTTGGGCGAATTGCACGAAGGGAAGATGGACTGCGTGCCTCATCCTGGATGTGAGACCGTGGCTTAATTGAAGGCATGGTGAGACTGATTTCTATCTGACCCAGCTTTTGAGCGAGCATGGGTGTTTTCCATCTTACCTGCACAAGATTGGTAAGACACGGTCCCCCGATTGAAAATATTGCCCACGAGAGGAGGACAATGCCTGTCACACATTGTTTGCGTGCATAAAATGGGTCGGGCTGCGAAAGGAACTCCACAGGGAGACGGGAGAGTTCATTCCAGATAATATAGTCACGGGGATGCTCGAATCGGTTGACAAATGGAACCAAGTGGCACATTATGTTCCAGCAGTCCTAAAAGATAAAAGGGACTCATAGAAGGCGGGAGTGTTGGGGCTAGGGAATCGCTTGTCTGGCTTTTCCTCTACCCCTCTCTCCTCCAGCTAGAAGAAGGGTCCAAAAGCTTGAAGGCACCTCACGGCATAACAACACGAGACCTAGCCCAAAGAAATGTGTCAAACGGTTCCAGGCTAGGTTCTCAGGATGACAGGTGGAGTTCAGTGGGTTGTTCAGTTGCCTTTTGCAAACATGGGAGTCCCACACTCTGTGCGTAAATGGGCATTCACCTCTCTACCACAAACAAAAACCCTACCACCTGAATCAGATGCTACTTATTTCCATCTCACTGATACTATCCGTGCATAGGGCTTGTCCAACTTTCGACCGATCACGCAAAAGATTTGAAAGCATTGCATAAATTCGATCTTATGATGCACTGAAATTTCTTTCGATTGTTGCAACTCCGATGTAACGACATTCAATGTGGCCTGTTTCTGTTGCAATGAATCGGTCATAGTATCAATATCTTTGTTTTTTTTTGGTTTCGATTCCTGGTGATTTTTGATTGTAGTTAAAAGTCAATTCTTCTAGAGCTTGAAGTACTCCTTTCACCTCCTCCTTGGCACTTTCGTTTTCTTGTTGCTGCTACGTTTAATTTATGTTACGCCTCGAGTTTGTGACTTGCTCGTCTTGTGCTTGCCACTAATGAAGTGGTAAGTTCGCGAGTGTTTTCCTTCGGTATACGTGCAATTGCTGCTTCAGCAGCATCTCTGGCTTCATTACTTGGATCGTTCCTCTTTAATCTCTGCTGGACCTGCGTGAGTGCTAAGATGTTTGTGGCGGAATCGTTAAGTTTGTGTCCTTGGCCGGAAGCTCAGTGGCTGCACATCTGATCGGAATGTCGGGTTTGACGGCAGCCTCACGTTTAGATTCGCACTCAAAACGTTTTCCCTGTAAATTTCGACAGCACTCAGGCTCGAATTTGAATTAGTCGAATTATGTACTGCATCAAAATTCTTTGGGAGTCTATGCCGGAAATTAGGAGCAATGAAAACACAGACAGTATGAAGCCTTGATTTGAGGAAATGATGTAAATGCCACAGATTATGGCGCATATCACAAACACCTCTTGTCGCGTGATGGGAGCAACGATTTAAATTCGGATTTCCTCCCAGTGTTGCATGTTATTTTATTTGCGACGCAATCCCGATTGCTTTGAGGAGTTATACGTTTTATGCTGCCACATATGTGTTGACTGGATAACGAAAGTTTCCGCTATCGTGTGAGTTTGCATTTCGTTTCGAGCTCAGAATGGTTTTTGATGCTTTCGGTGCTTGTTACTGCTTGCGTTGTCCATAATGTGGCGTGTGAACCGGAAGTGACCTAGCTACTTGAGTTTAATTACATTAAGTTACAAAGCAAAAATTATGATGTAGCCTTCTTTCCGTAATCTAACAAGAAGTCATTTTGTGAATGAAAATTTAAATTACTTGCTGTTGGTTACATCATTAGGTTGTCAAAAAAAATTAATAAAGTGCAAGCTCAGTATTGCGTAGGTTTAACTTGTTTGTATAAGTTCGTGGTTGTTAGTTGTTCGTAATGGTTAGTAATGATAAACTGTTTCTTCGCAATCACTACTTCGAAATGCAGCAGCCGAACACTATCACTGTCGAACGCAGATCGATTTATTCGTGTAGCACATTAAGCGAGAAATGTACTTAAATCTGTTTTGTAAATAATTATTTTATTTAAACAACATTACAGTATGAATATCAAATCTGAACTGAACTCAATTCATTAATTTACAATCTATATATATACAATTCCAAAAATAATATAGGTATCTAGATTTACATTATATGTTTAATGTGTCAAAAGCAAAGTATTTTTATGTAAGGTATATTTATGTATGGAATGAATATTTTTAAGTTATTTTGAATTATATATAATATAACCGCCACAGAACTTCCCCCCTAGTAAAATATTTATATTTCGCGATAAAAGAAAAACTACTTATGTGGGATTAGTTAACTGTTACTGGTTAATTTTTTAATTTTAATGTAAAATCATTCTTTGAGACTTATTGGAACGTTTGTCATTCATAAATATCATGTTATAAATCTTGTTTTATTTTTACTGATTTCAAACGATACTATTTTGGTCTCTATATTTCCATTATTTTTTATTACTTTTTTTCTTAGTTGCGGAAAAACAAGATTTTAATCGATCTACCGAAATATTACACGCTTTATTATTAATCTCAATAGTGAAATATTTTTCTTTTCTTTGCAATATCTTAAAGGGACCTTGGTATGGTAGTTTAAGCGATGGACGAACCGAATCTACCCTGACTAGAACTTCGGGGCATGTATCTAAACTTTTAATAATTTTTGTGTTATAATTACCATGATTTGCAGCCGGAATAGGTTTGAGAACCGACATAGCAACTTTCAGGTCTTTAACAAAATCGTTTTGTATTTGGTTATCAAATGATGGAATTGAAAAACCACCCGGAATTTTGATATTTTCTCCATAAAGTAGCTCTGCTGGAGAAGTATTAAGATCTTCTTTGATTGCTGTTCTCAAACCTAACATCACAAAAGGTAAGCTCTTGGTCCATGAAGGATTATTATGTGTCATAATGGCCGCTTTAAGCGTACGATGCCATCTTACGATCATACCGTTAGCTTGAGTACGGTTGCGCTTAAAACCTAGAGTCCTTGCTAGTTCGCCAAATAGTTGTGATTCAAATTGTTTACCTTGATCAGTAACTATGGTTTCAGGAAACACTGCATAAAGCTTCCGCACAAGATTGAGCTGTTATATTTGTCATGGGAATAGCTTCTGGCCATCTTGAAAATCGGTCAATAATTGTCAAGCAATACGTGAAACCTTGTGAATAAGCAAGTGGTCCGATAATATCCATATGAATTGCTTTGAAGCGTTTAGATACCAATGGAAAAGTCTTAATTTCACTTTTATTATGCCTTGAAATTTTGCAACGTTGACAATCTAAACAACTTCGAGTCTAGTTTGCAACATCCTTATGTGATGAAGGGCAAAAATATTTGCTTACAATAATGCAACGAGTAGTTCGTATTCCAGGATGTGCTAAATAGTGAACAGTTTTAAAGACTTGTTCACGAAATTTTTCTGGAATGTAAGGCCTGATGGTTTTATCAGAAATTTCACAAAAAACTTCAATATCTGAATTTGGCAAATTAATTTGACTAAACTTAAATTTCGAATTTGTTTTCAAGTTTGTCAAACATTCATCTACAATTTGTGGTTCTGAAGTAGCTTTGAAATCTATTGTACTAGGAATTTCTATTTGAGAAATCCTAAAAAGAGAATCAGCAACTACATTCTCTTCACTAGAAATATGTCGAAAGTCTGTAGTAAACTCACTAATAAATGTTAGTTGACGGAGTTGCCTTGGAGAAGCTTTAGCTGGGTTTTGCCGCAATGAATATATTAATGGCTTGTGATCTGTGAACAGCGTGAAAGAACGACCTTCAATGTAAAATCTAAAATATTTTACTGCTTGATAAGCCGCCAACAATTCACGGTCATAAGTACTATAATTTTTTTGAGCTTGATTAAGTTTCTTAGAGAAGAAACCTAACGGTTGCCAGTCATCATTTATGCGTTGTTGGAGTGCTGCACCAATGGCAATATCTAAAGCATCAACAAAAATTGCTAAAGGAGTATCCATGTTAGGAAAAACTAATACTGTTGCTTCGAACAATTGTTGTTTTGAAAAATTAAAAGATTCAATAGCTTCTGGAGTCCAGTTAATTTTTCTTTTGTCTGATTTTTTAGCTCCTATTAGATAACTGTTAAGTAATGCATGATGTTGAGCTGCGATGGGCAAGAAACGACGATAAAAATTTATCATGCCTAAAAATCGTCTAAGTTCTAAAATAGTCTCAGGTAATTTGAATTGAAGAATATCTTGACACTTGTCTGGAGCTGGACGAATGCCTTCAGACGAAATGAAATGACCAAGAAATTTTATCTCAGTCTGTAAAAATTTACATTTGTTAATGTTAATTATAAGACCATGTTCTTGTAATCTTTTAAAAATAACTCCCAAATGAGCTAAATGCTCAGAAACTGATTTAGATGCAATCAGGATGTCGTCAAGATATACAAAACTAAAATCTAGATCTTTCAATACAGAATTAATAAATCGCTGGAAAGTTTGCGCAGCATTACATAGCCCAAATGTCATTCGGGTAAACTCAAAGAGTCCAAACGGTGTGCATATGGAATTTGATGGTATGCCTTGGTAAGATCTAAAGTTGAAAATGTTTTGCAATCGGTCATAAAACGAGTAACATCCTGAATATTAGGAATTGGATAACGATCTGGAACGATTATGGCATTTAAACGTCTGTAGTCTCCACAAGAACGCCATTCACTATTACTTTTTTTTACCATGTGTCATGGTAAGGACCATTTGCTGTCTGAAGGACGGCAGATGCCTTGTTCCAGAAGAAAATTAAATTCTTTTTTAGCTGACTCTAAACTGTCCAGAGCTAAACGTCTAGGTTTGGACATGATTGGAGATCCAGAAGTAACAATTTTATGTTTAATATTATGTACGGGAGCTTTAGTGAAATCAGATTCTAAGGTAATCGACTTGAATTTAATTAATAATTCTTTAATATTAGGATCAACATCCGATTAAACGTGAATTGATAAATTGGAATAATCTTCCTTAGAAATAGAAGCTATTGATTTAAGATTCGTAACTGGGTCAATCAAAGCTATATTAGCTACATCTATTAAAAGAACGAAATGACCAAGGAAATCTGCTCCTATAATGGGACGTGTAATGTCGGCAATTATAAAGTGCCATGAAAAACCTCTGCTAAGTCCCAAATTTTATGTTAATAACTTTCTGCCATATGTACCAATGGAAGATGCATTAGCAGCAGAAAGTTTAAATCCCGATGGAATTAATTTCAAATTATTTGATTTCGGAATCACGGAAATTTCCGCATCTGTATCGATTAAAAAATTCTTCTTTGAAGAATGATCGAGAATTAAAAGGCGGCTAGAAGAAATACTATTTAAGTTTGCCGCCGGAGACTTAAGAGGATTTAGTTTCTTGAATTATTGAAAGTCTCCTTAGAATTTTTGTTAATAAATTTGCATGGCTCAATACACTTATGTGCATTGACACCAAGTTTAGCATGATACCCACAAAATCCTCTATCTTTTGAGCGTCTGTTGGATGAACTACGTGAACGGAAACCTTGAAACTGGCCATCATTTCTTCTTGGACTTCTAAATCGTAATGATTCTCCAACAGCCTTAGTAATTTCTGCAATTTGACGTCTTAACTCTGTAATTTGTTGTTGAACGTTAGGTTATGATTTGGAGGAATTCGCAAACGAAAATACTGATGGTCCATTTGAAACTTCAAAAATTATATCAGCACTTGATGCCAGATCATTCAAAGAGCTGGACCGATTACATGCTAATATTGCTTGCATGTTTTCCGGTAGTCTTTGAAGCCATGATGATCTTAAAAGATCATCCCCAACCTTATCTCCCCCAAGTTTTTTCATCTCACGAAGAAGTTGTGAGGCCTGTCTATCTCCTAAAGTGAGATTCGAAATTAATTGACTTAATCTCGTATTCTCACTTGCTGAAAGTCTGGAAATTAAAGCTTCTTTTAAAATTGTGTAGGGAGTAGTGGATGAAGGATTATTCACTAGATCAGTAACTGTCCTAATGGCTTCAGGATCAAGAGCTACCAGAACATAATTGAATTTAGTTAACTCTGGCGTAATCCCAGCCAGAGCGAATTGAGCCTCCGAACGCTTAAACCATGTTTCAGGAAACTCCTTCCAAAATGAAGGTAGTTTCACTGCTACAGCATTGACTGTAGAATCCCCTGAAGGACTCGCATCATGGAAATTATCTTGGGGCATAATTTAATTTATAATAGTATTCATGCAAAAATAAATCCCTAAGGGTTCTGGGTGCACTACGCTGGATATATCCTACCCTTAATCTGCGATCTAATCGTTAAAGTTTTAAAAATATTTAGAAATTTTGAGAAATATTTGAAATATTAAAAAAATTCTAGTATATATATATGAATTTAAAATGTGTGTAATTGTAGAATGTAATGTTGTACATAAATTCTCTTACTTAAATTCCTTTACGTTTCGGTTTGTAATACTTCCTTGAAAATTGTTCTTGATAAAACTGCCAATTGATCTTTGCCACACAATATTATGTCAGAAATATCCGCAATCTGGTTCTAATATCGATCAAATGCAAAAACTCCTCTCGACTCTCTGCTGAACATGACAAAATTTTTCTTGCTTTTGCACTTGGATATTCGCTCCTCGCTCGTCGTTTTCCACTTTTGATGTCTAACGAGTTCGCTGATTGGAATTTTCTGCTGGAACTTTCGCCATTTTCCGCCTGTTCTCGGTTTATTCGCGGGACTAAATCAATGGCTGCCTGCTGATTTGATGATTGTTTTGCTTTGCTCTCAAGGCTCTGTCCGGATGCTATAACTAAATTCGAAATTGCTCACAATTCCGTAAATGTACCACCAATTGGCGAAAATTGCAAATAAAATCGCGATTTGACCTTTTCGCTTGTATTTCTGCTCTAACAAAATAATATTTCTACCATTGCCGACGCAATTGACACAAGAATTTTCATCTGTCAAGGTGTGAGTCAATCGCACAAACCGACTCAATTGCCACAAAAAATCAGATTCCTTCACTTTCTTCGCGATTCGATCTTCCGCGACACGCAAGTCGCAGCTTTTGCGAGGGAATTTCACAATTTTTTTTGAAAATCCTAGTCTGCCTTTGCCACTGTCATTCAGTGCCAAATTCTCGGTGATGGTTGCCAAATCTGAGACTGTTGTGTTGATTCCTTGCATAGAATTATTGATAGCAGAGAGATCGGTGTGGTTTTTCTGTTCGCGTAGTGTAGCACTGACACCAACAGGACTTTCCTTTGATTATGAATTACTTCCTACAATATCTGACTTTGCCGAAGAGAGAACGCTCTCAGTTATAGCCTCGACAGTTTGCCTCCAAGCCAAATTATCTGCTGACGCGGCTTGCTCAGACGTGGCTACCGAGTTTTTATTTAATTCAGTGGCCTCCGGCAAAGAGGGCGTTGAACTCGAAGGTCTTAAATTTTTGAAGGCGCTTGTGCCTTATTGGGGTCACCAATTGTTCGTATTAGTTCGTGGTTGTTAGTTGTTCGTAATGGTTAGTAATGATAAACTTTTTCTTCGTAATTACTACTTTGAAATGCAGCAGCCGAACACTTTCACTGTCGAATGCAGATCGATTTATTTGTGTAGCACACTAAGCGAGAAATGTACTTAAATCTGTTTTGTAAACAATTATTTTATTTAAACAACATTACAGTATGAATATCAATTTGAACTGAACTGAATTCATTAATTTACAATCTAAATATATACAATTTCAAAAATAATATAGCGTGAACCGGAATGAAGCGCCGATACCTCGACACCATTTGTAGGAATTGTCGCACTTTCTTCACACTGGTTGGCTGGGGAATACGCAGTACACAATCTACCTGTTTTGGGTCAACGTGCAGTCCACTTTCGTCCACCACGTATCCCAGGTACTTCAACTGTGGCCGGCAAAACTCACACTTCTCGCGTGATACCTGTAAACCCCCCTCTCGAAGACGTGTTAGCACTACCCGAAGGATATCAAGTGTTTCTCAAAATCTCCGGTGACTACTATAACATCGTCTAGGTATACGAAGACATATGCCTCAAGTTCCTGCCCTAAAATCCTATCCACAAAGCGCTGCCACGTTGCAGGAGCGTTGTGTAAGCCAAAAAGCATCTGATCAAAATGAAATAACCCACGTTCAGGTACCGTGAAGGCTGTGAAAGACTTGGATTCCTCAGCCATAGGAATTTGCCAATAGGTGGACTACATATCTAACGAATAGAGATATTGGGCTGCGCGCAGTTTGTCTCACGTGAAGGAGATGTATGGGAGTGGGTGGGCGTCTCGCTGAGATACGCTTTTGAAACTCTGGAAGTCCACACAAAAACGAAACTTCCCATCCTTCTTCTTTACCAAGAAGATGGATGATGACCATGGACCTCCGGAAGGTTCTACCATCCCCAGCCACAAAATTTCATCCAGCTGTTCGTTAATATGTGCCTTTACCGCCAGAGAAACGGGATAGTACCGCTGTTTGATGGATTCAACCGATGTATTCATCACATGTTCCACCCCTCTAGCATACCCTAGGGTATCCCCCATCAACACAAACTCCTCCGCTATCAGTGACTCCAAGCTTGCCTTATCCTGTGGAGTCAACCTTGTTGTAGTGCCGCACAGGTGGCTACTGCCACGAACTCGCAAGCTTCCCTGCTGAGATCTATAACGATCCGAAATGAACGCAGGAAGTCCACCCCTAGAATAAGCCCGTGTGGAAGTGCAGGCCCTACCTGCATTTCCATCCACCATGTTAGCCCCTTCACCGTCACTGCTACCCAGGCTACGCCCTTAGTTGGGATACATTCACTATCCGCTAACTTAATTGCCGATTTCCTCACCTTCTGAAGTTCCAACCCTTGCGTGCGCGGCAATTCCTAACCAGGTTTCCCGAGGATGGTATGCATTGCCCCGGAATCCAGTAGTCCTACTAAGGCTCGACCAAATACTTCCACATCCATATGTGGACGATTATCCGCTACCATTTCCTCCAGTGCAAAATTCATCGTCGTCTCCTGTGCGACTGACCTACTTGGATCGCTCGTACCCCCTACGTCGCTTAGTGAGTACGGTTTCCATTTCCCGAGGGTCCCACAGTCGGTGCTTGGTTTGATTGGTTTCGTCTCACATGATCCTTTTGAACGTTGGACTGACTTGGTGAACACGTTGGACATGCCGCTTTCCGCGTCCCGATTCTCCCACAACCGAAGCATCTTTGGGGCTCACTGCAAGTCCTGGAGGTGTGTCCTTCGCCTTTACAATTTCAGCAGCGGATACCTCTATGCCCCTCTTGTAATGCGGCAATAATTCCTCCCTCTGTAGCCACACAATAAGCCAAATCTGGTTGCAATAAACGATGCGTCTGGGGATTTGGTGGAGGAACAAAGGACTCAACCATTACTCTTGTGGTTTCTAAAGTCTTACCTAGTTGTACCAGGTGCACTATTGAGAAGACCGGCACCAGACTGAGTTGAGTCTGGTAGAAGGGTGCGGTATTCCGCCTTATCCAGCGCAAGTTTTCATTTTACGTACACGGCATTGTAAGTTGACGAAAAAGGTCTTTAATCGCAGCCACGCACACTCCGATAGACTCATCCTCCCCCTGTGTCTGGTGCCGAATTTCCTCAAAAAGCCTGTGGTCGTAGTCCAGTGGTAAAAACACTGCCCTCAACGCCTTTACGTTATCCCAATGTTTGCACCTGTGTTTGATCGCCCGGAACTATGTCAATGCTTTGCCCTCGAACAAGACTACCGCTGACCTAAATAGATGTGATTTAGGTATCCCCTTCACCTCTCGCCATTCTTCTGCCCTTACCAGGAAAGAGCTTACCGAATTCGAAACCCCCTGTAGTAATCGAGCAGTTAGTTAAATTTACTATTTTTTTTCTCATTAAATTATTGAGTAAATTCACATAGAATTCAAAACTTATTTATGTCAATTTATAGATTTTTTTTCTCTTATTTTATTTTTTTATTTTTTTTCCGCACAACTAAAACTGCTCGATTATTCTGTGCCGGCAAAGGGTTAAAGGAAATTCAGGCATAATATGTCCCAGATCAACTAGTCAAACGAAAAACCAGCTGCTTTGTACAAATTGTATGGGACATCAATTTCCCTGCAATTTGATCACAACGAACGCAGCCCTTTAAGGTTAATCTGGGACGATTCGAGATTTTGACAGGGCGCACATGTGGTGGTATCCACGTAGAATGGACTTGGCGGGTCGGAAAAGAGAACCGTAACATTTTAAAAAGGGAATGAAAGGTGAAATTTGGGGATGGAGAGTTTATAGCGACGCGAACGGAGCGAGAGCGGTTCTTGTGTGGGTGAATCAAGTGCGTGGTGAGGAGAAGAGATTGGGACTCGATCCCGTACAGGCGGATGGCAAGCAAGGAGGAGTAGTTGGACAGAAAGAAGTGTTCTCAAACGGGGGATCATATTATTCTTTTAAAGGAATTCCATATGCACATCCACCAACAGGGAAACTAAGATTCAAGCCTCCAGTTCCTCTAGATAAATTCCCTGAAGCAACTATTGATTGCAGGAATGAAAGAAATAAATCATTTCATAATGATCCAATAGTATCCGACTTTGTTGGATCTGAAGATTGTTTGTTCCTTAACGTATATACTCCAAAATTGAAATCAGATACGCCACTCTTTCCTATCTTTCTATGCGGTGAATATCTTAGTCGGAGTTTTGAATATCACAGTCAACGAAAAGAAAAACAAAGGAATTGTTTAGCCGAATCTGATTTTCATTCCGTGTCCAAGTGATCGGTTTATGGTTCATGTAGTTCAGCGATAGCACAGTGTTCGCCTTCAGGTGATAAGTCTTATTTGCCTTTGGCGCAGATTGACGGTTGGAAGTGAGTGGAACTATTTTCTGCGATGCAAAAACAGTCGACTGATTGCCTGCAACAATAGTGATGGGCCCTTATGTAAATACTATTGTTAAAATTTTGGAAGCCTTGATATGCAATGGATTTTCTACTCTAATAATTACTTTAAACAACTTGTCAAAATAATCGAGACGATTACTTTCCACAAACGACTTGTTTAAATAATCGATAGAATAACATTTACCGTACAGCAAGAGCGCCAGGAAGTTATTAAGACGGATCAACTCGTAAAACCTGCAAAATAGGTAGCTGTTTTTCGAAAATAAGATTGAACAGCAGCGTCGGCCTGGACGCGAACAGGGTTAATCAGCTGTTTTTTTCTTGCATTCATTCAATGTTGTAAATGCCTGCTTTAGGACGCAGCCGATGGGCTTGCTAGCTGTGTAGTCGAAAAGTAGCTATAACGGAAGTGAACAAATTGTGTATAAGCACTCGTAACAACCTTAAAAGAAAAAATTTGAATTTCAGGATCACCCACATCATCAGCGGGCGCCCGACGAGGATGTTTGGGTGAGTACCCGTTTATTTTGTTATATATATATATATATATATATATATATATATATATATATATTATTTTTTTTGCACATTTTGTTATATCTATATAATTTTTTTGCATATTTTGTTAGATACATATATTTTTGCGTATTTGGTTATATATATATATATATATATATATATATATATATATATATATATATATCTATATATTTATATATATATATATATATATATATATATATATATATATATATATATATATATATATATTTTTTTTTGCATATTTTATTGTATATATATATATATATATATATATATATATATATATATATATATTTTTTTTTTTTTTTTGTTGCGATCAGTTTTATACATATATCTTTGCTTTAAATTACACAAACGTTATTTGTAGTGTAACCAGTTAATTTTTGTCGGAAGAATATTATTTAATTTTCTTATCGGAATATTGACCACAGATTATATTTAAAAGAAGAAATAATTGTAAAGAAACATAAACAAAAATGAAGTGCTAATTTAAAAAAAAAAAAAATCGGTCTTCCCATTTTTTTCCTTTTGTTCGGGTATAGGGCCCGGTACGGTGGCAGGCTGTCCCCTAAAAGCATGAGCCAGCCGCCGGGTTCATAACTAATTCTTCTTTGTTCCAGGTGACATCGCGGGTTGAGTGGCCTAAGCAGAGTGCCTCTTTATGGCATAGCGTTATGCAATCGAATTGTAAAATTCGATGGCATAAATTGGTCACCGGGGTACCCCCCTTCTGATGGGAAAGTTTATACAAGTCAAGTTGTATGAGTTTTCCACTCAGAAGAGGAATACCTGGCCACTGCAACAAAATATGGATTTATTCCGGTTGGGTGGGTGCGAAGGGGCTCCATCACCACCCGGTTGCCCTTCTTTCATTTGTGGGCCATGAGGTTCGTCGGGTAATGACGAGGTTACCCCAAGTCCGCCTTTTTTTTCAGGTTACACTTGTTCCCGGAACAAGTATTTTCTCCCTCGGTGTAGTTATCTACACTTTTTGCAACTTCGATCGCCTCGTGATCAATTGACCATCAAATTCGTGAGTGCGAAATTTTTTTGTAGTGGGTCCTTGTGCTGGGGAAATGAACCCGCCCCACGACACCGCAATGCTAGCCTGCCAGCGCATTCATGCGTCCCCAGACGAGGGCATTCTCGGCAGATATTTTCATCTTCTTCTGCCGAGGCAGCAGAACATCGCTGCAGTCCTTTACGGACATTATGAAATACATTAAATTCACTACACCCCGTAAAACGAATCCCCCACTTACTTACATCTTGGTGTTTTCCCATGGGCTCCTCGACTCGGAGAGTTGAGCATATCGGTCCCATAGCGCTTCCCAATGCTTCTACTGGTGTCATACAATCCAGCAAAATTGATACGATCACTCTGCCTCACCCTCATCTCCTTCAGCTTTAAGAATTAGCTCGCCCATGGACAGTCTCAGGGTGGACTTCAACCTGCTCACTTCCTTCACTAAATCCACTTCATGTGGAGGTACTTTACTCAGCCGTTGGAGGCCATAATCCACCTTCGACGTGATCTTCAGGAAATCCCCATTGTCACTTCTACCATCAAAATCTCTTTGCGAATTGTTGATTTCCTCTACTTTCTCTTTCACAGCGTTCACATCTTGTTCGGCTGTAAACGGGTAAGCGTCCATCTCAATCATATAGCAGTACAATGCTCGTTCCACCCTGAGTGCTATCCACAACGACTTCCTCATCTCATTCACCGTGCCTAATGCCTGCTCCCGAATATTCAACTCATAGGCCAGCTCATCCTTACTAAACCTACCAACGAGGATCTTACCTTTCAACGCCATTTTTCTTTTGCCCGAATAGCACGTGACTACTAACTATTTAATAATAACTACACAAAAACTTAATGCTAAATAAAAACTTAGGATTTATTGTAACCACCGTTTAAATTTATATAATTACAATTCACGATTCCTCCCGTTAAATCTTAAACCTTCACCAACCACGATAAAAACAAACTCCCGCAAAATTGAAACCATTTCAATTCACTCCCGCAAGTTACTCGCTGTACCGAACAATCCGTCACCACTCGCCCTACGCTTGCGCTTCACTTGCATTCACTTATTCCACTTTTCTAGAACTTCACTACTCAACTTACTTTACCATCCGTACACGTTGGGCGCCAAATATTACCAATTTCCTAGCTGCCCAACCGCTATAATGGGGCTACTGCGGCGAAGGCTCCACCAACCCAAACTAACTCACCGGAGACGAACGTGGGCACCACTTGTTCGATTCTTCAAGCCTCTCGAAGGGTCGTCCGAATTAAAAGACGACCGTCCGGAGCGAAATTACAAATATGCAAGTTTTGGGGCTCGCCACCACTTAGCCGCGAAAATTACCTACAAAGAAAATCTGCCACGCAGAACAAGTTAAGGTGTTCCGCCACCGCACAAAACTCGTATTTTCCCACAACAGGGCAACCGAAGTTACCCAGAACACGGCTAACTTCTACTGCGCCCACAAGCACTACCGCTTCAATTAATCCCTCCAGGTCTTCCTGCCTGGTCAACGTTCCGAGGAAAAGAATTCCCGAGCCATACCTTTTACAGCTGGAAAGGAAAGTTTATATGTCGAATTGTAGCAAAGAATGAAAAATCTACAATTATCTTCATTCGATACACACATTATTGAAAAAAATTCGACTAATATGTGATAAAATTAAAGCCACTTGCATTTATTCCCTATTCTAGTAAGGGGCCCCTTTTTCCGTTTGTGTGATTTTCGCCAAAGTTGTCTCGTTCAATTTAATGCGTCGGTAACCAGTGTGCGTCTCCAATTCCTCATCAAAAAATCCGGTTGCTGATCAATGTTTGATTATATTTCTGCCCGTTGCTCGAAAAAAAACTCCCAATAGAAAAAGAAAAAGTGCACCACCCTTCCCGGGCTTAAATAACCTCCGGGTTAACTTTGTTTTTCCTCCCATCCACTGGAAAAACCATGTTTTGAAGTGATTTTTTTCCGTTGGCTCGAGTAACTCCCCTCGCTTGATTTCACTCATAACAAGTTCCACTCGGTGGCGATCCTAGTGGGTATGAAGTCTATTACCCGCTGAATGTGCTGAATGCATTTTACTGACAGTTCGAACTCTCAGTAATGTTTATTTACATCGCGACGCGAAATGAGAATTTCGCAATAATCCTCGTTTTTTTCCTCTTTCCCTTGAACCGGTGCTAAGCCCGCCAGTAGTTTAATCGCCCTGCCAACGTGTGGAGTGTTGTGTATGTATAATCATCCACCAGTTTCCACTAATTTGGGCCGTCGAATCTCTCTTCGGGAATGTCCTGTCGTTTGAGCTTGGCGTAATCGGCGGTCATTTGTAGGTATGCCAAAGTGAGTTTGGTTTGATATTTTAGACTCATTAAAGCCTGTGGTTTGGTTGAAAATACCTACAATGACTTCATTCTGGCTTCATGCTGTGAGCCCAACAAACGGCATTCACCTGAGTCCTTTCCATACTCAGAAATGGTTTTTAGGGTTTTGTAAAATAATTTTACAAAACCCTTCTAAAATTGCGTCCTGTCTGTCCGTCTGTCTGTCTGTCCGTCCGTCCGTCCGTGTGTCACACCACTTTTTCTCGGGAACTACTTAAGCTAGAAAAATCAAATTTTGTATGTGGGTGTAAAGTGGTGTTTTCTTCAAAGTTCAACTACAAAAAAAAATTTTATGGTATTTAAGGGGGATCTCCCCATATAGGGGAGTGACCCCCGAAAAAAAAATCTAATTTAAGGTAGCCGATATGGGTATCAAATGAAAGGTCTTGATGAGAACTTTTCAAAACAAGTCTTAGTTTGGCAAAGTTTGCTTCGAGGGGCGCACAGAGAGGGGAAATACACGAAAAATTTGTGTCCCCCCCCCTCGCGATTGGACACCTGTGATCCGAAAAATCTGAAAAAAATCATGATAGTAGGCCTTGATGAGTACAACAACAACAAATACGTGAGAAGTCGCAATTCACTCAACTTTGTTAGTAATAGTATGATTTACGGATTTTATGTTTTCTTGAATAAAATCTTAACGGTACCCTTAAATTCAATCAAATTCAATACACAGATAA
>OZ017738.1:275966399-275968899 GCA_963969285.1 Odontomyia ornata | reverse complement strand
TGCCATAGCGGGTGAGGGGTCAGATGCGGAAAAAGGTGCAGAAGGTGGGGAAGCATAAACACCAAAATCAAAGGAACCCGAAATTGCGCTGATGCGAATGTTGATGCTGATGCAGCAAGAGCAGCGACAACTGTCTTTCAATTTAACATCCAGTTTAACTGCGAAGCTAGATGAACAATCAGCGTAGCTAAATGAACAACCATCGAAGCTGGGCCAACAAGCGATCGAAATCAAGGCATATTTTCTAAAACAGTCTACCGATTAGAAAGCAGATTTGCAAAAACAGTCAACCAAAATAAAAGCGGAGCTCGGTAGTTTGAACAAAAAAATTCAATGCGTCGAGGAAAAGGTTTACCAGGTCAAGGAGAGAATCAACCATGAGATCAGCCAGGTCGAGGAGAGAATCAACCATGAGATGGAAAAAATGAAAAAGGAATTGGAAATAGCGAAGGCAGTAGTAACCACTTCACCAGCCCCGCTTCCAACCGCAGCGCAAAGCTCATCCACAAGTATGAAAGCACCAATTTTCGACGGGGAAACAGTCTGGAGTATCTACAAAATCCAGCTTGAAGCCGCCGCTAGGATAAATTACTGGAATGAGCAGGAACGAACAACTTCATTAATTATTGCTCTAAGAGGCCCGGCTGCCGAGTTTCTGCAGACTATCCCCGTTGAGTTGCATTCAAACTCGGCTGCTATAATGAATGCGCTCGACATGGGTTATGGAGACGATCATCTGAAGCAGATTTATCGAGCACAGCTACGGCATCGGATGCAGAAGTCTGGTGAAACATTACAGCAGCTGGCCCAAGACATTGAGTGACTGGTACTTTTGGCTTACCCGGCGTACGTACCAGAACATCGAGATGACGCAGTAACAGAAGCATTCATCAGCGCCTGAAAGGATCAGGAATTGCAATAAGTCATGCGCTTAACTCAAAAGCAAACGGTTAAGGACGCATTGGCTTATAGTCTGAACTTTGAGGCAGTGAAGAACGTGACTCGTACGACTGCCCGGGTTCGTGCGGTAGTAACAGACGAGTGCAGGTGTGAACGCGTTGAAATTGAGCGAGTGCCACAGGTAACTAGTTCGCCTAGGTGCTGGTGGTGGAGATCCAGACCGAGTCAGGAGCCCAGAATGGTAGCCCACCAAACTGAGGGGTCTAACTTCGTGGAGCGGACGTTGGCTAGGAGGATCGACGTCCCCAGCACCCCCGTCACCGTGTCAAGCCTGCGTCATGGAGAAGCAGACTTATGCTTTTCAGGTCAAGTTCACGAAGAAAAGTGCACCATAACAAGCGACACTGGTGCAACCCGATCAATTATCCGACCAGACCTAGTGAGACAACAACTACTTCACAAGGGCAGAGTTCATGGAAATACTGACGTCCTATATCGTCGTCCATGTCCAGCCAACCGCAAGCATTACCGATGGATTGAGGAAAAGGAACTGCCCGTTGATCTGCGATTGATAACGGCCGAATTCGATGAAGGTTGGTCATCGGGGGCGATTTCAAATGACCAGTTAGGCGATGAAGACATCCGACCATTGCTTGTATGGAAGGAGGAAACTGGGCGACCTGAGTTGAAGCATGTTTCAATACATGGCGCAACCCTGAAAAGCTATTGGGCACAATCGAACTCCCTTCAGGTGGAGGGTGGCGTACTCAAGCGGAAATGGAGATCGGTGGTCGGCAGCTCCTATAGGATGTAAACTATACTTCCCAAAAGCCGTATCAACGATGTGGTTAAGGAATTGCATGAAGGATCCTCGGGAGGCCACCTTGGTGTTAACAAGACCTTAGCGGAATTGCGGGAAAGGCTTTACTGGCCCCACGCTCGAGAAGACGTTGAGGACTCGTGCCGTCGATGCACAATTTGCGTTTCCGTCAAAGGTCCAAAGCGATGGCTGAGAGGACAAATGCAAACCTATAACGTAGGGGTACCGTTTGAAAGGATTGCTGTTGACATCGCAGGACCTTTTCCTGAATCTGAATGGGGAATTCGATACAAGCTCGTTGTGGCGGATTATTTCAGCAAGTGGCCCGAGGTATATCCCATTCCCAACCAGGAAGCAACTACTGTAGCCGAACAGCTAGTGTTAAATTGGGTCAGTACATACGGCAATCCTTGTAAACTACATCCAGGTCAAGGCCGAAACTTTGAGTCACTAGTTTTTGGCGAAATGCGCGAGCTGCTGGGAATACGGAAAACGAGGACAACACCGCTGCGTCCCCAATCCGATGAAATGGTCGAACGTTTCAACGGCATTCTCAACAAACACCTGGCCAAGGTGATTGACGAGAACCAAAGGGACTGAGACCGGCACATCCCATTATACTTGATGGCGTATAGAGCTGCCGAACATGCATTGACGGGCGAAGCCCCAGCAAAAGTTATTTTTGGAAAGACTTTTCGTCTGCCGGCTGATATAAAGTTCGGAATACCCGCTGAGAAACCCCAAGTGATCTCGGAGTACGCAAGTGAGCTAAGGCAAGGG
>OZ017738.1:275931399-275961399 GCA_963969285.1 Odontomyia ornata | reverse complement strand
GAAAACAGCAGCACTGAGCAAATAGTGAGAAAAATGCAATCATATCTCCAAGATAATCCAAGAGAGTATGAATTGACACCTAAGAATGGGGAAGTATTTGGTCTTCACTTAGAAGGTTACATGTTCCGCGTTGTCAAAGAGAATGGAAATTCTGATAAATTCTCCAACTTCAAGGCGTACCTAATAGATGTTGGTGAAATTGTAACAATCAACGAATCTATGCAGATGTATGTTTTACCAATTGACTATCAAGAGCTACCCGCACAAGCAGTTCTTTGCAAATTAGAACAACTGAACATAAACGATGTCAATCCTAGTGATTATCTTAATCAAAGCCTTTACGTAAAACACCGATTTCGAATAACGGATAAGGACAGGACAATGTTGTTTGTAAATTTGTACGCAGATACAAACCCATTTAGAAATAAAATGATGAGCTATAGAGACAATTCAGTGAAACAAGATAAACCAGTACCAGAATTAACCAATCCTTTTAAAAGGTATTTATGTTTGAAAACAAAAATTGACCGTTGTCAAATTGATTTTTCAGACATTAACAGAAGATAATCTGTTTCGAATGTTTCCATTGAAAATAGTGTAATTATTAATGATGCTTCTTTATTTAATGATGCAAGGAGCAGCAGTCATGGCAGTGAATATCAGGGATCTTTAAAGTCTAACAATTCTGATAATGGCACTGCAATGAATGGTTTTGATTATAACAGAAACAATGAACTTGTTAAAACAGTGAATTTTAATAATGGTTTTGATATGAATTACATGACTCGGGTGTTAAACGAAACTATGAAAAATCACAAGTTAATAAATGCTCCTATAGAGTACAAAACCCCTCTAAACGGTGTGAGCAATTTAACGGAAGACCAACGAAAGATATTGTACGAAGAGCCGCTCAATGCTTCAAACGCAATGAAAGCTGTCATGGGATACGAGCCAAAAGATGATAAAAGAATATGCAGTTTTTACAATCCGGCAACGAAATCGTGTTTTAAGGGAGCCAAATGTAGAATGGAGCATGTTGAAAAATTAAAGAAGGTTGGACTAGAGATCAAGCAACAACTATTGTTGACATTGCCAATCAAATTGTTTACCCGCGAGTTGGGGAGCAGATAACAATAATTCCAACGCATATTATTAATGTCGAAAACTTTTTCGGTCAAGTAGTTAAACTCGAAACACGTTTATGAACCAACGTTACAAGAATTAATATATAAAATGAATTCTCCCGAAAAGACATAGCTTTATCGACCATTGAAGTCAATGCCAGTTCTTTTTGAGCTGGTGATAGCCAAATACACGGACGGATTTTGGTATCGTGCAAAAAAATTTAAATGTTATGGACGACGATACCGTCAAGGTATTTTATGTTGATTATGGGAATTCTCGTGTTGCATCCATTAACGATGTACGTATGTGGGACCGACAATTCGAATTTCTACCATTCCAAGCAATTTGCTGCAAAATAGCTGGTATAGCAGAGAAGCGCAACAAATCCTTAGAAGCAGCGGAACAACTGCGCAAAATGATTCTTAACTTAGCAATTAAAGCTCAGGTTTTAAACAATATTGGCCAGTTGGATTTACAGCTGTGGGATGTTTATAACAATGATGTTGCTGAAGAATTGATTTCTATGAAACTTGTTGATAAAAAAGAGACGCAAATCATAAGAACGAATCAAATCCTTCCTGCTTAATAGAACGTCTAACAAATAAAATTCATATTTTAATTTTTAATATATATGATATTATGCAAAGATAAATGATAAGAAAAATGTTTATATATAGTATATATATACCAGAGCGGATGTAATTTTGATCTCTAAATTATCCACGTAGTCACCTTGCACATCATCTATACTCAAAGTATCCACCTTCTCACTACAGACATCGACAGTTCTGGTTTTTCCTCCGAAAATTCGCGCGATGTATAAGGTGTTAGGAAAGAGGCAGATAAAAACGTTTCGCGTGTGGGTCGTTTTGACTCACGTTATGTATGTAGGGTTAATATTAGAAAAGATTAAATCAGAAATTTGAATCGATATCGTGTTTGTGGTGGAATATAATATATTTGTGGGAAAAAGTGCTTTGATACCTTAAGTTCAATATGCCGTTACTTCAGGGTTGTTGGCAGATAGATAACTCCTACCATCCTGTTGATACACAGCGAAAAAAACTTCACAGACTGCTACTTTTTCTACGACAGTGCCTGTAAAAAAAAACGATAGCAGCTGCCAATATCGCCATGAGCCATCAGCATTAGGTCACCAAGTGATGTGCAACAGGTGGTTGGAAGGCCGATGTGAAGATTTTCATTGGAAGGAGCGGCACATGTTGATTGGGAAACGGCGGGACCATACTCCCTGTTTCTGGGAAAACACACCGTTTGGATGCAAAAAGGCGCATTGTGTATTCAAACATAGTTCAACAAAGAGTGATAAATCAACTGAAAAGTTAGATCCGGAAGAATTAGTCAAATCACTCATTCCATATATTGACCAACAGATTGCATATAAAGAAATATTAAACATTAAAAGCCGTAGAATAAGTAGCAGCGAGCATTACCACGTTCGAAGACCATACGGTTGTGATATTCAGAGAGGTCTACCTGTATTTGCACTTTGATAGCTAAATTTTTATATGATTGTATACACACTTAGGATATATTCTATGCCCTCATACTCGTGTACTAATATTTGGTATACGAATGCGAATCTACGCTAGCAAAAGAATGAAGTCGTGACTCATAAGTTACAACCGGTACACTAATACGATTAAAATAAATTCCAGGACTTGCTTACCTCCAAATCGTCAACGAGCGCTCGTCGTCGAGGGAAAGGTATTGTAAGTACCCTTTTTACTTATATCTTTTTTATTATATATATTAATTATTTATTTATTTATTATCAGGATAATATTATATATTTATTAATATTTATATTTAAAAAAAAAAAAATAATAGAGAATTGGGAGAGTTTCAGCTACACATAAATTAACTCCTGAACACTTAAATGTTCTAAATTTCAATTCAGAATGAGTTAAAAATTTTCATATAACGTTCTCCGAATCTTTTGACTTTGTTATAAGTCAAATTGATTTGTTCCCAGTTCATGAATACTTTTGTTGCATATTGTGCCATCGGGTAGTAATGACCGATCAATTACAGTGTAGCTTACAAACTTCTCAACACTCCTTACAAATCAATTGGAATCGTACTCTCGCATTCGCATATATCAATCTCAAGCTTGACTCTGTTCGCTTCGAACAATTCGTGGAATCAAATGAATTTTGTTTTTTTCTCAGAGCACAAAGCATTACACTAACGAATAATTGAATAAGTCGATGTTTTTGTTTACGCTTTATAAATCTGTTGAATTGTGGAAGATATCCTCCTTAATTGCCAAAGTTGATGCTGAATTGTGAAAACGCGTTTCTCTGGTAAATGTCAATTTGGATAAGTTGCCTGGAAAAAAAAAAAAAAATATTTTTTGGACATTTTTGGTATAAATCAAATCGCGTTTAATGAAAATATACCTATTTAAAAAAATTAATAGTAATGGTTTATTAAAAAAATTAAATAATTTTATTATGTATAGAGGGAAGGTATAATTTTCTATGAAATTATATAAAAATAAAAAAATGATGATGAATTAAACGGCAAAAATCGGTCTTTCCCTTCCGGTCTTTTCCAATCGGGTATAGGACCCGGTACGGTGGCAGGCTTCCACCCTTAAATATGAGCCAGCCGCCGGGTACAGCTTAATTCCTTCTTTTGTTTCAGGTGACTTTCTGGGTTGAGTGGCCCAAGCCAAGTGCCTTTTTATGGCATAGAGTTATGCAATTCAATTGTATAATTCTATGACATAAATTGGTCACCGGGGTACTCCCCTTCTGATGGGAAAGTTCATATAATTCAAGTTGTATGAGTTTTCCACTCAGAAGAGGAATACCTGGCCACTTCAACAATTTAACATTGGATTTATTCCGGTTGGGTGGGCATGAAGAGGCTCCACCACCACCTGGTTGCCCCTCTTTCATTTGTGGGCCCTGAATGTATTTGGGTAAAGACGAGGTCACCCCAAATTAGCCTTTCTTGTCAGGTTGCACTTGTTCTCGTAACAAGTCATAATTCCTTCGTGGAGGTTATCTACAAATTTGCGACTTCGGTCGTCCTCTTGTGATCTCTGCAAGCAATTCGTGAATGCGAAATGTTTTGTAGTGAGTCCTCGTGCCGGGGAAACGAACCCGCCCCACGACACCGCAATGCTAGCCTGCCAGCGCATTCACGCGTCTCCGGACGAGGGCATTCTCGGCAGGAACCAACACCTTCCTCTGCCGAGGCAGCAGAACATCGCTGCGGTCCTTCACGGACTTTATTATGGAAACTCTTATTCACTACAATCTTTTACATCTTACATCTATTGTAAATCTTTTTCGCAATAATTTAATTACTAAAATAAAGTGAATTTGAATTAATCTATAAACCAATCTTTACATGGGGGCTAAACCGGGATTGTGAACAGAGCTACCGATAAATAAATAGTAATTAGATACTCGTTTGCCGTGCGAAATAAAGAAAAACGGACAGAAGAAGAAAGCAGTTAGTGATAAGGGTGATCGAACATTTTGCTTTTGCTATAACCAAAATGAGTACGCGGCATCGTATGTCACTGCAATGCAGTGACGCAAGCGTGGACGTGTTGGAAACGATGAGAGGCGGCGACGATCGCGCATCAAATTTTAACATGCATGATGTGGAAGGCGTGATTCGCAAATTTCATGGCGGGAATATGAGTGTGGTAGCATATCTGAACGAATTTGAAGCATATGCAACCGCGTTCAGATGGACGGAAATTCAGAAAATCGTATTCCTTAAAAAATCGCTGTCGGGCGCGGCTCGAATGTTCGTAGACTGCGTGGCAAAACCGGTGTCCTGTTTCCAACTTAAAAGTGCCCTAATCGAAGAGTTTAAAGCAAACATAGCTAGTTGCGACGTTCACCAGAGGCTTCGAGAGGAGAAAAAACGTAACAATGAATCATACCGTGAATATTTGTACCGAATGCTTGACAAAGGCAGTCATGCACAGGTGGAAGATGTCTCGGTGTTTCGGTATGTGATCGATGGGATTAAGGACTCGAAAATGAATAAGACTATTTTATGCGGCGCGAAAACGACAGCGGAATTCACAGAAAAACTCTTCACCTACGAACAAATGAAAAACGATCCCGAACTTCCAAGTGGCCTCAACGTTAAGAAACCAAAAACGGGAAAAAACGAAGCAATGCAGAAATCACGATACTGTTACAATTGCGGATCGTCTGACTACGAATGGAATGATTGTCCGGGCAAAAGAAAAGGCCCAAAGTATTTCGGGTGCAATGTTTTTGGTCACAAACGCACTGATTGCCCGAATGGAAAGGCAACCAATTGCATACGAAAATCTGGACCATCATATTGTTCTGTATTAATTAACGAGGTGGCTTTTTCCGGTCTTATCGATACTGGAAGCAACGTGTGCATTCTGGAGAAGTGGTGGCTCAGTAAAATAAAGCCACGAGACGTATCAGAATCTTCGCGTTGTAAGTTAACGGGTCTCGGTTCCAGTATCATTACGCATGGGCTGTGTACTGTCGATGTGAAAATTAACGGTATCTTATTCGAAAATATCGAGTTCAACATAGTAGACAACATGAGTGTTAATGCTGACGTCATCATAGGAATGAATCTACTCGCTAGCACCATAGTGAAAATTCGCAATGGTAAAATGACAATTACGAAAGTCGATGCGGAGCCTGATAGTAAAGAAACGATGGATGAAGCATGCAACCCAATAGAATGTTTTCTCGCGCAAATAAACACGGAAGCGTTGAACGAAGATGAGCTTAGTGCAGACGTTTGCAATATGAAGGTTCCTTCTGAAGTTAAAAATATTATCTCGAAATATTCACCGACACAACCGAAAGAATCGCTGATAAATATGAAAATCACTTGAATTGATAACGAACCGGTCTATCGTCCGCCAAGAAGATTTTCGCCACCCGAACGCAAGATAATCGAGGAACAAGTGGAGTCTTGGTTGAAAAACGGAGTTGTACGCGAAAGTGTCTCTGATTATGCAAGTCAAGTGGTTCTGGTAAGGAAAAGGGACGGCAAGCACAGATTGTGTATCGACTACCGAGCCATCGATAAGAAAATTTACAAAGATCGATACCCGCTACCGGTGATCGAAGACCAAATCGACAAAATTGGAGATGCAGCATTTTTTAGTACCCTCGATCTTGAAAATGGCTTTTTCCATGTGACGGTAGATGAAGAGAGTCGCAAATTTACATCGCTTGTCACTCAAACTGGACAATATGAGTTCACGAAGGTACCTTTTGGATTATGCTATTCGCGCAGCGTATTTCAAAAGTTTATAAATTATACATTCCGAGATCTGATTCGCGAAAACGTTGTAATAATTTACATTGACGACATCGTTGTACCCTCACGGGCCATTGAAGAAGGCTTACTTAGTTTAAAACGAACCCTAAAAGTGGCTGCTGATAATGGACTGAATGTAAAATGGAGCAAATGCCGATTCCTGCAGGAAGAAATAGAGGCCATCGAATTTTAAAAGGAACCGTCAAGCCGTCGATCGGTAAATCAAAAGCCGTTATTAATTTCCCGATTCCAAAGACGTTGAAGAAACTACATAGCTTCCTTGGACTTGCCGGATATTTTCGGAAATTCATTCCGAATTTCGCAACACGAGCACGACCGTTGACCGAACTTACGAAAAAGGGAGCTGTCATCGATTTAGAGGAACTTGAGCTGGAAGCCGTACACGACTTGAAAAATGCGTTGACATCAAATCCTGTGCTGAAAATCTTCAAATATGGCGTTCCTACGGAGTTACATACTGACGCCAGCAAACAAGGATATGGAGCGGTTCTTCTCCAGAGGGACGCGGAAGACAACTCGATGCATCCTGCTTTCTATATGAGCAAGTCTACGACCGGACCTGAGAAAAAACATTCAAGCTACGAACTCGAGGTGTTGGCTGTCATCGAAGCATTGAAGAAGTTTAGGATTTATCTGATTGGACAGCGCTTCAAACTTGTCACCCATTGTAAAGCGTTTAAATGCCCCATGGAAAAGAAGGATTTGGCGACGCGGGTTGCCAATGGGTCATGCTGCGTGAAGAGTTCGATTTTGAAGTGGAGCACCATGCTGGAACTGGCATGCGACATATCGATGCCTTAAGCCGCAATGCGGTTGTTCTGATGATACAAAATGACGACTTTCTGAAACGATTGAGCGAAGCACAACATAGTGACGAGGCGTTGCTACCTATCATCGAAATACTGAGAGATAAGCCTTACAAAAATTATACGATGCGTCATGGCATTTTGTGTAAAATTTCAAATGATAATAGTTTGTTTGTCGTTCCAGAATTAATGAAATCAGCATTAGTTCGGGAAGTCCACGAAAAAGGGCATTTTCGTTTGCAGAAAATGAAGTATATGCTGCAAGAGTTTTTTATCCCCGATCTGGATCGTCGCATTGAACGTTACATTTCCAGTTGTGTGAGATGCATCTTATCCGATAGAAAACGAGGCAAAGCAGATGGATTTTTGTACCCGATTCCGAAAAGCGATGTCCCCCTCGCTGCGGTCCATATTGATCATCTCGGCCCTATGCAAGACACGAAGAAATTTATCGTTATATTTTGGCTGTTATTGATGGATTCACAAAACTTTGTTGGCTTTTCCCGACAAAAACACTTTCGTGCGATGAAGTCCTGCAGAAGATGGAGGTAATTGCTGAATCGTTTGGTTATCCTCTTCATTTAATTTCCGACCGAGGAGGAGCATTTGTATCGCAAAACGTCAAGAAGTATTGCACCGACCACGATATTGAGTTGCATCTTGTGACTACCGGCGTGCCTAGGGGAAATGGGCAGATCGAGCGTCACCATGCGGTTGTCATATGGGCACTTACGAAGTATTCTATTGACACACCTCATTCATCAGGTTGAAATTCGATGGCCTAAGTATTCTATTTCTTCCTGCAGGAACCGGCATTTACTCCATTTTATATTCAGTCCATTATCATCAGCCACTTTTAGGGTTCGTTTTAAACTAATTAAGCCTTCTTCAATGGTCCGTGAGGGTACAACGATGTCGTCAATGTAAATCATTACAACGTTTTCGCGAATCAGATCTCGGAATGTATAATTTATAAACTTTTGAAATACGCTGGGTGAATAGCATAATCCAAATGGTACCTTCGTGAACTCATATTGTCCAGTTTGAGTGACAAACGATGTAAATTTGCGACTCTCTTCATCTACCGTCACATGGAAAAAGCCATTTTCAAGATCGAGGGTACCAAAAAATGCTGCATCTCCAATTTTGTCGATTTGGTCTTCGATCACCGGTAGCGGGTATCGATCTTTGTAAATTTTCTTATTGATGGCTCGGTAGTCGATACACAATCTGTGCTTGCCGTCCCTTTTCCTTACCAGAACCACTTGACTTGCATAATCAGAGACACTTTCGCGTACAACTCCGTTTTTCAACCAAGACTCCACTTGTTCGTCGATTATCTTGCGTTCGGGTGGCGAAAATCTTCTTGGCGGACGATAGACCGGTTCGTTATCAATTCAAGTGATTTTCATATTTATCAGCGATTCTTTCGGTTGTGTCGGTGAATATTTCGAGATAATATTTTTAACTTCAGAAGGAACCTTCATATTGCAAACGTCTGCACTAAGCTCATCTTCGTTCAACGCTTCCGTGTTTATTTGCGCGAGAAAACATTCTATTGGGTTGCATGCTTCATCCATCGTTTCTTTACTATCAGGCTCCGCATCGACTTTCGTAATTGTCATTTTACCATTGCGAATTTTCACTATGGCGCTAGCGAGTAGATTCATTCCTATGATGACGTCAGCATTAACACTCATGTTGTCTACTATGTTGAACTCGATATTTTCGAATAAGATACCGTTAATTTTCACATCGACAGTACACAGCCCATGCGTAATGATACTGGAACCGAGACCCGTTAACTTACAACGCGAAGATTCTGATACGTCTCGTGGCTTTATTTTACTGAGGCACCACTTCTTCACAATGCACACGTTGCTCCCAGTATCGATAAGACCGGAAAAAGCCACCTCGTTAATTAATACAGAACAATATGATGGTCCAGATTTTCGTATGCAATTGGTTGCCTTTCCATTCGGGCAATCAGTGTGTTTGTGACCAAAAAGATTGCACCCAAAATACTTTGGGCCTTTCGTCTTGCCCGGACAACCATTCCATTCGTAGTCAGACGATCCGCAATTGTAACAGTATCGTGATTTCTGTATTGCTTCGTTTTTTCCCGTTTTTCGTTTCTTTACGTTGAGGCCACTTGGAACTTCGGGATCGCTTTTCATTTGTTCGTATGTTAAGAGTTTTTCTTTGAATGTCGCTGTATGTATATATATATATATATATATATATATATATATATATATATATATATATATATATATATATATATATGTTTATACGAGTATATGAATATATATGTATATATACATATGCATATATACATATATATAAATATATATATATATATATATATATATATATATATATATATATACAAATATATATATATATATATATATATATATATATATATATATATATATATATAAAAAATATATATATATATATATATATGTACATATATATGTATATATATATATATATACATGTTAAGAATTATATCATATTGTTAACTCATTAATTAAACTCAAAGCATTTCATCCATAGTATTAAGTCTAACGTAATGTCCATAAACCCAAGAAAGTGCATTGAAGCATTCTATAGAATTTATTGACCTATTAATTTGCTCCCATGTTCATTTTTAAAAGTAAGCAATTTGCATTTCATTGAACTGAACTGAAATGCTTGAAAATGTATTTTTGCGAAATAAACATAATTTGCTTGATTCATTGAACTCTGTTCAGGTAATTGGAATTGAATTGTAAATGTATTTTTGCGAAATAAACATAATTTGCTTGATTCATTGAACTCTGTTCAGGTAATTGGAATTGAATTGTAAAATATGATGATTAAGAAGAATTAAGTTATAAATTGAAAAGATTGAAATAAAGTGATGGATTCAGTAATTAGTAACTTGAGCGTGTGGTTTTAATTGCTAGTTCAGTTTGGGTCTTAAGACAGTAATACCCAACATTTTTGGTCCGTCGAGCCAGATTACGAATTGGATATTTGTGGATCCGGATACGAATTTTTTAGTGGCAAAGCATCGGAGACAATAGTGATTTGGTGCTGGTGATATTTGATAAAATCGATTCTTAGCGCAACCATTGCTCATAATCTCCACCGTTGAATTACTTTATACAAGTTGGTGCAGACGAGTTTTTGGCTCCGCTGTTAATAAGAATCTGAAAGTAATCAACACCAGTGCTGAACTACATCCTGAGGAGGGTCTTTGCCAATATGCCGGAGACAAGGGGCGACAAATCCACAACTGCATCTGTTGCCACGAAAGATGATAAAGGAACTTCATCGACTACGGTCACACAATACGACCATTTTTGCAACATTGCGAGGCTGAAGAAAAACTTCGGGAAGGATAGCAAGGATCGTCATAATCTTGGCTATTTCGAGGCAAGGCTGCAACGACTGCAGGAGTTATGGACAGCATGTCAGGAGCATCATACTCTCATGCTCGACGAGACGGCCGACAATCCTGCGCGACGCAACTCGTATCTTGAAGATTTCGAGACCAGCGAGAACCAATATTTGGACCTGCTAGGGGCGTTCAAAGATGGCATCAGGCAACAACAGGGTGAATCAAGCATCAGTATCACTGAGAAACCTGCATCTGGAACTAGAAAAGTTCAGCTTGAGCGTTTGGTAATTCCCAAGTTCGACGGGAGTTACAGACAATGGCGGATGTTCATCGATTTGTTCACGTCAATGGTGCACAATAATGAGTCATTATCTGCAGTAGAGAAGATGCAGTACTTAAAGACTCATCTGACTGGAGAGGCGACACGTGTCATCCAGCATATGGACATCAACAGCGAGAATTACGAGGCAGCAGTGGAAATGCTTCGTAAACGATACGACAACAAGCGATCCATCGCGTGGAGCTATCTACATACGTTCCACAAACTACCGGCAGTTAAGGAGGAACACGACTTTAACATTAAACAATTCATGGACACTACGGCTGAGCTCATTGCCAATATGAAGAGCATTGGTGTAAACACGGAGCATTGGGATATACTGATCATTTATTCAGTTACACAAAGACTAGACCATGAAACAAGAAGATTATGGGAGACGTCCATTGGAGCATCATCAGAGATACCAACATTAGCAACGTTCACAGAAATGATTCTTAACTTAGCAATTAAAGCTCAGGTTTTAAACAATATTGGCCAGTTGGATTTACAGCTGTGGGATGTTTATAACAATGATGTTGCTGAAGAATTGATTTCTATGAAACTTGTTGATAAAAAAGAGACGCAAATCATAAGAACGAATCAAATCCTTCCTGCTTAATAGAACGTCTAACAAATAAAGTTCATATTTTAATTTTTAATATATATGATATTATGCAAAGATAAATGATAAGAAAAATGTTTATATATAATATATATATACCAGAGCGGATGTAATTTTGACCTCTAAATTATACTCAAAGTATCCACCTTCTCCCTACAGACATCGACAGTTCTGGTTTTTCCTCCGAAAATTCGCGCGATGTATAAGGTGTTAGAAAAGAGGCAGATAAAAACGTTTCGCGTGTGGGTCGTTTTGACTCACGTTATGTATGTAGGGTTAATATTAGAAAAGATAAAATCAGAAATTTGAATCGATATCGTGTTTGTGGTGGAATATAATATATTTGTGGGAAAAAGTGCTTTGATACCTTAAGTTCAATATGCCGTTACTTCAGGGTTGTTGGCAGATAGATAACTCCTACCATCCTGTTGATACACAGCGAAAAAAACTTCACAGACTGCTACTTTTTCTACGACAGTGCCTGTAAAAAAAAACGATAGCAGCTGCCAATATCGCCATGAGCCATCAGCATTAGGTCACCAAGTGATGTGCAACAGGTGGTTGGAAGGCCGATGTGAAGATTTTCATTGGAAGGAGCGGCACATGTTGATTGGGAAACGGCGGGACCATACTCCCTGTTTCTGGGAAAACACACCGTTTGGATGCAAAAAGGCGCATTGTGTATTCAAACATAGTTCAACAAAGAGTGATAAATCAACTGAAAAGTTAGATCCGGAAGAATTAGTCAAATCACTCATTCCATATATTGACCAACAGATTGCATATAAAGAAATATTAAACATTAAAAGCCGTAGAATAAGTAGCAGCGAGCATTACCACGTTCGAAGACCATACGGTTGTGATATTCAGAGAGGTCTACCTGTATTTGCACTTTGATAGCTAAATTTTTATATGATTGTATACACACTTAGGATATATTCTATGCCCTCATACTCGTGTACTAATATTTGGTATACGAATGCGAATCTACGCTAGCAAAAGAATGAAGTCGTGACTCATAAGTTACAACCGGTACACTAATACGATTAAAATAAATTCCAGGACTTGCTTACCTCCAAATCGTCAACGAGCGCTCGTCGTCGAGGGAAAGGTATTGTAAGTACCCTTTTTACTTATATCTTTTTTATTATATATATTAATTATTTATTTATTTATTATCAGGATAATATTATATATTTATTAATATTTATATTTAAAAAAAAAAAAATAATAGAGAATTGGGAGAGTTTCAGCTACACATAAATTAACTCCTGAACACTTAAATGTTCTAAATTTCAATTCAGAATGAGTTAAAAATTTTCATATAACGTTCTCCGGATCTTTTGACTTTGTTATAAGTCAAATTGATTTGTTCCCAGTTCATGAATACTTTTGTTGCATATTGTGCCATTGGGTAGTAATGACCGATCAATTACAGTGTAGCTTACAAACTTCTCAACACTCCTTACAAATCAATTGGAATCGTACTCTCGCATTCGCATATATCAATCTCAAGCTTGACTCTGTTCACTTCGAACAATTCGTGGAATCAAATGAATTTTGTTTTTTTTTCTCAGAGCACAAAGCATTACACTAACGAATAATTGAATAAGTCGATGTTTTTGTTTACGCTTTATAAATCTGTTGAATTGTGGGAGATATCCTCCTTAACTGCCAAAGTTGATGCTGAATTGTGAAAACGCGTTTCTCTGGTAAATGTCAATTTGGATAAGTTGCCTGGAAAAAAAAAAAAAAATATTTTTTGGACATTTTTGGTATAAATCAAATCGCGTTTAATGAAAATATACCTATTAAAAAAATTAATAGTAATGGTTTATTAAAAAAATTAAATAATTTTATTATGTATAGAGGGAAGGTATAATTTTCTATGAAATTATATAAAAATAAAAAATGATGATGAATTAAACGGCAAAAATCGGTCTTCCCCTTCCGGTCTTTTCCAATCGGGTATAGGACCCGGTACGGTGGCAGGCTTCCACCCTTAAATATGAGCCAGCCGCCGGGTACAGCTTAATTCCTTCTTTTGTTTCAGGTGACTTTCTGGGTTGAGTGGCCCAAGCCAAGTGCCTTTTTATGGCATAGAGTTATGCAATTCAATTGTATAATTCTATGACATAAATTGGTCACCGGGGTACTCCCCTTCTGATGGGAAAGTTCATATAATTCAAGTTGTATGAGTTTTCCACTTAGAAGAGGAATACCTGGCCACTTCAACAATTTAACATTGGATTTATTCCGGTTGGGTGGGCATGAAGAGGCTCCACCACCACCTGGTTGCCCCTCTTTCATTTGTGGGCCCTGAATGTATTTGGGTAAAGACGAGGTCACCCCAAATTAGCCTTTCTTGTCAGGTTGCACTTGTTCTCGTAACAAGTCATAATTCCTTCGTGGAGGTTATCTACAAATTTGCGACTTCGGTCGTCCTCTTGTGATCTCTGCAAGCAATTCGTGAATGCGAAATGTTTTGTAGTGAGTCCTCGTGCCGGGGAAACGAACCCGCCCCACGACACCGCAATGCTAGCCTGCCAGCGCATTCACGCGTCTCCGGACGAGGGCATTCTCGGCAGGAACCAACACCTTCCTCTGCCGAGGCAGCAGAACATCGCTGCGGTCCTTCACGGACTTTATTATGGAAACTCTTATTCACTACAATCTTTTACATCTTACATCTATTGTAAATCTTTTTCGCAATAATTTAATTACTAAAATAAAGTGAATTTGAATTAATCTATAAACCAATCTTTACATGGGAGCTAAACCGGGATTGTGAACAGAGCTACCGATAAATAAATAGTAATTAGATACGCGTTTGCCGTGCGAAATAAAGAAAAACGGACAGAAGAAGAAAGCAGTTAGTGATAACGGTGATCGAACATTTTGCTTTTGCTATAACCAAAATGAGTACGCGGCATCGTGTGTCACTGCAATGCAGTGACGCAAGCGTGGACGTGTTGGAAACGATGAGAGGCGGCAACGATCGCGCATCAAATTTTAACATGCATGATGTGGAAGGCGTGATTCGCAAATTTCATGGCGGGAATATGAGTAGCATATCTGAACGAATTTGAAGCATATGCAACCGCGTTCAGATGGACGGAAATTCAGAAATTCGTATTCCTTAAAAAATCGCTGTCGGGCGCGGCTCGAATGTTCGTAGACTGCGTGGCAAAACCGGTGTCCTGTTTCCAACTTAAAAGTGCCCTAATCGAAGAGTTTAAAGCAAACATAGCTAGTTGCGACGTTCACCAGAGGCTTCGAGAGGAGAAAAAACGTAACAATGAATCATACCGTGAATATTTGTACCGAATGCTTGACAAAGGCAGTCATGCACAGGTGGAAGATGTCTCGGTGTTTCGGTATGTGATCGATGGGATTAAGGACTCGAAAATGAATAAGACTATTTTATGCGGCGCGAAAACGACAGCGGAATTCACAGAAAAACTCTTCACCTACGAACAAATGAAAAACGATCCCGAACTTCCAAGTGGCCTCAACGTTAAGAAACCAAAAACGGGAAAAAACGAAGCAATGCAGAAATCACGATACTGTTACAATTGCGGATCGTCTGACTACGAATGGAATGGTTGTCCGGGCAAGACAAAAGGCCCAAAGTATTTCGGGTGCAATGTTTTTGGTCACAAACGCACTGATTGCCCGAATAGAAAGGCAACCAATTGCATACGAAAATCTGGACCATCATATTGTTCTGTATTAATTAACGAGGTGGCTTTTTCCGGTCTTATCGATACTGGAAGCAACGTGTGCATTGTGGAGAAGTGGTGGCTCAGTAAAATAAAGCCACTAGATGTATCAGAATCTTCGCGTTGTAAGTTAACGGGTCTTGGTTCCAGTATCATTACGCATGGGCTGTGTACTGTCGATGTGAAAATTAACGGTATCTTATTCGAAAATATCGAGTTCAACATAGTAGACAACATGAGTGTTAATCCTGACGTCATCATAGGAATGAATCTACTCGCTAGCGCCATAGTGAAAATTCGCAATGGTAAAATGACAATTACGAAAGTCGATGCGGAGCCTGATAGTAAAGAAACGATGGATGAAGCATGCAACCCAATAGAATGTTTTCTCGCGCAAATAAACACGGAAGCGTTGAACGAAGATGAGCTTAGTGCAGACGTTTGCAACATGAAGGTTCCTTCTGAAGTTAAAAATATTATCTCGAAATATTCACCGACACAACCGAAAGAATCGCTGATAAATATGAAAATCACTTGAATTGATAACGAACCGGTCTATCGTCCGCCAAGAAGATTTTCGCCACCCGAACGCAAGATAATCGACGAACAAGTGGAGTCTTGGTTGAAAAACGGAGTTGTACGCGAAAGTGTCTCTGATTATGCAAGTCAAGTGGTTCTGGTAAGGAAAAGGGACGGCAAGCACAGATTGTGTATCGACTACCGAGCAATCAATAAGAAAATTTACAAAGATCGATACCCGCTACCGGTGATCGAAGACAAAATCGACAAAATTGGTTATGCAGCATTTTTTGGTACCCTCGATCTTGAAAATGGCTTTTTCCATGTGACGGTAGATGAAGAGAGTCGCAAATTTACATCGTTTGTCACTCAAACCGGACAATATGAGTTCACGAAGGTACCATTTGGATTATGCTATTCGCCCAGCGTATTTCAAAAGTTTATAAATCATACATTCCGAGATCTGATTCGCGAAAACGTTGTAATGATTTACATTGACGACATCGTTGTACCCTCACGGACCATTGAAGAAGGCTTAATTAGTTTAAAACGAACCCTAAAAGTGGCTGATGATAATGGACTGAATATAAAATGGAGTAAATGCCGGTTCCTGCAGGAAGAAATAGAATACTTAGGCCATCGAATTTCAAAAGGAACCGTCAAGCCGTCGATCGGTAAATCAAAAGCCGTTATTAATTTCCCGATTCCAAAGACGTTGAAGCAACTACATAGCTTCCTTGGACTTGCCGGATATTTTCGGAAATTCATTTCGAATTTCGCAACACGAGCGCGACCGTTGACCGAACTTACGAAAAAGGGAGCTGTCATCGATTTAGGAGAACTTGAGCTGGAAGCCGTACACGACTTGAAAAATGCAATGACATCAAATCCTGTGCTGAAAATCTCCAAATATGGCGTTCCTACGGAGTTACATACTGACGCCAGCAAACAAGGATATGGAGCGGTTCTTCTCCAGAGGGACGCGGAAGACAACTCGATGCATCCTGCTTTCTATATGAGCAAGTCTACAACCGGACCTGAGAAAAAATATTCAAGCTACGAACTCGAGGTGTTGGCTGTCGTCGAAGCATTGAAGAGGTTCAGGATTTATCTGATTGGACAGCGCTTCAAACTTGTCACCCATTGTAAAGCGTTTAAATGCCCCATGGAAAAGAAGGATTTGGCGACGCGGGTTGCCAATGGGTCATGCTGCGTGAAGAGTTCGATTTTGAAGTGGAGCACCGTGCTGGAACTGGCATGCGACATGTCGATGCCTTAAGCCGCAATGCGGTTGTTCTGATGATACAAAATGACGACTTTCTGAAACGATTGAGCGAAGCACAACATAGTGACGAGGAGTTGCTACCTATTATCGAAATACTGAGAGATAAGCCTTACAAAAATTATACGATGCGTCATGGCATTTTGTGTAAAATTTCAAATAATAATAGTTTGTTTGTCGTTCCAGAATTAATGAAATCAGCATTAGTTCGGGAAGTCCACGAAAAAGGGCATTTTCGTTTGCAGAAAATGAAGTATATGCTGCAAGAGTTTTTTATCCCCGATCTGGATCGTCGCATTGAACGTTACATTTCCAGTTGTGTGAGATGCATCTTATCCGATAGAAAACGAGGCAAAGCAGATGGATTTTTGTACCCGATTCCGAAAAGCGATGTCCCCCTCGCTGCGGTCCATATTGGTCATCTCGGCCCTATGCAAGACACGAAGAAATTTATCGTTATATTTTGGCTGTTATTGATGGATTCACAAAATTTTGTTGGCTTTTCCCGACAAAAACACTTTCGTGCGATGAAGTCCTGCAGAAGATGGAGGTAATTGCTGAATCGTTTGGTTATCCTCTTCATTTAATTTCCGACCGAGGAGGAGCATTTGTATCGCAAAACGTCAAGAAGTATTGCACCGACCACGATATTGAGTTGCATCTTGTGACTACCGGCGTGCCTAGGGGAAATGGGCAGATCGAGCGTCACCATGCGGTTGTTATATGGGCGCTTACGAAGTATTCTATTGACACACCTCATTCATCAGGTGTGTCAATAGAATACTTCGTAAGTGCCCATATGACAACCGCATGGGGACGCTCGATCTGCCCATTTCCCCTAGGCACGCCGGTAGTAAAGATGCAACTCAATATCGTGGTCGGTGCAATACTTCTTGAAGTTTTGCGATACAAATGCTCCTCCTCGGGCGGAAATTAAATGAAGAGGGTAACCAAACGATTCAGCAATTACCTCCATCTTCTGCAGGACTTCATCGCACGAAATTGTTTTTGTCGGGAAAAGCCAACAAAATTTTGTGAATCCATCAATAACAGCCAAAATATAACGATAAATTTCTTCGTGTCTTGCATAAGGCCGAGATGACCAATATGGACCGCAGCGAGGGGGACATCGCTTTTTGGAATCGGGTACAAAAATCCATCTGCTTTGCCTCGTTTTCTATCGGATAAGATGCATCTCACACAACTGGAAATGTAACGTTCAATGCGACGATCCAGATCGGGGATAAAAAACTCTTGCAGCATATACTTCATTTTCTGCAAACGAAAATGCCCTTTTTCGTGGACTTCCCGAACTAATGCTGATTTCATTAATTCTGGAACGACAAACAAACTATTATTATTTGAAATTTTACATAAAATGCCATGACGCATCGTATAATTTTTGTAAGGCTTATCTCTCAGTATTTCGATGATAGGTAGCAACTCCTCGTCACTATGTTGCGCTTTGCTCAATCGTTTCAGAAAGTCGTCATTTTGTATCATCATAACAACCGCATTGCGGCTTAAGGCATCGACATGTCGCATGCCAGTTCCAGCACGGTGCTCCACTTCAAAATCGAACTCTTCAAGCAGCATGGTCCATTGGCAACCCGCGTCGCCAAATCCTTCTTTTCCATGGTGCATTTAAACGCTTTACAATCGGTGACAAGTTTGAAGCGCTGTCCAATCAGATAAATCCTAAACTTCTTCAATGCTTCGACGACAGCCAACACCTCGAGTTCGTAGCTTGAATATTTTTTCTCAGGTCCGGTCGTAGACTTGCTCATATAGAAAGCAGGATGCATCGAGTTGTCTTCCGCGTCCCTCTGGAGAAGAACCGCTCCATATCCTTGTTTGCTGGCGTCAGTATGTAACTCCGTAGGAACGCCATATTTGAAGATTTTCAGCACAGGATTTGATGTCATTGCATTTTTCAAGTCGTGTACGGCTTCCAGCTCAAGTTCTCCTAAATCGATGACAGCTCCCTTTTTCGTAAGTTCGGTCAACGGTCGCGCTCGTGTTGCGAAATTCGAAATCAATTTCCGAAAATATCCGGCAAGTCCAAGGAAGCTATGTAGCTGCTTCAACGTCTTTGGAATCGGGAAATTAATAACGGCTTTTGATTTACCGATCGACGGCTTGACGGTTCCTTTTGAAATTCGATGGCCTAAGTATTCTATTTCTTCCTGCAGGAACCGGCATTTACTCCATTTTATATTCAGTCCATTATCATCAGCCACTTTTAGGGTTCGTTTTAAACTAATTAAGCCTTCTTCAATGGTCCGTGAGGGTACAACGATGTCGTCAATGTAAATCATTACAACGTTTTCGCGAATCAGATCTCGGAATGTATGATTTATAAACTTTTGAAATACGCTGGGCGAATAGCATAATCCAAATGGTACCTTCGTGAACTCATATTGTCCGGTTTGAGTGACAAACGATGTAAATTTGCGACTCTCTTCATCTACCGTCACATGGAAAAAGCCATTTTCAAGATCGAGGGTACCAAAAAATGCTGCATCTCCAATTTTGTCGATTTTGTCTTCGATCACCGGTAGCGGGTATCGATCTTTGTAAATTTTCTTATTGATTGCTCGGTAGTCGATACACAATCTGTGCTTGCCGTCCCTTTTCCTTACCAGAACCACTTGACTTGCATAATCAGAGACACTTTCGCGTACAACTCCGTTTTTCAACCAAGACTCCACTTGTTCCTCGATTATCTTGCGTTCGGGTGGCGAAAATCTTCTTGGCGGACGATAGACCGGTTCGTTATCAATTCAAGTGATTTTCATATTTATCAGCGATTCTTTCGGTTGTGTCGGTGAATATTTCGAGATAATATTTTTAACTTCAGAAGGAACCTTCATGTTGCAAACGTCTGCACTAAGCTCATCTTCGTTCAACGCTTCCGTGTTTATTTGCGCGAGAAAACATTCTATTGGGTTGCATGCTTCATCCATCGTTTCTTTACTATCAGTCTCCGCATCGACTTTCGTAATTGTCATTTTACCATTGCGAATTTTCACTATGGCGCTAGCGAGTAGATTCATTCCTATGATGACGTCAGGATTAACACTCATGTTGTCTACTATGTTGAACTCGATATTTTCGAATAAGATACCGTTAATTTTCACATCGACAGTACACAGCCCATGCGTAATGATACTGGAACCGAGACCCGTTAACTTACAACGCGAAGATTCTGATACGTCTCGTGGCTTTATTTTACTGAGGCACCACTTCTTCACAATGCACACGTTGCTTCCAGTATCGATAAGACCGGAAAAAGCCACCTCGTTAATTAATACAGAACAATATGATGGTCCAGATTTTCGTATGCAATTGGTTGCCTTTCCATTCGGGCAATCAGTGCGTTTGTGACCAAAAAGATTGCACCCGAAATACTTTGGGCCTTTCGTCTTGCCCGGACAACCATTCCATTCGTAGTCAGACGATCCGCAATTGTAACAGTATCGTGATTTCTGTATTGCTTCCCGTTTTTCGTTTCTTTACGTTGAGGCCACTTGGAACTTCGGGATCGCTTTTCATTTGTTCGTATGTTAAGAGTTTTTCTTTGAATGTCGCTGTATGTATATATATATATATATATATATATATATATATATATATATATATATATATATATATATATATATGTTTATACGAGTATATGAATGTATATGTATATATACATATGCATATATACATATATATATATATATATATATATATATATATATATATATATACATATATATATATATATATATATATATATATATATATATATATGTATACAAATATATATATATATATATATATATATATATATATATATATATATATATACATATATATAAATATATATATATATATATATATATATATATATATATATATATATATATATATATATATGTACATATATATGTATCTATATATATATATATATATATATATATATATATATATATATATATATATGCATGTTAAGAATTATATCATATTGTTAACTCATTAATTAAACTCAAAGCATTTCATCCATAGTATTAAGTCTAACGTAATGTCCATAAACCCAAGAAAGTGCATTGAAGTATTCTATAGAATTTATTGACCTATTAATTTGCTCCCATGTTCATTTTTAAAAGTAAGCAATTTGCATTTCATTGAACTGAACTGAAATGCTTGAAAATGTATTTTTGCGAAATAAACATAATTTGCTTGATTCTTTGAACTCTGTTCAGGTAATTGGAATTGAATTGTAAATGTATTTTTGCGAAATAAACATAATTTGCTTGATTCATTGAACTCTGTTCAGGTAATTGGAATTGAATTGTAAAATATGATGATTAAGAAGAATTAAGTTATAAATTGAAAAGATTGAAATAAAGTGATGGATTCAGTAATTAGTAACTTGAGCGTGTGGTTTTAATTGCTAGTTCAGTTTGGGTCTTAAGACAGTAATACCCAACATTTTTGGTCCGTCGAGCCGGATTACGAATTGGATATTTGTGGATCCGGATACGAATTTTTTAGTGGCAAAGCATCGGAGACAATAGTGATTTGGTGCTGGTGATATTTGATAAAATCGATTCTTAGCGCAACCATTGCTCATAATCTCCACCGTTGAATTACTTTATACAAGTTGGTGCAGACGAGTTTTTGGCTCCGCTGTTAATAAGAATCTGAAAGTAATCAACACCAGTGCTGAACTACATCCTGAGGAGGGTCTTTGCCAATATGCCGGAGACAAGGGGCGACAAATCCACAACTGCATCTGTTGCCACGAAAGATGATAAAGGAACTTCATCGACTACGGTCACACAATACGACCATTTTTGCAACATTGCGAGGCTGAAGAAAAACTTCGGGAAGGATAGCAAGGATCGTCATAATCTTGGCTATTTTGAGGCAAGGCTACAACGACTGCAGGAGTTATGGACAGCATGTCAGGAGCATCATACTCTCATGCTCGACGAGACGGCCGACAATCCTGCGCGACGCAACTCGTATCTTGAAGATTTCGAGACCAGCGAGAACCAATATTTGGACCTGCTAGGGGCGTTCAAAGATGGCATCAGGCAACAACAGGGTGAATCGAGCATCAGTACCACTGAGAAACCTGCATCTGGAACTAGAAAGGTTCAGCTTGAGCGTTTGGTAATTCCCAAGTTCGACGGGAGTTACAGACAATGGCGGATGTTCATCGATTTGTTCACGTCAATGGTGCACAATAATGAGTCATTATCTGCAGTAGAGAAGATGCAGTACTTAAAGACTCATCTGACTGGAGAGGCGACACGTGTCATCCAGCATATGGACATCAACAGCGAGAATTACGAGGCAGCAGTGGAAATGCTTCGTAAATGATACGACAACAAGCGATCTATCGCGTGGAGCTATCTACATACGTTCCACAAACTACCGGCAGTTAAGGAGGAACGCGACTTTAACATTACACAATTCATGGACACTACGGCTGAGCTCATTGCCAATATGAAGAGCATTGGTGTAAACACGGAGCATTGGGATATACTGATCATTTATTCAGTTACACAAAGACTAGACCATGAAACAAGAAGATTATGGGAGACGTCCATTGGAGCATCATCAGAGATACCAACATTAGCAACGTTCACAGATTTTTTAACAAGCCGTTTCAGGACATTAGAAGCGTTGAATGGTCCTGAGAAACCCCAAAAAGTGGATGCACTCACGGTTCGTGACGTAAGGACTTGCGACATTTGCAGCAAAAGTCATCACATAAATCAATGCGATACCTTCAAGGCATTAAAGTTGAAACAGCGACAAGAGGCTGTGAAACGAAATAAATTGTGCTTTAATTGCTTAAGAAAAGGACATGTCATCAGTAAATGTCCATCTAAATCCAGATGTTGAACCTGCTCCAAACAGCACCATACATTGCTCCACGACAGCAAGAAGAGAACGTCTACAGTATTATCTAGCGACGCTAAACCATTTACACCATCAACAAATTCACTTTTTTCCGAAGAAAATTATCTTTGCCAGCAAGTGCTATTGGCGACAGCCCGAATCAAGGTGGAAAACGCTTCATCGGAGTTGGTAACATTAAGAGCGCTTGTTGATTCTGGTTCACAACGGACATTCATCACGGAATCAGCTGCTCAACTGCTCGGACTGAAACGCGAATACGCTAAAATTACGATATGTGGTCTAGGAGCAACCTCAAAGGTTCAAACAAAGGGAAGCGTGCTGCTGAATATCAACCCAAGATGTGGAGATAGCGTGTTCACTGTATCAGCTTTGGTGATACCCAACATTACTAATATATGTCCTTCAATCGACACTAAAGTGCAGCTTCCAAAGACATTGTCGCATGCTGACTTAGCGGACCCGTTATGTGGCACACCTTCACGTATTGATGTGTTGCTCGGTGCAGATGTTTACAATTCTGTAATTCTGCCGGGATTCAAGAAAGGAACGCCTTGCGCTGTCAATACTGCATTCGGATGGATTTTACTCGGACCGACAACCATGGCATCAACTTCAAATTCTTTGGCAGGAATTATATCATTGGTCAGTATTGAAGAAGAAACAGACCAGCTTGTGAAACGGTTCTGGAATCTTACAGAGGCACCAGTCAATCCTATCCTAAAGCTTGAAGAAACTGCTGCTGCGGAATGGTACCAGAAAACAACCAGACGAGACGACTTTGGAAGATATATCGTGAGGCTTCCATTCAAGGAGAATGTTGAGCCTGCAAAAACTCTATGCGATTCTCAACGAAACGCTCATATTAGGTTTTCACAGCTAGAAAGGAAACTAGCCAACGACGGAAAGCTACGGCAGCAATATATAGAGTTCATGGAAGAGTACAGGAGACTAGGACATATGGTAGAGCTACCTGCTCAAGAGAAACACTCGAAGTACAGTAACTATTTGCCGCATCACGCTGTGGTTAAGGCAGAGAGCACAACTACGAAACTGAGAGTAGTCTTCAACGCGTCTGCAAAAACGCCATCAGGGAAATCACTCAACAACACACTCTTAACTGGGCCGAGCTACCAAAATAACATCATTCACATATTGATGAAGTGGAGGACATACAAATATGTTGTAGCAGCTGACATCGAGAAGATGTATAGACAAATAATCATAGATCGCAGAGACCAAGATTATCAACGAATTCTGTGGCGAAACCATCCTTCGCATCCAATGAAACACTACAAATTGACAACAGTTACGTATGGAACAGCTAGTGCTCCATTCCTGGCCATGCGGACGTTACATCAACTCGCTGATGACGAGAAGTTGTTTCATCCCCAGGCGTGCCATTCGATAAAATACAATTTCTACGTAGACGATGTACTTACCGGTGGAGACACGATTGATCAAGTGAAATGCCTTCAACAAGACTTAATCACAGTACTCCACAAAGGAGGTTTCAACTTGCGGAAGTGGACTGGTAATGACGACACTCTTTTGAATGCAGTCCCCGTTTCTGACCGAGAAACAAACGTACCGCTTAATATTCACGAGGATGCTCATATTAAGACACTTGGTCTGCGATGGCATCCAGCCAGAGATTCATTTTCTTTCAAAGTAAACCTTGAACCAATGACCGATGACCCACCAACTAAACGACAGCTTCTGTCAGAGATAGCCAAATTCTTTGACCCAGTAGGATGGTTGCAGCCCTGCATAATTTTTGGCAAAATCATCATGCAACAACTGTGGCTTGAAGGAACGGAATGGGACGAGCCCGTACCAAATCAACTCTCGGAAAAATGGCGGAATTTTCGTGCCCAACTGTCGGCAATCGAAGAAATTTCGATTCCCCGCTGGCTAAATTATACCAGCATCGAGTCGATCCAGGTTCATGGATTTTGTGATGCATCCGAATCAGCATATGCAGCAACTATCTACTTGCGTGTTCAAGAGAATGGTGGAAAACCACTCGTTAACCTTATAACAGCGAAATCAAAAGTGGCCTCCTTGAAAGTACGATCAATACCACGTCTCGAACTGTGTGATGCAGCCTTGTTATGCGAACTTATGAACAGCACTTTGAAAGCACATGGATGGGATTGTCTCAAACCATACTACTGGACTGACTCTACAATTGTGTTGCAATGGTTACGTCAACCGGCAACCAAATGGAAAGTCTTCGTAGCGAATAGAGTTGGAGAGATACAATCAAGCCCAGAGCCAAAACAGTGGCGACATGTGGGTAGCAAATCAAATCCTGCAGATGTCGCATCCCGTGGAGCACTGCCTCAGGCTCTTGTCAACGACAAGTTGTGGTGGAATGGGCCGGACTGGTTGAGTGAAGACCCCAGTAAATGGCCAAAAGGGAATTCGTTTACCAACAGTGCTATGATTGACATCGAAAGGCGAACCAACGACGCGTGTTTGACGAGTGTCTCAGTTCAAACCATCACACCTGAGCAAACGCCCGACATCTTCCAAAGATTCTCATCGTTTACAAAGTTAGTTCGAGTAACTGCATATTGTCGTAGATGGAAAGCCAAAAATAGTAGTACATTCTTGACCAGCGACGAACTAAAGGAAGCGGAAATCATCTGCGTTCGCATAGCTCAACGAGAAGCATTCTCAGATGAAATTGAGCAACTGGAGAATCACAAGCCTCTGCGTAAGTCAAGTCGCCTTATAAGGCAGCGACCATTCTTGGATTCGGAAGGACTGCTGAGAGTAGGTGGAAGGACTCAACAGAGTGAATTGAGTTACGACACTAAGCACCAAATTATTTTACCTAGGGGACACTTAGCAAACCTAATTATCAAACACTACCATCATCTTACATTGCATGGAGGTCAACAGCTGGTTCACGCTACAATCCGAACGAAATTTTGGATTATAGACGGAGCAACAGCAGTTAAGGCATTAACTAGAAAATGCGTTACATGTTTTAAAGTCAACGCGAAGCCAAGCCAGCAGCTAATGGGTCAGTTACCATATGAACGAGTTCAACCCGGCAAACCGTTCGCTCGTACTGGAATTGATTATGCTGGACCCATTACCATTAAATGGAGTAGTGGTAGAGGCAGCAAAACAACAAAAGCGTATATTGCCGTCTTCGTATGTCTTTCAACAAAGGCGGTACATTTGGAGTTGGTGAGTGACTTAACGGCAAAGGCTTGCATCGCGGCAATAAGAAGATTTATTGCAAGAAGGGGCATGTGTCACACATTGATAAGCGACAATGGTACTAATTTCGTCGGAGCAAATAAACTGCTGAAAGCAGCCGCCAAAGAGATGATTAAGGAAGCACAACAAACACTCATTATCAATGACATTGACTGAAAACTCATCCCACCGGGAAGTCCGCACTTTGGAGGAATTTGGGAGGCAGCGGTGAAATCAATGAAGCGGCATTTGACGAAAGTAATAGGATCACATTTACTTAATGTCGAAGATCGAAGCCTGCTTAAATTCACGACCATTGACACCAATAAGCACTGACTCGAACGATCTAAACGCTTTAACCCCTGGACATTTCCTAACTGGAGGAAACCTATTCGAATTACCTGATGAAAATACACAAGATAACCCAACTAAGAAATGGCAACTCGTCCAGAAATTGAAACAACAATTTTGGCAACGATGGAGCTTAGAATACCTTACGCAGCTACAACAACGTGCAAAGTGGTTTACCGAAACCCGAAACATAAAGGTTAATGACCTCGTGCTCGTCAAACTTGAAAATTGTGCCGCTACTCAATGGCCTCTGGGCTCTCCATCCCGGAGAGGATGGGTTAACGAGGGTTGTAACAATAAAGACGAGTGACAGAACTATGAAGCGACCCATATCAAAAATCTGTCCACTACCAATAGATGAGGGACACAAGGAGCCTAAAACATCTGAAAACTCCACTACCGATCCTCACTGTACTACTAGAGAGCGAAAAACTGGCATTTCAAAGAAAGAAATCATCAACTCTATCGAAGCTCATGGTTTGCTTACTGGCAGTTCTAGTTTGCGTAACACGAACTAAGGCAAATTTTACTATAAAACACCCTGAGTCTGGTCTGTACATAGAGCATATCGGTCAAGTACACTTGATGAAAGGACAAATACGAATGGATATTCACATTTCACCTGAAGAAATCAAACAAGACCTTTCCAATCTTCAACAAGTACGTCAGAACACATCGTACATTTGCGAACAAGGTGTTCGACTTCATCAGGATACACGATGCAAGGAGCTAGTGGAGCGACTGAATCAGGGAGTCAATAGTACCTTTGAGTCAATCACCTCATGGATTCAAAATCGATCACGGCGTGGAATTCTGGGAAACATCCTGCAAGGAATATTCGGAGTGAACGATGAAGTCTACACAGATATCGACAAATTAATGAAAACCAGAAACGCCTTATTGACACCATGCAATATCAAGGACATTTGCTATTAACCACGAGTGCTAGAGTCAACGATACTCAACATGCACTGACAACCAAACTAAATGCCATCATTGAGAAATTCAATCACGTGTCCAAAACATTGACAAAAATGTCCTCATGGTACAATTCCATCGACCAGAACCGAATCAGCCTTGATTTCTTAACCACATATCAATTAGCATTTGAATGGCTAGAACAGATTCAGAATCGTTACAATGGCTTATATAAAATTCAATCAGGAATTGGAAGTCTTGCAGAAATATGCTCACCAACCACCATGCATAAAACACTGGCACTAGTACAGTCAAAGCTAGGAAAGGGGTTATTTATCGAACCAAGGGAGATACAGAGGACACAAATTACAAAAACACAAAACGGCATACTCATATCAGGGTTCTTCCCAATAATCGAACAAAGGAACTTCGAGCTTCTACATTGTACAGGCATCTCACACAGTTTAAACGATGGAAATTACTCAGTCCCTGACGTCTCCACGAATTATTTTGGAGTAAATTACGATGACCAACTGTATTTTGAACTGAGCCCTAAACAATTTGACCAATGTGAAACAGTTTCAAACAACAGGCGTCATTGCTCAGTCAGCATACTCCAGAGTATTAGCGAGCATCCTAATTGCATCTTAGACGAGATTTTCGAGCGAACCAATAAGATCTCATGCCCACTCAACAGACTACACGTGAAGGATTTGCTATGGAAGCAGCTAACCCGAGCTAACAACTGGCTATTTTTATCCTCTAAAAAGCAATCAATCGCCATAACATGCAGTGGACATCGACAAGATGTTAAAATCCAAGGAGTGGGTATAATAGAAATGGGCTCTCATTGCAGCATCAAGAGTTCAATCGCCATAATTCGCGCTAACTCTCAAATTACGGAAACCGTACATGTGCAGTCAACCTACATTAAACCCATACGATTGATGCAAGACACCGTAAAAAACACGAATCTGTCGTATCTTTACATCGCCACGGAGCCACTACTCAAACAAGACGATAGGTTTATTCACGAAACACAACAACAACAAGCGCTCCTGCGATCCGAGTTTTCGGCTACCATTTGGCATCAGACGCGACATCACAACATTGTTCTGGGCACAAGTGTTGGCCTCACCTTACTAGTTGCATCTATCATTATCAGCGTCCTAATATGGAGATTGCGGAGACCACCAGTTACAGACAATGCTAATCCGAAGACGAGATGGTACGAAACATAACAAACTATCCTCTTTTAGAAGAACCAGCGGTTCTTGGCGGGCAGAATGTTAAGAATTATATCATATTGTTAACTCATTAATTAAACTCAAAGCATTTCATCCATAGTATTAAGTCTAACGTAATGTCCATAAACCCAAGAAAGTGCATTGAAGCATTCTATAGAATTTATTGACCTATTAATTTGCTCCCATGTTCATTTTTAAAAGTAAGCAATTTGCATTTCATTGAACTGAACTGAAATGCTTGAAAATGTATTTTTGCGAAATAAACATAATTTGCTTGATTCATTGAACTCTGTTCAGGTAATTGGAATTGAATTGTAAATGTATTTTTGCGAAATAAACATAATTTGCTTGATTCATTGAACTCTGTTCAGGTAATTGGAATTGAATTGTAAAATATGATGATTAAGAAGAATTAAGTTATAAATTGAAAAGATTGAAATAAAGTGATGGATTCAGTAATTAGTAACTTGAGCGTGTGGTTTTAATTGCTAGTTCAGTTTGGGTCTTAAGACAGTAATACCCATATATATATATATATGTATATATATATATATATATATATATATATATATATATATATATATATATATATACATATATATATATATATATATATATATATATATATATACATACATATATATATATATATATATATATATATATATATATATATATATATATATATACATATATATATATATATATATATATATATATATATATATATATATATATATATATATATATATATGTATATATATATATATATATGTATACCTATTTATATATACATACAGGGTGCGGCTGCATAACTTCCTTTTTTGAAATGCCCGCCCTTCAAGTGCTAACTGTTATAGCGCGGCGCTAGTAGTCTCATTCGAGAGAGGTGATTTTAAAGTTTTGCTCATCCCTTGGTTAGTCGCTATCATGCGTTGGAACAGTGCTATCATGCGTTGGAAACAAGTACCGCTGAAAATTTGTTTTGTTGAATTTCGAAAAAAGGAAGTTATGCTGCCGCACCCTGTATATATATATATATGTATATATATATATATATATATATATATATATATATATATATATATATATATATATATATACATATATATCTATAGATATAGATATATATATTTATTTATATTTATATATATATATATATATATGTATACATATATATATATATGTATATATATATATATATATATATATATATATATATATATATA
>OZ017738.1:275918899-275926399 GCA_963969285.1 Odontomyia ornata | reverse complement strand
GGTTGACCAAGATATTGACTGGTAATTTTCAATAATTGCTTGTTCTTCTTGAACGTAGGCTCCTATAAGGATTCGTATGCCTTGATTAATTCTGATGCGACAAGGGTTGGTATCGTTTGTTTGCTTATGGTTTGATTAAGTGCAGGAGGGTGTGGAAGGATGAAGACCGATAAGTTTCTTGTGAAGGCTGATCATGTTGTAGTGAAAAGTGAATCTTCAACTGTAAGGTTGCATTCTTGTGTTAGTTTGATGATACCAGTGCCGTTCAGAATCACGTTGTCCCGGTGACCTTGACATAGTATTTGCCCAGGGGTTGCTGTAGGAGCGGTGAACATCCAGGTGTTGGCGTCATGGAGCTGTTTCCATATTACTGTGTTAATTTTGAAGGTGTGCACCGCACATTGTGTTCTCCCGCATACCTTGTGGATTTCATTGATTATACAGTTCAGCTTCGAATTGACGTCGTAGAGTATGTTGATGTCCACTAGGTACTGGTCAGCATAAAGTCTGAAGAGGTTGGTTGTGGAGGCTTCGAAATACTGTTGTTGATTATAGTTGACTCCTAGAATCCTTGGTGGTATATCGAATGCTTGGAACGTGGTATTCCCGACCCTCTCCGGAATTGGTGTTGGTTTTATGATCTCGTATGGGCGCCTGTCAATGATTAGAAGAAAGACTAGAAGGTGGAAACTGTTTTCATCGGATGTAGATTGAATCGCCTCGATTGGTCGTAGTATAATTCGCACATGATCGTCGCTTATCTTAATGCAATATCAAATGTCTGTGCGTGTTGAAAGGCTCGATAGTATGCTTGTATATTTATGGTATACTTCTTGCAGGTAATTTTCTGCTCGTTGTAAGGTAGCCATGATGTTGATATTGATTTTGTTGTGGTCGGTGGTTGTAAACCAATGACTCTGTTCGTTGATGCGTGCTAACCCTCTTTGCAGTTGAGTTTGGAAACGTTTCAATTGCATGTTTATATTACCTGACGTGCTATTTAAGGTTTTTACTGCTTTCAGCATAAGTTTATTTTGGTTATCGACAGAACGAATGATGGCTTTCTGGTTGTCGGAAAGAGTACTGATGTCCTTGTATACCTCATCGTTCACGCCAAACACCGCGGTTAACAGAGCTCCTAGTGCTCCGCGTCGTTGTCTCCCATGAAACATTCTCAATGTTGTTATTTTGCAATTGATCTGGTCCTTCACTCCATTTAGATGTTCTGCAAGCTCATAGCAGCCGATGTCCGAGGAAATTGCCGTACTGGAATCGCACCGTGCTCTGGCTTTTGTTGCCACTGTGTTAACATTGTTCATGTCATCATTCAAATTGGTCCAAGGTACCTGAATTTGCATTTTCAGCGCACCTCTATGTATTCGTGCAACTCCGAGATGCTCGATCTAAAATCCGGATGTCAGTTGGGTTATATTGACCTCGCAGTGTGTCTGTGGTAAAACGCAGCAGATCACCAGCAGCGAATATAGTAATGTAGTACCTAGACCAGAACCGGTTATCCTCTTTGTTGCAGGTTCTGTGGGTTCCATCTTTTGCTTTTTGGCTCGTTCCGCTAAGTATTCTGTCCAAGTTCTCCCAATAGGTGCAATTTTGACTCGTTTAGACTTGCGTGGTTTTGATGTCGTCAGAAGTGTTATTGTACTAGGTGTTTGGGCAGCTAATTTCGTAGAGGTATCTGGAGTTGGGTTGTTAAACGGTAGACGGCAGATCTTAGTCACGGGGCGTCTGGTGACTCGTCCATGTACTTTGACGGATACGACTCGCACCATACCATCAGCGCCAGGATGCACATCGGTTACTCTTGCCAGTGGCCAATTAGTAGGGGGGAAGCTATCCATTTTTATGAGCACTAAGTCGCCGACTTGAAGGTTGGGTCGTATGGTTGTCCATTTAGGTCTCTGTTGTAATCTGCTTAGATATTCCAGTTTCCATCGATTCCAGAAATGTTTCCTGATTTGTTGTATGGCTCCCCATTTTTCGCCAATGGGTTTGTCAGCAGAGATTGATGGTATCTCAAATAAGTGACTCCCTGTTAAAAAATGTCCAGGAGTGATGGCCGATAGATCCTTTGGGTCATTGCGCACCTCGCACAGTGGTCTTGAATTCAAGCATGCTTCTATTTGGGATAGAAGCGTGTAGAGTTCCTCAATGGTTAAAAGATGTTGTCCGACTGATTTGACCAACTGGCACTTCATTGATTTTACCCCAGCTTCCCAGAGTCCACCAAAGTGTGGGCTTCCAGGAGGTATAAATTTCCACTGAATCTCGTCGTTCATCAAACAATCTTTACAGTGGTTTGCAGCTTCTGAAAATGCTTTCCGCAGTTGTCGTTTGCTACCCACGAAGTTTGTCCCACAGTCACTGTAAATAGTGTGACATTTTCCTCTTCTGGCTATAAATCTTCTAATTGCTGCAATGCAAGCTGGTGTTGATAACTTGCTAACAGCTTCCAGGTGGAAGGCCTTAGTAGAAAAGCACACAAATACTGCTACATATGCTTTCGTTGTCTTGGCCCCACGGCCGCTACTCCATTTGATGGTAATTGGCCTGGCGTAGTCCAGGCCTGTCTCCTCAAAAGGCTTTTCCATTTGGAATCTTGGTGAGGGCAGTTGTCCCATCAGTTGGTTTCCTGGCTGTGCAGTAGTTTTGAAGCATGTAATGCATTCACGAAGTATCCGTTTCACAAAGGATTGTGCATTAACGATCCAGAACTCTTGTTGTATGGTTGCTAATACGAGTTGCAATCCTCCATGCAGTGTCTTCATATGGTTCTGTCTGACGATCAGTGTGGCAAAGGAATCTCTCGGAAGTATAGCGGGATATTTTGCCTTTTCATTTATGGGTGCGAACTGTAGTCTTTCGGTAGTTCTAAGGATGCCCGCGGAACCAATCCACGGGACTAAGTGCTTGAGGCTGCTGTGTTTGGTGACTTGTAACTTGTCGCGTAGCGTTGAGATTTCTTTTGCGAATGCATGCTGCTGAGATAGTTGTATGCATGTTAGTTTTGATTCTTGTAGCTACTCGAATGTCAAGGGTCCCGTTCGTTTATCAGTTTTATGTGTTGTATTATAGCTGAATTGACGTATCTATGCCATAACCTTTAGAAGCTTTGGTAGCAAAGAGTATCTTTTGAATATTTCTGGCTCTTGAGTACGCTCAGTGGCTAAAGTTGCAACGGTATGAGTTTCTTCAGTCACAGCTTCGGTTTCTGTCGCCAATAATGCAAAATTTTCTGGTGTCTGGTGTCCCCTTGACGCGAGATCAGCGGGATTATCAGTGGTGCAAACGTGATGCCACTCATTAGGTGTCGAATCTTCATGTATCAGGCTGATGCGATTAGCTACGAATACCTTCCACGTCGCTGCTGGTTTTTGGATCCAGGCCAAAACAATTTTAGAGTCTTTCCAGAAGTAAGTGCTGAGATTGGACCATTTGCATGCTAGTTTAAGTTGTTTCATCGATTCTAGCATTAGAACTGCACCGTTAAGCTCGAGTCGTGGAATTGAGATGGTTTTTAAAGGAGCGACTTTTGACTTTGCGCTCAAAAGACATGTAGACACATGTCCTTCCGTGGTGATAGTTTGTAAGTAAATTGCCGTGGCGTACGCTACGCTGGAGGCGTCGCAAAACCCGTCCAACTCTATCTTTGCATTCGTTGTTGAGCCATTCCATCTAGGGATTCGCAGTTTTTCAAGTAGCGGTAATTGTTGTCGTGTTTCAACCCAATCCTTGATTATGGCTGGAAGAACTTCATCATCCCAGCCTAACTTCAGAAGCCAGAGTTTCTGCGTAGTAATTTTTCCCGTTATAATTGCAACCAGCCTAGCGGATCGAAGAGTTTTGCCACTTCAGATAGTATGGATCGCTTTTTTAGTTTTTGGCCTTCCAACAGTTTAACCTTGAATGAAAAGTTATCTTGTGCTGGTGCAGTCCAAGTGTCTTGAACTCTTCGAATAGAACTATTTCAAGAGGCTTTTGGTTTTCGCGATCGCTTTCAGGGATGGCTTCTAGCAGGGTCTGATGATTAGCTGACCATTTCCTCTGATGAAACCCGCCTTTGCTGAGTACCAGGTTGAGTTCGTCTTGTACGTGCCTCAGCTGAGTGACGTCATCTGAGCCAGTGAGAAGATAGTCCACATAAAAATCATGAAGTATTCTGTCAGTGACGTCCAGGTGGGCAGCTTGTTCATCAATTGCTAACTGTTGTAATGTGCGAATAGCCAAAAATGGGGCACATGCTGTACCGTACGTCACAGTTTTTAACCTGTAATGCCTGATTGGCTCTTTGACGTTGAATCTCCATACTATTCGCTGACAGTCTCGATCTCCCTCATGAACTTGTATCTGCCGATACATTTTCTCTATATCGGCAGCAATTACATATCGATGGTTGCACCATCGTAACAATAGGTGAAGCAGATTAGTCTGTATTGTGGGGCCTACTTGGAGTAGATCGTTCAAGGACTTTCCACCAGCTGATTTTTGGGCTCGTTTCCTTGATGACTTCATGGTGAGGGAGATAATAGTAATCAGTACTTTGAATTAGCTCATCTGGTACCCTTTCCATATGGCCAAGTCGTAAGTATTCTTCCATGAAGGCGTGGTATTCTTGCTTTCGATCAGGATGAGCAGAAAGGCGCTGTTCTAATTGTCGGAAGCGAATATATGCTATTCGTATTGACTCCTTAAGACAGCTTCTCAAGTCGACACTTGATTTGAATGGCAACATCACTGTATATGTTCCATTTGGGCTTCTGGTCGTATTTTCGGGTTAGTGTTGTTCAACCTCAAGATCTTCTGGTGTTTGGTTAAGTACTTGAGATGGCTCCTCGATTTCCCAAAAGCGTCTAAGAGTCTTATCCAACTCTTCAAATGCTACAAAGGTGCTTGGGCCTGACTCAGCGTGCGTGTTCGTCGTTGATCCGAATAGTACCCAACCAAGTTTGGTTTTTTGTGCACAAGATTGTCCTTTTATAAATCCTCGGTCCAAGATACTTCCATATACGTCGGCACCGAGAAGTACGTCGATGTGCGATGGACGGTTAAAACTGGGATCTGCCAAACGTAACCTTTTGATCTGTTCAGGGAGGTCTACAGTAATGCTGGTGGCAGGTAACACGGCTGTAATCTTTGGTATGATTAAAGCCAAAAACTGTAGAACATCGGTTTTGCCATTCCTTCCTAGATGGGCTGTAACGTCTACAACTCCTCTTGATGACACTGCTTCTGAGCATCCTATGCCTCCAATAGCTAGTTTGGAATGCTTGCGGGCCAGTCTTAACAGTTGAACAGCAGACTCTTTGATGAAAGACTTCTGAGAGCCAATGTCCAGTAAAGCACGTAGTTGAACTGTTGTCCCTTCATGATTTTTTATTGCGATGAGTGCTGTTGCAAGAAGTACCTGGGTGTTAGAGAACATTGCATTATGAGCTTGTATTGAAACAGGAATTGCTGTAGAAATAGGCTTAACGCCGTTGCTCAATTCTGGCTGTACGTCCCTGTCATCAGCCGCGTATAATAGTGTGTCGTGTCGCCTTGAGCAAAGTTCGCAACTTCTCTTGGATTGACATTGTTTTATTGTATGTTGGTCAGACAAGCAGTTGAAACACAGTTTCTTATTTTTAACCATTTGTCGACGTACGTTTATGGACGCTTTTTTGAGCTGGTCACACTCAAACACGCGATGATGGTTAGTACACATTGCACAACGTTGTAATTGTATTGGAGCTGTATGTACAACAATCTTCTTTGACGATCTTTTACTTGTGCCCAATGTTGGCGAATATCGGCCCTGAGTTGACTTATGGCCAACGTAGGAGGACCCAGCCCATCAAGAAGACGCCTCTTGATGAGTGCTGTAGGGTCAGTGCTACTGTACGGAGCAGAGGTATGGGGCGACGCTCTCAGCAAGGAGGTATACCGAAAACGATTGGCACAGGTACAGAGAAAAGGAGCACTGAGAATTGCATCTTCGTATCCAACAGTCTCCGACTCGGCGGTGAGAGTGATTGCAGGCGTGATACCTGTCGCCCTCCTTGCTAGAGAGCGCCGCACTATTTACCTGCGCCGAAACGAGGATGCGAGGGAGATGGTTGTCCGCGAGGAGAGACAACGCTCACTCAACGATTTGCAGCAGTCTTGGAGGAATTGCACGAAGGGAAGGTGGACTGCGCGCCTCATCCCGGATGTGAGACCATGGCTAAATTGAAGGCATGGTGAGACTGACTTCTATCTGACCCAGCTTTTGAGCGGGCACGGGTGTTTTCAGTCTTACCTGCACAAGATCGGTAAGTCACGGTCTCCCGATTGTCGGTTTTGCCCAGGAGAGGAGGACAATGCCTGTCACACATTTTTTGCGTGTACCAAATGGGCCAAGCTGCGCAGGAAACTCTACAGGGAGATGGGAGAGCTCACCACGGATAATATAGTTGCGGTGATGCTCGAATCGGTTGACAAATGGAACCAGGTGGCACATCATGCTCGGGCAGTCCTAAAAGATAAAAGGGACTCGCAGCAGCCGGAGGTGCTGGGCTGGGGGATCGCTCTTCTGGCATTTCCTCTTTCCCTCTCCCCTCCCGGTAGGAAAGGGACTCCCCAGCTTGAAGGCGCCCCACGGCGTAACAAAATGAGACCTGGCCCGAAGTAATGTGTCAAACGGTTCCAGGCTAGGTTCTCAGATTGACAGGGGAGGTGTTTAGTGGGTTGTCCAAGGGTATCCTCCATGGGAGTCCCACACTGCCAGACTCGGCGGGCGTAAATGCCTTCACCTCCCTACCACAAAAAAAATGTTAGCGATTCTAACATGGTAAATCGTTGCGTTAAGAAAGCTATGAACTTCTCGAGCGTAGGAACTTCCTTGCTTCCACTAATTGCCCTTTGCCACTCAGCTCTCGAATCGTTGTCGAGCTTGCTGTTTAGTATGAATATTATAGCAAGATCAAACCCATTGATTTTCAAGGCCTTTAAACTTGCCGTCAACTGGTTGGTGGTGTTCACTATGTCTTTCAACCCGGTTGCGTCGTTTTGTTGGCACAGACTTGCATTCCACCATCGTTGTATCAACTCCTGCAATATTAACTTTACGTTGTCGTATCTCTCGCACAATAAAGTCCAAGCGGATTCATAATTGTCACCAACTATGTTTAGGTGACTTATAATTCGCTCAGCTTCTCCCCTTAAAATGCTGCAAAGGTACTGCATCTTTTGAACAGTAGATAGTGCCGTGCTTTTGTGCACCATGCTCTGGTACAAATCACGGAAGGCGATCCACTTCCCATAATCGCCATCGAATGTAGGAATCTTGATTCGTTCCAAGCGCACAGATTCTCCTCCAAAAGAAGCGGGCTGTATCTGTTGACCTAAAGTCCCGGCATCTGTGGCCCCAGCTCGGAATTTATTGATTCCTTCCCTAAAGATTGTTCTGTATTCCAGAACGAGATCTTCCATGCTGCCATAGTCTTCTGTGTATTTTTTCAGCAATTT
>OZ017738.1:275908899-275913899 GCA_963969285.1 Odontomyia ornata | reverse complement strand
TGGAAGACCTTTATGAAGCTCAAAATCAGCTCTTAGCAAAATTGAAAGGCTTAGGGAAAAAATACGATGATCAGGACCCCTCATAAAAAGATAAATTCTCATTGAAAAATTTTAGGGCCCGACTTCAATTATATTCAAATACTTTTCTTAAAACACATGAGGAAATTCTTAAAAAAAAAAACAAAAAGACCACAGAGGAAAGAATACTTCGTGGAGGATATTCCTTCACAAGCTGAAGATGCCTATCATAGGACAAAGAATAAATTTGATCGACTTTTAGCTGAATTTACGTCTGATGAGGTTCCTACCAAGTTAAATTAATCAAATAGCTCCCAACAACACATAGTACATTCGACATCACGACTATCCGTGATTAATGTCCATGCATTTTCGGAAAAACCAAGCTGATTGGGAAAGCTTTCGCGATTTATACAATATTTTTCTGTTATTCATCAAAATGAAACATTGAATAATGTTGAAAAATTCAAAGTAGTAGATCATATAAAAGACAAAGCAGTAGATCGTATAAAAGACTACAATATTTCTGCGAATAATTATCGCACTGCATGGGAAACCCTGACAGCTTTTTACGAAAATAAGTGACGTTTAACCAACAAATATTTCTATGATCTTATATCCATTAAGCCTATAAAAGTCACTACATCTTCCTCCTTGAGCAAACTACAAAAAAGTGTGATAGATCCTATCGAATCACTAGCAAAAATAGGTCATACAAAGGAGACGTTTAAAGATGATTTCGCAGTGTACCTCATATCAAGTAATTTTGATCCTGCAACACAAATGGATTGGCATAACGAGCTAGGTGATACGGTTGAAGCTCCTACCCTTCAGCAACTAAGCAAGTTCATTTAAAAGCATATTGCGACATTAGAGTCTTCCCCGCACAAAAATAACCCTGACCCCACTCCTGTTTCAAAAAAGGGCTTCAAGTTAGGCCATACCAAGCCCCAAACCAGTCATACTAGTAATAATGAAAAGACCTCTTCAGATGTGTGTCTCTCTTGCAAGCAATGTCATGAATTGGATCCATGTACTTCGTTTAGGACCGTTGATGTTAATGAACGAAAAGATTTTATTATTAAACAACAACGTTGTCTCAATTGTTTCTGCAAAAATCTGATTAAAGAGTGTACATCAAAGTATAATTGCCGTAAGTGCCATAAGAGGCACCACTCATTGCTACATATCCATAAATCTAAAGGCCAACCCGAATCAAGTACTCGTAGAATGTTACTAAATCCGCTGACATTTTGCTAGCTACGGCCCTGATACGAGTAAAGGGGAACAATGGGTTATAAGTTAAAGCTCGAGCTCTCATCGGCTCATGCTCCCAAGTCTCACTTATCACAGAATCTTTATGTCAGAGGTTGCAATTGAAGCCTCTACGTCCGCACATACCTCTTAAGGTCACCGGAGGCTCTCTTGCCACCACCATACGCAAATCGGCTGAGGTTACTATAAAACCTCATTTCACATCATCTTATTCAAGTAAGATTGAAGTACTCGTAATTTCCAAGATATCATGTTACATTGCCCCACCATTGCACACTTCTCAGGTGTTACCTCACCTTGAACGACTTGTTTTAGTGGATCCGCAATACACGGATCACAATCACATTGATATGTTATTAAGTGCATCTTGTCACGCTGAAATCGTGGAAGGCACTTCAATAAAAGGACAACGTAATGAACCTATCGCCATCAAATCAAGATTGGGGTGGCACTTATCGGGCAATACTCTGAGCCCTCGTAATACGTCTTCGCACGTTATCACTCTCCACATCTGCAATGATTTTTATCTTGACCAGATTTTACATAAGTTTTGAGTGTAAGAAAAAGTAACCAAGGTGCCCATGCTTACGCCTGATGAGCAAGAGCTTACACTTTCACTTTCATACTAATGAGGGCCGCTATGTGCTGAGATTACCATTCAAAAAGTCAGTACCTCACAACGAAATAGATTGTACTCCTTCGTACCGCACATCTGAGGAGATGTTGCAGAAAATGGAAACTCGTTTTCAAAATGATCTCAAACTCAAAGAAATGTATCATCGCTTTTTGAATGAGTATGAAACCATGGGTCACATGACCAACGTATTATTTGATACATCTCTACAACGTAACTTTATAACGGTGTTTAATGGATCTTCGAACTTAAACTGATGTGTATCATTGAATGATCTATTCCAAGTGGGTCTCAATCTGCTGCCCATGCTGATAGATTTGCTCATAGGGTGGCAAAATTATCGTTATGTTTTCGCCGCCGACATAGCAAAGATGTATTGCCAGATATTGATGCATCCGGACGATCGTCATTACCAATGCATATTATGGAGATATGATCCATCTGAGCCCATCTCAGCTTATGAGTTAAATACGGTAAACTATGGCTTAGCTTTATCGCCTTGTCAAGCTAACTTGACTATTAGGCAACTAGCCAAAGATCACATGATAGATCTTCCATGGGGTGCATCAGTTCTTCATGATGAAATTTACATGGATGGTGTTTTATATGGTGGGCATACTGTCCAAGAAGCTAAGGACAAACAGAATGATTGCACTGCAATTTTACTTAAGGGAGGTTTTCCTTTGAGAAAATATCAATCGAATAATCTCATAGTTCTCCAGGGTATCGTTGATGACTATCTTGCTGAAAGATCAAAATCATTCGAAAATTTCGAGATGCAAACCTCAGTTTTGGGTCTGTCATGGAATCTCTGTGAAGGTTATTTTTAATTCAATGTTCTTCAGTTTGGAAATACTCCGAAATTGGCTAAACGAGTCATTTTATCTCGTACAGCTAAGCTGTTTGATCTACTTGGATGGCTAGCTCCCATCATTATCCATGCAAAAATATTAATGCAGCGTTTATGGCCAGAAAAGAAAGGATGGGATGAAGAAATTTCATCGGAACATCAAAATTGTTGGTTGAAATGGGAAGCTGAGTTTCCTCAAATAAATTGTATTAAGATCCCACGTTGGAACAGCTACTCGCCTCAAGTAGAAATCGTTGAAATTCATGGGTTTGCCGATGCGTCTAAGCTCGTATTAGCGCTTGCTTTTATCTCAGAGTTGTGCATGAAAGTCAAGCTTTCGTAACACTAGTAACTGCCAAAAGTAAGGTAGCCGCATTGAAGCAATTATCCATCCTACGTTTAGAACTCTCAGCTACCTACTTGCTAGCCGAATTGACGAAACATTATCTGAAAACTTCTTAAATTGGTATTACATCTTCGCATTTATGGAGTAATTCCACTGATGTTCTTCAGTTGCTTAAAGGTCACCCTTCACGTTGGAAGCCTTTTGTAGCAAGCCGATGCTCTAGCATCCACGATGATATACCTGAAGCTCGATGGCATTACGTAAAATCCAAGGATAATCCCGCTGATATAGTATCGAGGGGTTGTACAGTTACTCTAGTAACTCATAATGATCTATGGTGGAAAGAACCATCTTGTTATCTCAACCTACAAAATTATGGGTATCATCTCAAGTTGAACCCCTAGAATCAAGAGAACCACCTCCTGGAGAAAACTCTTCAAAACCTGTAGTCCATTTAATAACACGACCTCACTATGAATTCAACTTGATTCATCGTTTTTCGTCTGTCAATAAACTCTTGAGAGTCACCTCGTATTTTCTAAGATTTAAAGTGCGCCTTTTAATTCACGTGACTAATAACAGAAAAGAGCGAATCAAAAGCTTCTTAGAGCATCTAAAGAACTATGTCACAGTGAAGCGAGGCACCAAAAGGAACACTTTGATGTCTAACGTCGAATCTCGTTTGACAAAAAATCTATCGTTTCAATTTTTTATGGTATTGATCATGAAACCTCCTTTAATTTATTCATCAAAAAACATATATCCTGATGAGTTAAATAGTGCTCGCTTATTTATTGTCTATCTTCATCAGAGGCTTCATTTTGCTAAAGTGCGTCCTTCACTGAGAAAAGGGTTGCGATTGCCTAATTCCAAGGTTGAATCCGTTCATGTATAGTGATTTAATCAGAGTGGGAGGTCGATTAGTAAACTCTCAACTACCACATGAGAATAAATTTCCCCTTTTACTGCATCGTATTGATGACTTCACTAAAATGCTAAATCATCAAACGCATTTAGACACCTTTCACTGTGGAAACCAGTTAACCCTCGGCACATTGCTTTTACAATATTAGATCGTAAAAAGACGGGTAGCTGTGAAATCAGGCCTTAAAATCTGTCATAAGTACATACTTTATTCAAAAAAGGGTTTTACGCAACTAATGGGAAATTTACCTCTAAATCGTACATTACCATCCAAACCCTTTAATATCTCTAGTATCGATTAGGCTGGACCGTTACAAGTTCACTTAGCCAAAGTTAGAGGCAATATCACTCAAAAGGGCTACATTGCAATTTTTGTCTGTTTCTCTACTCATGCTGTTCACATTGAAGTAGTCGAAGACTATAGTAGTGCTGCCTTCATTGCTGCATTTAATCGTCTCACGTCCCGCAGAGGTCATTGCTCTGAATTACATAGTCACCAGGGAACTACTTTAGCCGGCGCTGATTCAGAGCTCACCAAGATATTTCAAGGTGCCTTAGAATGGTCCGAAAGGGCAAACAACCAGCTATCCGTAAGTGGCACTAAATGGCATTCCAACCCTCCAGGCGCCCCTTACTTCTCTCTTGATTGTAGCAGTTCTAACCAGGCCATCGGTGCCAGGATGTACTTTTTTAACGATTCCTAAAGGCCATTTTCCAGGGAAGGTTGTACCACTCTTTATACGAACTAAATCCCCGACCAGGATAGAATCTTGCCTTTGAGTCCATTTAGTACGATCTTGACCTTTGTTACCACTAAGTGATGACATAAGCGATTAAAATCCATTGACTCCAGCTCATTTTTTGGTGCAACGATCTTCGTATCTTATCCCTGAACCTAACTGACGCAATAAAAGGACCACATTGATTAAACGCTCGGAGTCATTAACTCAAGT
>OZ017738.1:275878899-275901399 GCA_963969285.1 Odontomyia ornata | reverse complement strand
AATTATTTTCCATTCAACATATTACATATCATGGCGACAAGCTATCTGGCGAACTTCTCCTGAAGGAGTTTAAAAATTAGTCCATTTAACCACACCGTATCGAAGGCTTTCTCCGTGTCAATGAGACACGTTCCAATACATTCTCTATCATTTAGTTTCTAACAGATGTCTGAGATTACTTTCGCTATCGCATATATGATCGAATGCCTGGTACGAAAATCAAATTGGCAATTCGGCATCAACTCATATTTCTCAATGTATTCGATTTATGTTTTGTTAAGAATCACCTCAAACATTTCTGATTTAACGATAGTTTTTAGGGCATGGAGATTCTTTTCCTTTTTTTAAGATCGAAAATTATTTCCAAGATTAATTTGCTCCAATCATCACGGTGCCTCGGCCTTGTCCGCCAATTTTTAACTCCCAACAAGGATCTACTATCATCTACTATTGTGTCTTCCCATAGAGTCCTCGGCCTTCCCGCTGGACGTCTGCCTGGTGCTCTACCCGTCAATGTTCTTTTGGGTAGCCAAGTTTCTTCCATTCTTTCTACATGGCCCATCCATTGCAATTTACGTAATTTAACGCAAGAAGAATTAGGTGGATCATCAAATAATTTACACAACTCATCATTGCATTGAAGTCTCCGCCCTGTTTCTTGTTTCACTGGGCCGTAGATTGTTCGGAGCACTTTGCGCTCAATTGCGTCCTCTGCCTTTTCAGGTCCACTCGTCAGGTTTCATGTTTCACTTGCATATAACAGCACAGGTTTGACTAATGTTTCGTAAATGCGGAGTTTATTTTGCCTGTGCACAACTCTGGACTTTGAAATAGGAAATACGGAGTAATAGGCTTTATTTGCGGCGTTTATGCGGCATCCAATCTCGTCCTTTTCGGCGCCTCTTCTATTCTTATTGGCTCGAAGATACACAAAATTATTCACCTATTTTCAGGTTTTTCAAACTGGAGTTTTCATTCCCGTTTGAGTCATGAATTTAGTTTTAGGTTCATAAATTCTTAGGCCAATTTGGTTCGCTTCAGGTTCTAGACTCATAAATGCTCTTTTGGCATCTAAGATTGAACGTGCCATAATATTGACGTCATCAGCATATGCTTCAAAATCGGAAGTACCTTAACTTTTTCCACTCATTTGGGAAATATGAATTGCTCGATATGTTGTTGAGCAATATGCAATAATTCCTAGTAGCCACCTCAAGCAAATGTCGGAGAACTTTATTTGGAATACCGTCAAAACCACATGATTTCGTATTGTTTCTCTTGCCAACTACGAAACGAAGGTCTTCTTAGCTGATAAAATAATCAATAAGATTCAAGTTCGGTATGAGGTCAGATATTAATGTTTCATTGAAATGAAGAATTGATTCGGCGTTCAGGTTTGATTTGAAGTCGGAAACTTTTGCTTCAACGACCTCTGAAAATATTTGATTCCCTCCCTCAGTGTTTCGTAGATGAATCAATTCAACATGTGTTCCAATCAGGGCAAGTTTCAGCAAACGATCACATATTATCCTGTTTCAATTTCTATCCGGAGTCGTACTACCAATTACGATACTAGCTCTATCGAAAAGATTTATCTTACCACTAGCGACTCCAAGACTCGATATCTTCACTCGTGACTTCTTACGGAATAAGCAATTCACTTTCATGAAAACGCCATCTGGGTCCTGTGGGCTAGTACCCCTCAGTTTTTCCGCCCATTGATTGATCTTGGGGGGAACTGCTTTCTCAATCGTTTCCAATTTAAGCTTCTCTAATTTCGACAAACAGAGATCGATTTCGTCGTAAGTTAGATTCCTATCCTTAGGATCCATTGAGCAAGAGTTGCCATCATCAGAAGGAGGACATTGCTTCTGGAATCCCGATTAAACTCAGCTTTTTGAAATTCAACCGATTATTTTCATGTCGAACTGGAACGAGGAAGACATCATCTCTTTGATGACTGATTTCCATTACGATCCCGATTTGTAAGCTATCGTAGGAAGCACCTGCAGTTTCCGTTGAGGACTACTTAGGCTGAATTCAAGTTTTGCGTCAGCAATGCAGAAGTCCAAATATGAATTTGTCCTAGGGTATGTTGGGAGCTCCAACCCATATGGATTGCACCTGCATTCAATTTGGTTCCCTGTTATCCACAATTTCAGGAATGCACTTCTTGGATTATTGTTAGCGTTCAGCTGGGCATTCAAGTTACAGACAAGAATATAATAACTATGCAGCCGGTTCAATTTGAGTATTTCAAAAAAGGAATTGAGCTCCTCCTTGAACTTCATAACTTTTCGGCCAGTTGCATAGGCAAAGATAACGAAGAGGTTATCCCCGCATGCAAAGATAACGAAGAGGCATTTGAAAGACCTAAACGCTGAAAAACAAAGTTAATTTTTGAATCTTATTTATGAATTTCCTCCGATAAAGAATTAGAATGCTGCTAAATATTAAAAAGTAGCTCAATATTGCATCTTCTTCTTCTTAGCACTACAGCCCCTTTCGGGCCTTCGCTTCCTGCAAACAGCGCCTCCAATTTCCTCGGTCCATTGACCGCGTCATCCAATCAGGAAATCCGAGCAGCGATGAACTGTCTTCGTCGACCAAGTCAGACCAGCGTTTCCTCGGTTTCCCCACTGACCGCCGGCCTTCAGTTCTCCCAACGAATACCTTCTTGGGTATTCGTTGTTCATCCATACGATTCATGTGTCCAGCCCATTGCAGCTTCCGCAGTCTTACAATCCTTGAGTACTCCGGTTCGTCAAAAATTTCATACAGCTCATGGTTGTATCGAATTCGCCATTGGTCCCCGTCTAGCTTCGCCCCAATTATTCGCCTCAGAACCCGTCGCTCAAAGGCGTTCAATATATTTGCGAATGCTTGGGTTAGGGTCTATGTTTCACACCCATAGCATAACACAGGTCTTATCACAGATTTGTATTCGTGGAGTTTTGTTTTCCTGTGTATGCAGCTGGTCTTCAAGATGGTCAATACTGAATAAAATATTTTATTTGCGGGCTGTATTCTTCGACGTATTTCGTCTCTTTCATTGCCCGTTTTTGTTATTTTAGCGCCTGAATACACAAATTCGCTAACCTTTTCGATACTGTATTCACCAAGGGTGATATTTTGTGTACTTGAGGTATTTTTCCTCGACTGCGTCATGATTTTTGTTTTATTTTCATTGATTTGTAGCCCTACTGGTTTTGCTTTGCTGTCGAGTTTCAGAAAGAGTTCTTTGGCTGTGGTTAATTACCGTGGCAGAATATTGAAGTCGTCTGCATAGGCTATTACTTGGCTCGACTTGTATAGTAATGTACCTCGCGTTTCGATAGGTAGCTTCCGTATGACGGGCTCCAGAGCCAAATTGAATAAAAATGGGGCCAGCCCATCTCCCTGCTTTAGTCCGATATTTGTGTCAAAGGCATCGGTGAGTTAGTTATTGATGCGGACTTGGGAGGTTGTCGACGTCATTGTCATTTTAGTAAGACGGACTAATTTGGCTGGAATACCAAAACCAAGCATTATTTGGTACAGTACGTTACGATCAATACTGTCGTATACTTGCTTGAAGTCAACGAAAATTTGATGTACGTCTATGTTGAACTCCCAGCATTTTTCAGGTACCTATTTCACTGTGAACAATTGGTCTATTGTTTGATCTACCTACTCTAAAACCACTTTGGTACTCCCCAATAATACTGTTGGCGTATGATCCGATTTTATTTTCTACGATCTTTGAAAATATACACAAACAAAGTAGTTATATGCCTCTATAATTTTCGCACTGTAACTTTCTTGTAGATAGGGAATATAATTGATTGGCTCTACTCTTTCGGCATATGTTCTTGTTGCCAAATGTGCTGGATGACTTCGTGAATAGCTTTATGAACACTGCTGCCAACACATTTGTTGAGGTCCACTGGAATCTCATCAATGCCCGGCGCTTTATTATTCTTTTGGGCTTTGATGATGGAAAAAAACTTCATCCAGTGTGCGTGGAGCTAATGGAAGCTCTCGGCAGACACCTATTGGCTTCGATTTTCTGGAGATGTGCGGAGGATTAAGGAGGATCTTAAAATATAGGGTTATCCATTTTACGCTTGGGGAAGTAAGGCTGAAGAAAACACATAAAATATTCAAATGGAAACGAAATTTTTTATTCAATTTAAAGATTGAACCTTGTCATTATACGTAAAACACAACATCATTCAAATGTCCTCCACGGGACCTCTTAAAGGCCTCAACCCTTGTGAGGTAATTTTCAATGACTTTTCGGCACATTTCCGGCAATATCCCGGCCATAACTTCACGAATATTGGTTTTCAATTGCTCAAGATTTTGAGGATTGTTCGCGTAAATACGATCTTTTGCATAGCCCCATAAAAAGAAATCCAAAGGTGTTAGGTCGCAGGATCTTGCGGGCCAATTGACATCACTCAATCTCTAAAATACGTGTCCTTTAAATTTCTCTTGCAAAAGTGCTCGATTAGCCTGTGTTGTGTGGCTTGTGGCTCCATCCTGTTGGAATCACATGTTCTCCAGATCATAATCTTCAATTTCTCTCCAAAAATAATCGGTTAACATCCGTGCATAGCGGGCAGAATTGACTATAATAGCTCTTCCTTGATCGTTTAAAAAAAATACGGACCAATAACACCACCAGACTATAATGCACACCAAACGGTCACTTTTCCGGATGCAAAGCCCTTTCTGCGATCACCTGAGGATTTTGAGAGCCCCATATGCGGGAATTCTGTTTATTTACGTAACCAATGAGCGAAAAATGAGCATTTTGTTCGAAAAATCGTTATCAATGGCTTGTTGTTGAATCACCCAATTCGCATACATTTTGCGTTGTGTATGGTCTTGAGGCTTAGTTCTTGAGTGAGTTGGATTTTGTATGGATGGAGATGCAAATCCAAATGCAAAATCCGCCACAATGAGCCGTAAGACAAGCCCAAATGTTGAGCACTTCGAGGAATTGACAAATTCGGGTCTTCCTCCACACTTTGAGCAACGACAGCGACATTTTCAGCAGAACAAATGTTGCGATGATGCACAGGCCTTGCAATACTAATAACCGATCCAGTCTCTTCAAAGTTTCTTACTGTGTTCGAAATTGTTTGCTGTGTAGGTCGATTATGTCGACCGTAATCGGCTCGTAAAACCCTAAATGTTGATACAGCAGAATCACCATTTTTATAGTAAAATTTAATAATTTTAACGCATTCTTCGACTGTTAAACGATCCATATTTCTAAATGGCAAACCTTCAACTAAAAAAAAACACGCTTGGATGACATTTAATTCTGACAGATGTAAAATGGCAGGGTCATACTTTCCTACCACAAAATCGATAACCCTGTATGATGCCCATCTTTCCTTAATCTTGGTTTCATCAGCGATGATATTGCCGATGTGATCACGACAGAGCGTGGTTTTGGGCTGATAACCACGTTTCGCTAAACTTACATTTATACTTCTCAATTGGTCGTCATAGTATTTTCTTTTCTTAATTCTAATTATCTTATTCGCAACTCTTCTGAGATATTCATAGATCTCTTCGTCCTGGTTTTCCTACCTTTATATTGCTTGTACGCCTGATTCTTCTTATCTAACGCATTCTGGCACTCAACATCGATCCAATCATGTCTGTTGCGCCGGGCTTGATGTCCGATTGTATGTTCTGCCATGGTCTTAATAGCCGCTTTCACTTCCATCCAGAGCTCGTTGCTTGTCTTTAACGATGCGTCTGATAAGATGGGAGCCAGCTGGTTGTCGATGGCCTCCGTGAAATTTTTGGCCACAGACGCCATTTCGATGTCAAATTTTTGTAGCGGGCTGGCCTCCGCCGAATATGCCTTTGACATATGACATCGATAGGTTTATTTGATCAAGTAATGATCTAATTTACAATTGACTCCTCGGTATATACGGACGTCAAGTATGCTCGAGGCCCATCGTTGTTGGATCAGAATATGGTCGATCCGGTCTTGTGTGTTGCCATCCGGTGATACCCAGGTCATTTTATGAATGCGTCGGTGTGGAAAGGAAGTCGAACGTATGACTAAATTTCTGCTTCATGCAAAGTCAATTAGGCGCTGGCCGTTTTCATTTGTTTCATCGTGGAGGCTATATTCTCCAGTCATTCCCCGGTGAGATAGCTCATTACCAACCTTAGTGTTGAAATCACCCAGAATTATTTTTGCGTCGTTTGTAGGCAATGAGTCGTCTAGTCTTCCCAGGTGATTGTAGAACGTTTCATTCGTTTCTTCGCCCTTTTCTTCGGTTGGGGCGTGAACATTTATCAGCCAGATTTCGAAGAATTATGCGGATTTATACGAATTGCACACAATCGTTCATTGACTGCCTTAAAATCAATAACGTGTGATTTGAACTCACTTTTGACAATGAAGGCCATTCCGAATTCTCGTTTTCCAGTGGGCTTCCCACTTTTGGATATTGTGTGCGATCTCATGCCGTGAATATTATTTTCAGTCCACAGTTCGTTTCCTAGATTGCTAGTATTTTGAATTGATATTGACTGGCCGGTTGTAAAAAGTCTTTAACAGCGCCAGGATAATTGAGTGTTCTGACATTCCAGGATCCAATGCCATAGTCATTTTTTCGTTTGCGAGGTCGTTGCCGTGAGCCCAATCCACTCCGATGCCCATCTGTTGGTTTCGAAACATTTTAGGGTTTTCCAGGGACGGAGAGTTAGCCCGTCACCCAACCTCAATTCCGGCAGCATGGTTATTACGCCGATTCCGTTATCAGGTGCGGAAATTCGCCTTCACCTTCTTACGTCCCCACAAAGGAGGTGTAACTAGGATTTAGTATCAGAGCTGTTGATATATTCACAGTTATTAGCATTTCTCGGCATTTGATGTCCCATTATTGGGGAACCAGTAAACCCAATGTGCGACCCCGAGAGCTAATCATCGAAGCTATGGGTTGGGGAAACAAGGGGTTTCACTTTTCCTTTCTCAAACGGGCTTGGGACCGTATACGGCGGAGTTGAGTTTATTATTTACCCAAATAGTTTTCCTTATTAAAATGCGAATGATTACGATTGACAATTCTTTTTCCAATATCATTAAGCAAGGGTTCTAATAAGAAAACTTCAATAAAAAATATTTAATTACTTAATGCTTTCAATTCGCGAATTAAAAGAACTTCTATTCAAAATGGCTCAACTTGATAATTTTCATATTTGAGATTATCCTAAATTTAAATGGTAAGTAAGTAAGTATTGGCAAAATATTTTTTTTTTCGATAAAAGTATACACTTCTCACTTTATTATTTTCGCGGTTATATCCCCTTAGCGCATTTATTATAATGTACTAAGCGAATAATTAGGAGAACCTATTTTACGTTCTACATTGTATTTACAGAAGAGTATTGCTAGTTCATAGCAGTTTCAGCGGGCAGCCTCAGAACGTTGGGCATAAAAACGCCTTCAAAAAATTTGTCACTACCATTATATAAATTTATGCCTAAAATAATACACTTTCGCCAGCAATCACTTTAGCGGGTAGTTCGAGTCTTCCAAATAACTTAGTCTCTAATATATGAATGCTCGAAGGACATTACGAAATTTATATGAGATGAAGTGTATTCTTATGACACATCACCACTTAGAACTCCGTGCCTGGATTTTAGTACGTGAAAGGTTACGTATGACATTTACGTGCCCTTTAAAAACACAGATAATACAATGTTTGCATGGAAATCGAAGCATATCTTTTGTAATTTTTTTCCCTATTTGCAGAACAGAATTAAGATAATGCAGTCATTGTAGTAACCTAAATATAAGTTTACACTTCCTCATAATTACTATATCACGAACTAAAATTAAGAAATATGGCAATTTTTAGTAGCATTTTTGTGTTTATAATGTTCTGCCTAATTTAATCGTGCGGAACAGTGAATTGGCTTCTGAACTATTTACAGAAGGAGTAAAGCCTCTAGAATAAAATGTTGATATCATTTCGAGAGAATGGTTTTTTTAACTATTTTTTTTTAATTTGCATTAAAACATTTATACGAGTTTTCGTCTCAAAATCTACAACACAGTTATATATAGTCAATAATTTTGTTTATTTGGTATCCGCAGGCCAATTCTCTTTTTTCTTTAAAAGCCGTCGGGCCTTGCTTTGTTGTGTGAGCAGACGCGTTACGACTACTTCGAGTCATCTTCAGTGTCTGCAGATAACAATCGTCACATAAGCTGTTAGGCTGGCGTAGAAAATATGTAGTGTTAAATGTTACTCGACGTTTTGAGTTTTGTATAATAGATATACTGTGTTGTTTGTGCTTTTAATTAAGTTGTTTGTATGATGATTTGCGTTGTGTTCGCATGAAATGATCGAAATGTTGTTATTTGATTGTTGAGAAAATACGTCGGTTTCAATCTATCTACCGAAATGGCTCAGTCTTTATTTTTCACTTTAATAGTGAAGATTTTAGAATTTTGCGTAGCGTTAGAGAACTATGCATTGGAGGCTTTCGTACAAAAACATTAGAAATAGTGTCCAGGTATTTATAGATGAACGTTCTGTGTTGATTGTGTGAATTGACCCGAACAGGTTTTATATTATGCATAAAATTCTGTAATCGACTCCCTAGAACTTCATTAAGATTTTTGGTTGAGAAGAATCGATAAGGAAATCACCAGAGATACGAATGTTCTCCCCGTAAACCATCATGACAGGTGTGAAATCTGATGATTCGTATAGCGAGGTACAAAGTCAAAGCAGAACCATAAGTAGTGCTTCGAACCATGATTGCTGTTCATTACAAAGGAGTGCTTGTTTCAAAAACGATGCCACCGCCTTAGTAAACCATTAGTTTGTGGATGGTAAGGTGTAATAACTTTCGATATATCGGAGCGATACCTGACAGAGATCTGTGGCCTCTATTCAATTTCCCAACCAGTTGACAAAGTTAGATGACCGATCTCTGTCATAGAACTGCCACTCATCCAGCGAGTGAAATATCGGGAAATTGGTGAGTTTCCCGTTCCCACGTGTCCTGGTTGGTAGTCCGCAAGCAGTACATGCAGTTTTTTATGAATTTTTCGTGCGCCTTCCGCCAATCTAGTCACGGAGTTTGCATAGACTTCAGTGGCCATCGGTGCAATAACACCGTGCGGGAAATAGAAGGTAGGGGTTTTTTTGTGGTTGGGAGGTGAATGCCATTCATGCACAGAGTGTGGGATTCCCATACTCACAAGAAAGCGATTGGACTACCCACTAAACACCTCCTCTGTCAACCCGAGAACCTAGCCTGGGACCGTTTGATACATTACTTCGGGCCAGGTCTTGTTTTGTTACGTCGTGAGGTGCCTTTAAGCTTGGGGATCCCTCTTCTAGCGGGAGGGGCGAGGAGAAGAGGAAGTGCCAGACAAGCGGTCCCCCAGCCTGAACGCCCCCGGCTGCTGTGAGTCCCTTTTATCTTTTAGAACTACCCGAACGTAGTCAAACTCAAAAGTGCTTTATTCAATACTAACCGCTACAAATTTTAAAAGAGTATAAAGCAAATTCCAAACAATAACAATACAGAAACTTAATGGTCCAAATGGTTCTCTAAATTTCTACATTATCAATTAAAAACATTAAATTTACAAAACGATATCAAATTCAAATTAATCAAAATTATTACATATTTTATGATTCAATTGGAAAATAGGAGAAAAAACCAACCAACACTATTAACAATTATTTATAATTTTAACACAACAGTGAACTTTTATCCTATACCTATATGTTATAACCTAATTCTAATCAAATTTAATCAAAAAACATTATCTTATACCAAAAAACCTTATCTCTAAACCTAATATGATAAACATAACATATACCTATCCCAAATATTGATATATATTCCTGATTTTTAACACCAACAAACAACAACGCTATATGTAGCAATAATGAGCTGAAACTCAAAACTATGCAACGGAAAACACAAAACAAAATAAACACGAATAATTTAGACGTTGTCATTCAGCCACCAATACCTACATTATTCCGTCTCAGCTCGATCAACCTCAACGAATTTAGCAAATGAGTTCTCCATTGGAATTGTTGGTCTCGTGAACTCAAATTTGGACGATATTTTATCTTCTTATCGGTGATCCGTCTATATATGTGATATAAGATTGGGACACCGTCAGAATCAAAAACATATCGATTCATGTCCAAAATCACAAATCCTTCTGGAGGAATGAAGCCAGTAGTGAGACAAGGCTCAATATACCCGTCTGTAGGGTTGAACGGCTGAGAAATCTAGGGGTTGTCACTCACAGTTACAGATCTTGCGATATGATTCCGAAGAAGTCTCAATATGAAGATATCGACTCATGTCACTTCAGCAGTTTGATAAATCCTTTTATTCGATATATAGTGCTTCCAATCCATCTCTGGCTTTCTGTACATACCAGTACATGCACGAAGACATTTCCTTTCGAAAACTCTTAATCTTTCCATAGTACTAGTACTCTGGTTGTACCAGATCTGACATCCATATGTCAAAACTGGTCTAACCAGAGCCTTGTAAGAGATAATTTTGACCTTTTGATTAATGTATCTGGAATGAAAGAATCGTCGAAGGGCCATAACTACTTTTTGTGCTTTACTGATCATGATTCTGACATGTTCAGTATAGTATAGATACTGATCGGGATGAACACCGAGGCATCGAACACAGGATTTATGTGAAACCCGTTCTGAACTACCCTCACCAGCCATAATGTAGGAATCCTTCCAATTACGTTTCAGGTCTTGACTGGCCCCCTGCAGCATTGTCCGAAACATGATTGTTTCGCACTTCTGCGAATTGATATTCATTCGCCAATGTTAGTGTATAACTGCACATCATTGAACATTTTTTGAAGATTGCTCTGAACTATTGTAGCTTTTCGGTCTGCCGTATAGATGACCAGATCATCAGCAAACGCTACCAATGATCTCGTTGGTGAGATGTTAAAATCAAAGCCGTTTAATAGCTTGTGAATGAATATTGAGAAAAGCAGAGGGCAGCTACTGTTCCCTGCTGTAGACTATTCAAGGCCTTGAAGTCGCGCATTGTCGTCAGATTTCCATCAGTAACAACAAATGCTTTCCTGTATAACATATTGCACATATGACGACAAGGTGTCTGGGGAACTTGTCCTGAAGGAGTTTAAAAATTAGTCCATCTAACCACACTGTATCGAAGGCTTTCTCCATGGCAATGAGACACGCTCCAACACATTCTCTGTTGTTTAGATTTCAACAGATGTCTGAGGTTACTTTCGCTATCGCATGTATGGTCGAATGCCTGGCACGAAAACCAAATTGGCAATTCGGCTTCAACTCATATTTCTCAATATGGACGTTTAATGCTTTATTTAGTATCCTTTCAAAGACCTTCCTGATGTTAGGCAGCACGCTGATTGGGTGATAGCTTTTAGGGCTCGAAGATTCTTTTCCTTTCCTCAAGATCGGAAATACCTTAGCCTTTTTCCACTCATTTGGCAAGTATGAGTAGTGAGCAAGTAATTCCTAATACCAACCTTAGGCAAATGTCGGAGAACTTTATTTGGAACACCGTCAATACCACATGATTTCTTGTTGTCTTTCCTGCCAAATATCACAATTCTTCATCGCTGACAAAATAATCAATAAGATTCAAGCTCGGTATGAGGTCGGATGTTAATGTTTCATTAAAATGAAGAATTGATTCGCCATTCAGGCTTAATTTGAAGTCGGAAACTTTTGCTTCAACGACCTTGGAAAGTATTTGATTACCTCTCTCAGGGTTTGGTAGATGAACCAATTCAAAATGAGTTCCAGTCAGAGCAAGTTTCTGCAATCCATCACATATAATCCTGTTTCCATTTCTATCCGGAGTCCTACTATCAATTTCGATACCAGCCCTATCGAGAAGATTTATCTCATCACTAGTGACTTCAAGATTCGATACCTTCACTTGAAGCTTCTTACGGAATATGCTATTCACTTTCGCGAAAACGCCATCTGGGTCCTGTGGGCTAATACCCCTCAATTTTTCCGCCCATTGATTGCTGACCTCACTCCTGAAGTATGAACGGATTAAGTTTCGGACATTCTTCAGGTATAACTTCAACAAAGCCAACGAGGGATGGTTGTAGTCCAAAAATCACCGATAAATATTGTTGACACGTGTGAGAAGAAGGCTTTTCAATCTTTTAAACCTTGTAATTGTTGGTGTTTCATATCATTCCATATTGTTTCGATGTTTAATCTTGGAAACTACTTTCTCAATCGTTTCCAATGTCAGGCTCTCTAACTTCGAGAAATAGAGATCTATTCCATCATTAGTTAGATTTCTGTCATAAGGAACCATTGAGCAAGCGTTGCGAACGTTAGAAGGAGGACATTGCTTCTAGTAATTCCGATAAGACTTCTTTTGAAACTTTCCCCAATCCGTTTTTTTTAATTCATCCGATGATTTTCATGTTGAACTAGAATCAGGAAGACATCATCCCTTTGATGATTGATTTCCATTACGATTGCGTTATGGTCGCTTTCATAAGGACGCACCTGCAGTTTCCGTTGAGGCCTATTCAACCTGAATTCAATTTTCCTAGGGTTTGTTGGAACTCCGACCCATATAGATTGCACCTGTATTCAATTTGGTTCTCTGTTATCCACGATTTCAGTAATACACATCTGGGATTATTGGTGGCGTCCGGCCATGATGTATGCTTGGCACCAGCAAGTATATAATAATTATGCCACCTGTTCAATTCGAGTATTTCAAACAAGGAATTGAGCTCCTCTTTGAACTTGAGAACATGTCGATCAGTTGCATAGGCAAAGATAACGAAGAGGTTATCCCCACCTGGCAGTGAAATTTTGATAACGGACACTTCAAGATGTTCGAAGTTTTTGACTTCGACTTTTTCAATACTTTGGAAACAATAGGGCCTTCTCACCAATCATTTCTTACGAATTCAAAATCCTTGAATGTCATAGAGTGCCATGAATTGAGGTGGGTTTCAGTGAGAAGCATGGTGTCAGGCTTTTGCTTAACAATGAATTCAAGCAGATAATCACGTCGATGCAGAGTAACAATGGAGTTGACGTTAATTGAGATGAGGCGAATCCTATCCATGGAAATGTGACTGGATGAGACACTATTTTGAAGTATGGTTGGCCTAAACGTTGGAAAACGAAATTGATTTTTTGGTCTTGTTTATTTCTTTCTGAAAGAGATTCAAGCTGTTGGTAAATTCTGAGAAGCAGCTCATTGTTGGCACTTACATGATTTATTTTATTTACATTGTTGTCTGCTGGTCCTCTAGCAGCAAGTGCAAATGATACTCCGGGTTTGAAGAAGTTGGGAGATAACAAATTGCGATGTACTTGGGTTTGTTTTGGGGAAAATTTAACTTTTGCATCTTGATACCTAGGGCATCCTCAATATGATGCTGGATGACCAAATATACCGCAGTTAACCCAGAATAATTTTTCTTTGGCTCCATCTGAGTCATTTTCTTCCGCCGGGGGCATGCATATCTTTACATTTAACGCAACGATAGTGCATAGCTCAATTGGCATCCGAATGACTTAATCTTTGGCACTTGTAACACTAGTTGACCGCAGTTTTTTGTGACGTTCCCATCTCACAACTTTAAAGTTCAAGCACCCTTACCTATTGGAGGGCACTGTAACTGCTATCGTTAGAAATTTGTTCCAAATAAAAGGGTAATATTTTGCCTTCAACAGTTGATCTCCTGGTAGCAAAATTGTTCACACTAATGAATTTGACAGCTGTTGCTGCTTCCTGAAACATATCAAGGAGATCAACTGTATTCTCCCCACAGCCCAAGCCCTTCAACAGGATGGTCTGATATTTTTCCGCCTTTAGCGTCTATGTGAAGTGGGGAGCTTGTACACTATTAAGAGCATCTTTCGCCAGCTTAAAATCAACCAGTGTTTTTGTTTTAATTGTGAGTTTATCAGCGGTCACTCTCTTAACTTCGAAATTATCGATCTTATGTTCGGCCGAACCATATCCCCTCCGCGCTGCCCAAAGACATTAATCGGAGGGACTTTTTCAGTTATCTTACTATTTTTAATAGGAGAACCAGCAGACACACCGGTTGCCTTCGTCTCTTTCTCCTAATTTTTTGATTTTGAGTATTGAATAAAATTACCACTAGAATCATTAATATTATCTCTGTTTTCTTGAGACTCCATCTCGATGTCCATATCGTAATTCACCGCAGCAAGTACCGCATAGTAATTTGCGCTGTCGCTTGCTCCTCCCGCGCTTAGTATGACCATCATGGATTGTTGACTTCTTCGTATCCTGTAATGTTGTTTTATTTGATTGTTGAGCCTTTTGCATGGCTACTTTATTTTCGTTCGTACTTGTTGTCGCTTTTCCGGACGTATTTAGTGGCTTCATCACTTTTGTTTTGTTGGCGTTTGTTAATTGCCGGAGCATTTCCTCAAAATTTGTAACTCGGAGTTTTATCGCCTCATTTTCTCTAGTAACTCTTGCGATTTCTTTAGTTACTCATTGCAATTCTTCGCTTGGAACACGCTCGAACGTTTCTTGGTCGTTTTTTTTTTCGTTTCATGATTTTTTTCATTTGTAGCGCTTGCAATGCCTGGCCCAGGGTCCCCCAGCGGTAGATAGCCGTCAGGCCCCACCATGCTCCCGGCGAAAAAAATGTTTCTTCTTTTTTGAACTTTTTGAGATTTCCTCGCAAGTAAAATCCAGACACTCGATAAATTGTTCGAATAATTGGACAAATTAATAAGTTTTTTAAAAAATTAACTTTACGAGTGCATTCGAGACGACGATATGGAGAAATGCAACCTGACCAGGTAATAAATAAGCCAACCGGCTGTTGTAATTTAAATTGCCTTCTCTGGAACTTAGGTTCAAATTATTTTGATTGTGATTGGTATTAAGTGTGTATTGACTTAAAAATGGACTTGAAATCAATTTGATAATAATGTAACGCTGCGTATTTTTTATGAAGAATAGTTGCATGATAACATTATAAACACAAAAATGTTAACTAAAAATTGCCAAATGTCTTAATTTTAGTTCGTGAAATAGTTATTATGAGGAAGTGAAGACTTATTTTAAGTTACTACAATGACTGCATTATCTTAATTCTCTACTGCAAACAGGGAAAAAAATTACGAAAGATATGCTTCGATTTCCATGCAAACATTGTATTATCTGTGTTTTTAAAGGGCACGTAAATGTCATACGTAACCTTTCACGTACTAAAATCCAGGCACGGAGTTCTAAGTGGTGATGTGTCATAAGAATACACTTCATCTCATATAAATTTCGTAATGTCCTTCGAGCATTCATATATGTATTAGAGACTAAGTTATTTAGAAAACTCGAACTAACCGCTAAAGTGATTGCTGGCGAAAGTGTATTATTTTAGGCATAAATTTATATAATGGTAGTGACAAATTTTATGAAGGCATTTTTATGCCCAACGTTCTGAGGCTGCCCGCTAAAACTGCTTTGAACTAGCAATACTCTTCTGTAAATACGAATAATAATAAGTAATAGTACGAACCATATTTCTAAATAACAAATAATACAGATAATACACAATACTAACCGTAACAGTAAATAATAATGATAATAATACATAATACTAACTGCAACAATAAATATAACTAACGATACAAATAAGAATAAAACATAACACTAACTATAACAATAAATAATAACTAATGCTACAAATAATAATAATACATAATACTAACCATAATAATAAATCCATTCTATCAATATAATACTGTTGACGTATGATCCGATTCTGGATCTGTGCGGAGGATTGTTTATCTTTGTATATTAACACGGTAGCAATCTTAATCGCAGTATGACTCATGGCGTAGACTGATTCTTTGGAATTTTCTCTGGTGTATGCTGACTTCTGTTTCCTCACTTTCAGCGGGATTTCTTGTTGTTTACTACGTACATATATATGTATGATATGTATGTTCTCATTATTTCTGTGTTAAATAGATTACAATGTCTCTGATATTCCTCTTAAGTTCGTTTTTCACCGGTTTTTTCATTTTCCTTCTACCTTTATTTTGCCAATTCTGCGTTTTTAAGCGGTGTATGCTGGTCTCTATGAGATTGAGTATTTGATCTGTGAATCGTCGGCTGTTGTTGAATGAAAGTTTTTCTTTTAGTATGGCCAGTGTTTCATCGACAGGGATAGACGTATAGAGGTTGGTGATGTCTAATGATAAAAGTCGACAATTTTCAGTCAATTTTAAAGAAATAGTAGATTTTGCTAACTCGGGGCTGTTTTTTAATGCGTATTTGTCGTCAACGTGCATGACATCAGCCATTATTGTTGCCAAGTACCGTGCTAATTGGTATGCAGGAGCTGGGCGGTAGTTGACGACAGGACGGATAGGAATATTGGGTTTATGGAGCTTAGGTTGTGCTTTAAGGGGTGGTGTGCATGGATTTGGGTTTATGTAGCGTTGCTTAGTATTAGGATTAATAATTAGTGGGGATTGTATAATGGCAGTACGTAAGTCCGCTTGGAACCTATTGGTGGGGTCTTTGTTTACCAGTTTGTACCCGTTGGCGTTAATGAAGTCTATTGTTTTTTGTACGTAGTTGGTTGTATTTAGGATCACCGTTGTATGTCCTCTGTCAGCCTTTGTCACTGTTAGTAGGTTATCCATAAGCTTTGTCTGAATGTGTCTTAATATCTTATGGTCTTCGTGGAAATCTGTTTTGTTTATGCTAGCGCGCATTTTTTTTAGTATGTCTACTGCAGTATGTCTTGCATGTATCTGTTGTTTCTGCGGCAGTTTGTTAATGGCTAGTTCAGTGTCGATTACTAGTTGTTCTAGGTCTTTGTTGTGGTTTGTAATATGTAAGTTGTGTTTCAGTCCCTTATTTAACAGCTCCATTTCTTGTGTCGTAAAAGACGTACCTGATAGGTTTACAGTCCGTGGATAGAAAGTTTTGTTCGCTGGTGTGGTCATTTTGTTTTGTTTTTACATCAATTTGTCAAGTTTCTTCGTCATGGTCTTATATTTAGTTTTGAGCTGAATATCAATGTTTTGTCTCACGTCATTGTAAAACTGTAGAAAGTTTTCAGTTTGTATAGTGTTAGTTAATTGTAAGTGTGAATGTAGAAGTTGTCTGTTGATTTCGTCCTTTTTTATGTACAGTGTTCGTATTTAATTTCAATGCGGAGTATTTGTGGTGCACGAAACACACAACGTAGCACACAAGTATGACGTGAGACAAAACATTGATATTCAGCTCAAAAGTAAATATGAGACCATGATGAAGAAACTTGACAAATTGATGAAAAAACAAAACAAAATGACCACACCAGTGAACAGAACTTTCTATCCAAATTCTACAACTTCTTTAAAATTGACTGAGAATTGTCGAATTTCATCATTAGACATCACCAACCTCTATACGTCTATCCCTGTCGATGAAACACTGGCTATACTGAAAGAAAAACTTTCATTCAACAACAGATCAAATACTCAATCTCATAAAGACCACAATCAAACAGAACTATTTTAAGTTCAATAGCAACACATACATTGCCAAAGACGGTCTGGGTATGGGACATCCAATGTCTTCAATAATGTCAGAAATATTCTTACAATCTTTGGAAGAAGTCTTTATACCCAAGGTTGTCAAAAGATTCAATGTAATATTTTACAGACGATATGTGGATGACTGTTTCATTGTTATTGACTCACAAGAAAATAAACAAGACGAACTACTTACCTATATGAATGAAATCCACTCGAATATAAAGTTCACTATGGAAAAAGAAACAAACGGACAAGTCAACTATATGGACTTAACTGTGACATGTGAACAAACACGATTGGACTAAAAAATATACAGAAAACAAACCACAACTGATCATACCATACATGAAACATCTAACCACCCCGCACAACATAAGCTAGCAGCGTACAGATCAATGGTGCAGAGGCTTCACTCCATCCCTATGCCTCCTACTAACTACTCCAACGAACTAAACAACATTTACAGAATAGCTAATAATAACGGATACAAACAATGCGACATTGACAAACTTGTCACACAGTACAAACAAAAACAGGAACGCCAACCAACTGAAACTCATAAGAACGACCAACAGTGGGTATCGTTAACATACGTAGGCAAAGAGACATACAAACTATCAAACTTCCTTAGGAAAAACAATTTGCAAGCTGCATTCAAAACGAGCAACAACATTGGAAACAAACTGAATGACACATCGATATACGAAAACAGCGGCATATACAAACTGACATGCAAGGACTGCGACATGGTATATATAGGAAGGACAACACGAAAACTAACGACAAGATACAAAGAGCACCTACAATCTTTCTTATACAACAAGGCTGACTCCAATTATGCGACGCACCTACAAAACCACGTACATGAGCCTGAAGCTATGACAAACTCTATGACATTGCTACACAAACAAAGCAAAGGACCGAGACTTGACATCCTAGAAAGGCTGGAAATTTATAAACATAGAAAGAAGACGGTAACATTATCAATGGACAACTTGTTACCAATCCCGACGCAATTTTCTCAGTCCTAGACCACACTCTTAGACGAAAACGGAAACGAGATATAACAGAACAAACGGACAGCCAACAAGCAAAAGAACAAAAACATAACATCCCTCTACCTGGTATTATTTAGCACTTGAGTAATTCACTTCCTGACATCATTACCCATCCACTAATTACCCATCCGCTAATTACTCATTCGCTAATTACCCATCCTACGACTTAATAAAGTCCTTCCCTTCAACACATCCTGTAGACACTGAAGATGACTCAAAGTAGTCGAAACGCGTCTGCTCACACAACTAAGCAAGGCCCGACGGCTTTTAAAGAAAAAAAAAATATATATATATATATATATATATATATATATATATATATATATATATATATATATATATATATATATATATTTATATATATTTATATTGTTACCCTCAGCGTAAGAGTTCCTAAGGCTAGGGACTTCAGACCCGGCTTGCCGTCGATGACGATCGTAGGAGGCACCACTCGCTCATCACCTGGTCCCAAATAGCCGCCAAGCGACAAACGCGACCGCCGAACAACCCTCACACAGCAGGAAATAAGACTCACTATTTTCCTATAACAGGGGAGGAGCCGGGGCGACCACTTTGTATTTTTTTGTCGATATCAAATTATCCGACGAAACTGTAGTGAATTTGAATAAATAAATGTCCGTGAAGGACTGCAGCGATGGTCTGCTGCTTCGAAAGAGGATGTTGAGATCCACCCAGATTGGCCTTGTCTTGGGACGCGTGAAGGCGCTAGCAGGCTAGCGTTGCGGTGTCGTGGGTTGGGTTCATTCCCCCGAGCATAAAGACCCACTACAAAGAAATTTCACATTCACGAATTAAACATGTCAACATGCCGATCGACTGGTGTCGAGGCCGAGGTAACCTACTTATCGTTGAAATGCTTGTTCAAAGAACAAATTAGGCTGGGCAAAAACGGACGGAATTGCAGAGACTTCGTCGTTACTGACGATACTTATGGCCCACAAATAAGAGTGGGGCATCCAGGTGGAAGCGGTGTCCCCTCGCAACCTCCCAACTGAATCAAAATCCAAACGTAGACGTGGACATGTTTTTCCCATTTGAGTGAAAAACTCATAAAAACGTACTTTGCATGACTTTTTCCATCAAATGAGGAATTAAAACGTAGCCAATTTATGGTAAAGCGTTATTTGATGTAATCACATATAAAAGGACACATGAACGGAAGGCCACTCTACCCGGTAAGAGCCCCTGTTAACGAAAAGAAAGGAAGAGCGCGCCCGATGGTTGGCCCATGCTAGAGGAGGAGCCTGTCATCGTTGTGGGCCATGTACCCGGTCAGGTTTTCAAAAAGGAAAGACCGGGTTTCTTTTAACATTATCTTAATATAATTTTATTGTTTCTTATTCAAAATAAAATAAATTATACATTTTATAATCAGAAAATATCTATTTTCATCTTTTTTTCTTTATTTTTTGTCAGCGCATAAATCCTAATCAAAATTTAACATTAATTCTAAGCACGATGATAAAGCTATTGATTCAAATAATAAACAAAAGTAGTTATGAAATATATGGAGAATATTGAATTAACCAGTAGGAACGGGTTGAGAGTGGAAAGGATGGATGAAGATGGAATATAATATTGAACCTTCTAGCTACTGAAACTAGCTTAGGTGTCGCCGGCCAGCTTGAATAGAATCATGGATTGGCTAAGAAAAGAAGGTCCGATGTTTTTTGATAAATGCAATGCAAATTTAACAAATAAATCAAAGGAATCATTTGCTCTACAATTACGATATAAGATATTACGATCAATTAATTTATTAAATGACAGTTAATCTAACAGTCCTGTTTTGAGCTTAGAGCTCGTCTGAAAAGTTTTTTTCTTCTGTTGGTGGTTTCATAACGTTTAAACGACTCATCCGTGTTGTAGCTTACGTAAAGGGATCACCCAGGGAATCGCGCTGAGGTCTCCTTGAATGTGCAAGGTGGTTAAAATATAAAATGTCTTGAAACACGTTGATCTTTAGTTATGCTAAAGTAATCTACACCATTTGCCGGCCCATTCAATTCAATATGCGACTTAAATTGTACAGTATATAACCTAATCGATCCTTTAATAACCGAATCTGGATTTGATAGCCAGATATTATTAACAATATCGTTGAAATCTCGTCCATTTACAAGACGAAATTTTGGAGGTTTTTCAAAAATTGCCGAATCACCAATCAGTTTTGCATTTTCCAATTGTCCAGTTAAGATGGCTTGCAGCTTTATCAAATCAATATTATTGAAGGTATTGAGGCCTGTGAGTTTGCCTGAGACTCTAACATCAGCGTCAGAATAACGGATACACGATTTTTATCCTGTCCATTAAAATGAAGTTCTTCACTTTATTTTCCTCTTACTACTCATACTACACGCAAATTGTGCATTTTAAGCTATTCGTTTGTGTGTCTTTTCACGTATACAAGTCCGCATATGAATTACAAAATAAAACAGAGATCACGCAAATAACGGATATACTGGAAATGAGAAGAATTTAAACCGAACCAAAATCCACGTTGGGCGCAGCACTGATTAAAATTGGGGATTTCTGCGACGGTTAATTTGAAAATTTTATATGATAATATAAAATGTTAACCAAAACACTTGGATTTTACAATGTTTTCTATTTACTTGTAAGTATCAAGGGCATACTCTTTACTTCCAGCAACTATTTCTCAATAGTCTGGGCTAGATGAAAGTATTATGTTTCCTGAAATCAGCATCTCTTAATATTTGCAGCTAATATGCTATAAAGGCTAACAATTTTTGATTCTTTATTCCGCCTTAACATTGAAATCTACGATACTCACGCGTAGCCCACTTCACTTTCCCGACGCCGTAATGATGAAGAGTGTAAGCAGTGTGCCACATAACATTACGAGATTATTCAACATTACTCCCAGCCGCGATCAATACAAAGCGTTTTATGAGTTTTACTTCTTCGGAGCCATTTGCAATCATTTCACTAGTTTATTTTATTACTTATAACCACTGACAATTTTTAATATTCATTGTTTTTGCGCCCGTTTGTCATTCTACAATATTTCTTTCTTCTTAGTCCACTTTCTTCCCGACATGGCAGCTAGATTTTGGTTCTCAACAGCTTAATACAGAAATTAGCGATTAAACGTCGATGACAGCAAAAGCTAGTCAACTATGAGTTTTGAACTAGCTTTAGCAATTACCTTGTATCTGCGAGGAACTGATTACCACGCGACAAAATAAATAATGTAGTTGCTGTGAGTACCGATGGACTTGCGGGAATCCCATTTATTTCACCTTCAAATGTTCAGCTATCGATTTCAGTATCATTGTCGAAGAGAACATCATGATCAATCACAATATCCTGTGTTAAATTTTCAAATGAATGCATTAGTTCATTTATTGAATAGTGATTCAGTTTTCCATTGAGAATGAGCTCATCGATAGAAAAATCACCAGTGAAATTTTTGAAGCCTGTAATATTAGCTGAGGAATCGGTAAGCAGTGTATCATTTATGGTAAAGTCGAGGTTTTGACTAAACATTTTATTTGTGCCAGACATTTAATTAACTTGAGCATATCCAACATGCAGATTTCCAATAGTTATTTGTGATACATTTTGAAGAGTAGATGTTGTCAGGATATTTTCGATATTGGCTTCTCTTAGCCTGACATTCATTGATGAAGCGCTTTCTAGGTTAATACCTTCAAACTCTTTCAACTTCACACTGTTAATATTCTCCACTTCACATGATCCTTCAATGTGCAAATTGCCAGTGAAAGTCTTCGTTCCAGTTATCACTTGACCGATTGCATGTGTCGTAACAAAATCGCTGATATTGTAGTCATTGA
>OZ017738.1:275868899-275873899 GCA_963969285.1 Odontomyia ornata | reverse complement strand
ATTTTAATTTTCACTAAGTCTATAAATTTGTCATTCAACTGTCCACTTAAAATCACTTCGCACTCAAACAATCAATCGTCTTTACTTCGCGTTCCATCTATATCGCAGTTTTCTATCGCGGTTGTAATGAATGATCCCCCCATTCATTCAGCTCGCCTTTATATAGGGTCTCTACGTATTCACTCATTTCTCGTACATTGGCGAATGTTCTACCGAGAGGTACCTGGTAGATTCGAGCAAATTAATGAATGGAGTGACGTCACTTGCAGATGTTGATCATGCTTGTTGGGTTCTCGTGGGTTCGAGTAAATTCATTTGTTGACGTTCTTAATGATTATGAAAACAATTGCGACAGCAGCTCGCAGAATTATTTGTACATGTAATTATTTGTACATGTAACACTGCCCCACCTCAGTTCTTTTCGCCCCGAAAAGATGTGTCGCTATTTGTAGTCAATTCTCCTGGGTGTAATATGGGGCAAAAGGGGCCAGATGCACGATTTTCATTTTAGCTCTCGGCTTACGATGTTCCTGTATTCGGTATACGACGTCGTTGATTCGCTTTGTAACTCGGTATGGTCCCTCCCAATTATGTTGCAACTTTGGAGACCTACCCTTTCGCCGTTGCGGGTTACAAAGCCACACCAAGTCATCTTGCTGGAAACCAGTAGAATTAGCCTTTATATCATACCTGGTCTTCATGCGGTCAGTAGCCGATTCGAGGTGTTTTCGCACTGTCCGATGTATCTGGTTCAACCGTTGTCTTAGATCACTTGCGTACGCCGAGACCGTTCGGGGTTTCTCAGGGGGTGTTCCGAACTTTATTCCGGCTGGCAAACGAATAGTCTTTCCAAAAATGACTTTGGCTGGGGCTTGGCCTGTCGATGCATGTTCGGCAGCTCTGTACGCCATCAAAAATAGTGGGATATGTCGGTCCCAGTCCCCTTGGTTCTCGTCAATCATCTTGGCCAGATGTTTATTGAGCGTGCCGTTGAACCGTTCGACCATTCCATAGGATTGGGGATGCAGCGGTGTTGTCCTCATTTTCCGTATTCCCAGTAGTTCACACATTTCGCCAAAAACTAGTGACTCAAAGTTTCGGCCTTGATCTGAATGTAATTCGCAAGGTACGCCGTACCTACTGACCCAATTTAACACTAGCTGTTCAGCTACGGTAGTTGCTTCCTGGTTGGGAATGGGGTAGACCTCGGGCCACTTGCTGAAATAATCGGCTTCAGCCAGCGTATATCGATTTCCCCAATCGGATTCAGGAAAGGGTCCTGCGATGTCAACAGCAATCCTTTCGAATGGCACGCCTAGCTTATAGGTTTGCATTTGTCCTCTCAGTCGTCGCTTTGGGCCTTTGACGGAAGCGCAAATTGTGCATCTGCGACACCAGTCCTCTACGTCTTCTCGAGCGTGAGCCAGTAGAACCGTTCCCGCAATTTCGCTAAGGTCTTGTTAACACCAAGGTGGCCTCCCGAGGATCCTTCATGCATTTCCTTAATCACATCGTGGATTCGGCTTTTGGGTAGTATAGTTTGCATCCTATAGGAGCTGCCATCCGCCGTTTCCCATTTCCGCTTGAGTACGCCACCCTCCACCTGAAGGGAGTTCCATTGTGCCCAATAGCTTTTCAGGGTTGCGCCATGCATCGAAACGTCCTTCCACTCCCGGTCGCCCAGTTGTCTCCTTCCATACGAGCAATGGTCCGATATCTTCATCGGCTAACTGGGCATGTCGAATCTCCTCCGATGACCAACCTTCATCGAATTCGGCCGTTATCACTCACAGATCAACGGGCGGCTCCTTTTCCTTAATCCGTTGGCAATGTTTGCAGTTAGCTGGACATGGATGACGTGATAGGGCGTCAGCAATTCCATGAACTCTGCCCTTGTGAAGCAGTTGGGGCCCCACTAGGTCTTGTCGGATCGTCGATCGGGTTGCACCAGTGTCGTTTGTTAGGGTGCATTGTTCTTCATCAACTTGACCAGGAAGGCATCTGTCTGCTTCTCCACGATGTTGCTTTGGCACGGTGCTGGGGATGTGGATACTCCTAGCCAACGTTCGCCCTACGAAGTTGGCCCTTGCAGTTTGATGGGCCTCCATTCTAGGCTCCTGACACGGTCTGGATCTCCACCACCCTGGACAATAGCTCGGTCTTCTTCCCTTCTTGCAGTCTCTTTGCAGGTGCCCTTTTTCCCCGCAATTCCAGCATCTAGGCGCACCATTCACCTGCAGCTCTCGCTCAATTCCCACGCGCTCACACCTGCAATTATCTGCCACTACCTTGCGAACCCGGGCAGTGGTACGGGTCACATTTTTGCCTGCCTCAAAATTTAAACTATAAGTCTGCAAAAGCTCGGCAGCTGGGCCTCTTAGAGCACGAATTAACGCAGTTGCTCGTTCCTGCTCATTACAGTATTTTATCCTAGCGGCTGCTTCAAACTGGATTTTGTAAATAGTCCAGACCGTTTGCCCATCGAATATTGGTGCTTGCACATTTCTAGATGAGCTTTGCGCTGCGGTTATAATTGGGGCTGGTGAGGCGGTTACTACTGCCTTCGCTGCTTCCAAGTCCTTTTTCACTTTTTCCATCTCATGGTTGACCTGGCTGATCTCAAGGTTGATTCTCTCCTCGACCTGGTATACCTTCTCCTCGACGCTTTTAATTTGGCTGTTGAGACTACTGAGCTCCGCTTTTATTTCGGTTTTTCCAGCTTCTGTGCGATGTCTGCCTTGATTTCGAACGCTTGTTGGTCTAGCTTCGCTGATTGTTCATTTAGCTTCGCAGGTAAACTGGATGACTGTTGTCGCTGCTCTTGCTGCATCAGCATCAACATTTGCATCAGCGCATTTTCTGGTTCCTTTGGTTTTGGTGTTTCGGCTTCACCACCTTCTGCGCCTCTTTCTGCAGCTGAGAGCTCACCCGAATCCAGATTCACGCCTTCCGACTCGATCGCATCACGCAAGCGTGCAATCAGTATGGCCTTTGTACCTTGTGTAGCCAGATTTCGTTGTTCCAACTCCTCCTTGAGCTCCGATATGCTCAATTGATTAATTTTTAGATTTAAATTTCCTGGCATTTTTATTGTTTCGGCTTTTTTTCCCACGTTAACTTTCACAATTGTGCACTTTAAAGTTGTTTAAACGTTTTCACTTCCAAAATTTTTTTTTCTCACTTCTTGACACCATTGTCGCGTGTTTTCGGTTCGCGGCCAATAATAATTTTAATGTTCCGGGGAAGTGAAAACGCAATATCTTTTAAATTAACTTAAAAGAGTTTATTCAATTAATCACAAACATGCACAATTACTTATTTTAGTATTTCACAATTTTAATTTTCACTAAGTCTATAAATTTGTCATTCAACTGTCCACTTAAAATCACTTCGCACTCAAACAATCAATCGTCTTTACTTCGCGTTTCACTATATCGCAGTTTTCTATCGCGGTTGTAATGAATGATCCCCCCATTCATTCAGCTCGCCTTTATATAGGGTCTCTACCTATTCACCCATTTCTCATACATTGGCGAATGTTCTACCGAGAGGTACCTGGTAGATTCGAGCAAATTAATGAATGGAGTGACGTCACTTGCAGATGTTGATCATGCTTGTTGGGTTCTCGTGGGTTCGAGTAAATTCATTTGTTGACGTTCTTAATGATTATGAAAACAATTGCGACAGCAGCTCGCAGAATTATTTGTACATGTAATTATTTGTACATGTAACAATATATATATATATATATATATATATATATATATATATATATATATATATATATATATATATATATATATATATATATATATATATTTATATATATATTTATATATATATATATATATAGATATATTTATATGTATATATATATATATATATATATATATATATATATATATATATATATATATATATATATATATTTATATATATATATCTGTATAGCATATAGTATACACACACACATATATATATATATATATATATATATATATATATAAATATAAATATAAATATATATATACTCGTATATATATATATATATATATATATATATATATATATATATATATATACATATATATATATATATATATATATATATATATATACATATATATATATATATATATATATATATATATATATAAATATAAACATATATATATATATATATATATATATATATATATATATATGCATATATATTGTTACATGTACAAATAATTTTGCGAGCTACTATCGCAATTGTTTTCATAAACATTGGGAGCATCATAATCAACAAAATAATGTACTCGAAAGCACAAGAATCCACCAAGCATGATCAACATCTGAAAGTGACGTCACTGCACTTACTCGAATATCCCAGGTAGCTCTCGTTAGAACATTCGCCAATGTACGCAAAATGTATTAATTGGCTAGAGACCCTATATTAAGGCGAGCTGAATGAATGAGGAGATTATTACAACTGCGATAGTAAAAACTGCGAAAGAGTGGAGCGCGAGGTAAAGGCAATATTGATTGATTGTGAACTGATTTCTATTTAAGACGGTTGAATTAAAAATTGATAGACAAGTTGTAAAATAGTGAAATCAATTATTGTGCATTCTTAGTAAATAAACTCTTTCAACTTAATTTAAAAGACAGTGCGTTTTCACTTACCCGAAATATTAGAATTATTGGCCGCGAACCATAACATTCGACAGTGGTGTCGAGAAGTGAGATTAAAATATAACGTGAAAAGTGGTGGAAAAAAAATGAAAGCCGAAACAATAAAAATACCACGAAGATAGCGTTGAAACATTAATGAATGTACCATGTCGGAGCTTAAAGGAGCTGATGCAAATTTTGGAACTGACGCAGCAAGAGTAGCGTCAACAGTCATCCAGTTTCACAGCGAGGCTAAATGAACAATCAGCGCAGCTAAATGAAAAATCAGTGAAGCTAAATGAACAATCAGCGAAGCTTAATGAACAATCAGCGAAGTTAAATGA
>OZ017738.1:275666399-275853899 GCA_963969285.1 Odontomyia ornata | reverse complement strand
GCTCATGTTGGTTGCAGGAGGAAGTAATTTGGGGTATAAGTTTTCGTGGCAGCGGATGTTATGAGCCGTAGAAATTTGTCTCGTGAGAGTTTGGTTAAGTTTCCGCGTTGCTCATCAAAGGGTGCCTGTTTTCAAGTATGGACGGCCTTGTCGGCGATTCGGAATGATTTGCGTCACTTTTTGAGGATCGTGATTGGGGTGTAGATTTGTTCGGCGGTGAATGCTGTAAGGCATGGAAATTGACCTCAGGGATGCGTGGCATGTGCAAGTGAGTTTGCTTGTTAAGAATAGTGTTTCGTACGCATAGACTTCCCTGTCGGCGGGAGTTTTAGGGCATCGGAATCTACAGCATGCTTGATGGAAGCGGTTTTATGTTGTGTTGGCCGTGGGCAGCGGGTAACGTGATGCGAGGCATGAGACGTGTTTTCATAAATGTCCATTCAAAGATGCGCCTGTTTTAGTTTGCTGATTATTATTTTCATTGATCGTTTTCAGTTTCTTTTTGCTTGGATACGTCGTTTCTTTGTTTTGTGACTCATTGCTATTGTATATTATGGCTTTTATCGGTTTCATGTCAATAGTACTTTAAGAATCGTCTACAATGTATTTTGATCGAATAGACTACTATGTTGATTGCTCAAATCTACGGATGCTGTGAAAGAGATCTTATTGTTTGTTGTAATGCGTTCTTGATATTTAGTATAGTATTAAATTTTAGTTTGCTTGTAGCAGCATTTTGTTTGTCTTCATCATCATCACTTATTTCTTAAGGCAGTTTCTATACTTCATTCTCTGATTTTACTATTATGTAGAAGTATGGCACTATATTCTTTCATTTTTTTCTTTACTATATGATGCTCATTCGTTTTGTTCAAAAATTCTAATAATTTCTTCCAAGACGAGTTATTTTTTCAAATTAGTGATCTTGTAGTGCATGAGATGGTGATAATTTTGTTCGTACAATATATGATTTGTCCCTTTTGATAAGTACATGGTAAAGATGCGTTATTTTTTTAGATCACTATGTTGACATGTATGTTTTGGGTATCTGTTCCTAGTTTCAGATTATTTATGGATTTTGTCTAGGAAAGATTTTACGATTTATGGCTTCTGGGATGCGACTTTTGTATGGAGTTTATGTATGATGGATGTAGAAATCATCGTGGTGGTCCTAATGAGTGGGAATATTTACGAATTTACATTGATAGTTTTTTATTACTTACTGAAAGAATAAATAATATAGAAAAACTGGTAGGTGTCAGATCATTGACATTAGGGGTTTGTTAGTATTATGTTATTATCCTTTGGTTATGTCCATAATGCATGAAAAAATATTTTTAGTCCTATATGATGGCTTTGTATGCATGCACTAGATTGAATGAATTTTTATGTTTACTTTGAATTACGTGTTGTTATTGTGGGTCTGTATTATTTAGTTTAGGTAGTTTCATGAGTGTCAGTATAATATAGAGTAAAACTATTATTTCATCCTTGTCTCATATTCTTCACAGTATGTATGATATTTTGACATTTCCGGATCTCTTTAGCCATATCTGCATTAGGAAGTTAATGTTTTGAGTATGAGAATTTTTAATTTGTTATCTCCTTTGGAATGCTTGCATGCATGGATGATGCCAATTAGTTGATACTTTTCGGATGCATATTATCGCTTTTAGTGCCTATATGATTGCATGACAATTTACAAACCTCATACTTTGTGTGCTTGTATTAAGCGTAAAGTCACTTTGGCTATATTCATATACATTTTCAATATTTGAGCATTAAGTAAAATACGTATTTACTACATTTTAAATATGCTAGATTTATCATCATAGGGATTTTCGGATATGATCATTGACATATTCAAGTATTATTTTCACATAAGTAAAATATATTCTTGTGGAGTTTTGTCTTATAAGAATTTTTTTCTGCTGGATGCTTGGTTGATTTTTTATAGGTTTGAAGAAGATCTAATTAGTTTTCAACATATAGGATATGTTTTGGATTGGCACACTGCTACTATAGATTACTTAGGCTAATTTTTATGTAAGATAGTTCGGTATAGATAACGATGTGTGGTAGCATATGAGTTTATGGTAGGCTATTTTCAGATCGATCTCATCGTATCATGTATATACAAGTAGCATATGTTATGGAGTGTTCTTGATAAGGATGGTCGCGAGTCATTGTAGGATGTTAAGAGATGATCATTGCTTTCAGGAGGTGTTTGTCTGCTGGTAATTTGATGAACAGATGTACACTTGAGTTGAATGAACTCATGCGGTTTTTTTTTGTCCATCGTTAGATATTTTTGAATGGTAGAGTTAAGTGTTTGATATTTGAGAATTTCGGATATGCTAGGAATGTTTAGTTCATTTCGTTTTGTTGTTTGAGGTATTTGTTTACTTGAGCAGTGTTAGATTAGTTGTTAAAAAAAAGTACTGTGCTTCTTTCTAACAGAAATAATTTATTGAGTAATGCTGTTTTTGGTTATATATAAATAAATTTTGATACAATTTACAGCACATCTGATCAATGACTTTATGAATTTTATAGCATATTGAACAGTTTTCAAGTTAACTTAGCTTAGGCTTATTCAGCTGAACTATTTCGGATGCATAATTAGTCCTCTAACGTATCATGTAATGTACTCGTATACTGTAAAGTTTGTATTCAATATCCGTGTCATGCAACTCTTGCTCAAACTGTTGATTTTTTTTTGGTTGTATGTTTTTGAAGAGAGAGGAGAATGACAAGTTCCTTGAGGAATTACTGATGAGTATTTCCCGATACAAATTGAATATCAATTATAAACTTTTTCATTCTAATAGCACTGACCACTAGTTGGTTATAGTTCTGTTTGGACTGTTTATAATACCCGGTGCTATGAATTATTACTTTGTCGTATGTATCCGAGACTGCAGGAGTATGTACTGTTTTATGAGTGTAACAATATTTCTTGTCTCTTGATCGTATGAATGACAAATGCATGTATCAGTGCCTGATGTTGTATTAGAGTTGGACCATTCACATATTTGGTAGTGTATTCCATGTTTATTAGATACTTTCTCACCCATATTTCCATATTTAAGCATATAATCCTCGTTTCGTATTCGGTGTTCAGGAAAAATATCACGGTACTCTTCCATGTAGTATTGGATGACCATTGTAATAGATCTTATCGCGGTGAAAGTGTATTGACCTCTGTCTTCATAGTTTTCTAGACGTCGTTTACCAGAATTTGTTGTTTTTGAATGGATGTACTTAAGACCACTGTTTTTCTGAATTTTAAAAACCTCAAAATATTCCGTAGAATAATATGCAGCCTAGTAATAAAAACAACGACGAGCTGCATTTAAGTTAACATAACTTCATGTTCTAGTTTGTCCAGTACAACTTAGGAGAGGATCTGTTTCTCAATAAACTTCAGTACTTTATAGACTAAAGAGATTATACTTGGTTTCAAAGCCTTTCACAATAGTATGTAGTTTAGTAAGTCTCAATGCACAATTTCCTAATGAATAATTCCTTTTAGTGAAATAAAACATTGTTTATAGCGTTTATAGTATTTTATTTCATCACATGGAAAATTAAATCATTACAAGGTACTGGTATTTCATAAAAAAGTCTAGAGTAGTTTATGTTTACAAATGATGTTTGAGTTGGATTGAAGAAGTCGTTGATATCCAGTTTAAGTACGCTTTTTTCTCTGCATCTTGCACAATATTGGTCATAGTATTCCTTCACACAATCGGTAAGCAAATTGTTGTATTGCATGACAATGTTGAAAAAATCCATCAAAATGAAAAGCGTGAAGAGCTCGGGATGTTTAAGTATTAGTCTCTCGCCTCCAATAGGTATGTAGAAGAGTTCAAGAAGTCCAACCTGGTTTGCAGGAAACTCATCGACTCTGTCCTTGAGATCAATGAGGTATTGGCGAAGTGAGAGCAAGAGGTTTTTCTCGTAGATTCGCTGTTTCTCTCCGTTCTTTTTTCGTTTCTTCTCTTTCTTGTTCACTTTTCTCGCTGAAGTAGTCTTATCAGTCTGGCTGGCCTTTTCATGCTTCTGACTAGCTGACAAATTTACTGGATCTGCTCCAATCATTTTAAATGACTGCTTCTAGTAGTAAAACTAAAGATGTATACCTGTTACACCAGCATATATATTCACTTCTCTGCATTTACGGATGGAGTGGGGGCAAGTTCAATATGTGTTGATAATTCTACTGCATAAGTAAACATGTTTAGCCCTTGGATGCTGTAATGTTGCTTACTCTCATGATTTAAATTCAAAGATAAGAAAGTGCTACGAAGTTATGACTTGAACCACCAAGTTAACAGGTGTAGGAGACAGTAACAGGAAATTACACTTTGCTCCGTATTTTCTATAGAATTTTTCGGAGTTCTGCTGGGCTACAATAGATTGCTTATAGGCTAATAAGCTGTCTTTTTATCTGTAAAACCATCTATTTAGCTGGCGCTGTCATTTGTCCGTAATGTTTAATCATTTCACAGGTTGTGAGTAATGATGCAGCCTTAAGTCATCAAAACCATTCAAACCTCTTCTTAAAATGGATCAATGACAGATCTTGAGTCAGTTAGAGGTAGCAAAATTTTACTCAATTGTTCAATGATAGGAGAGAAATCGTTCCGGTCATAACATACTGATCTTCCTGCATATCGCGGATAATCCAAAGGGGTTGATCATACATGAGAACACCAAGATGATTCAATATACTTAATAAGTTTCACTATAAGCCCTTAATACATCAGCTTAACACCAGGCTAAATTAATTCATGCTAAGGCCCTAGCAATGGTTTGCATGAAGTAGAGATTTACTCAACAAGTTCGTGCTTTACAAAATGATTCAAATGGCTGATCCAATGGATCATATGATTTTTGACCATTTTGGATGAGTTCATAAGTGTAGCAACATGATTTCAATGCAACGAAACATCATAGTGGGCGATAAGAGTCTCAAGTATTATTCACTTCAAAAATAATAACGGATCGTTAGTCTTAGAAGACATGAAAAGACTGCAAAAACTAGTTCGAATTACTGTAGAAAGGGGTTCCTATATATTAGACAGGAGTCAAGAGAAAAATTAATGCACATGAAAAGAGAAGGATATATTGACTCAATTTTATGAAGCATGTATCAGCATGAAATACGATCAATTAACTCTCGAGCAACAAACAATGGCTTCCTCCTAATCAAGATTTGTTTACCAGAACAGCAACCTTGACGTGAATATTCTTGTCTGACCCACGTATGCATACAAATAACTTGGAGGATGATGACGATGCAGTCTTGGCAATCAGTAGGCTTAAAGTAAATTGTGCCGAGCATATAACATTTAAAGTAAGGTGTAAAAATGCGGACTGTAACTGTATGGAAAGCAATAGAATTTTCTTATTAATGGATACTCCCCCAGCAACAAATAAATTTAGCGAATGAAAGATAGGACGTTGGGTCAAATGCTCAACTTATCAACTAAAGACAGCTACATAGACAGCTCAAGAGATAGCATATCAGCTAAATAGACAGGGCATCAGCTAAATAGACAGCTGCATAGACAGCATTATACATAAAATAGACAGCTCATCAGCAAAAGCGACAGCTAAATAGATAGTTTTACAGATAAAAAGACAGCTTATTAGCCTATAAGCAATCTCTTGTAGCCCAGCAGAACTCCGAAAAATTCTATAGAAAATGCGGAGCAAAGTGTAATTTCCTGTTACTGTCTCCTACACCTGTTAACTTGGTGGTTCAAGTCATAACTTCGTAGCACTTTCTTATCTTTGAATTTAAATCATGAGAGTAAGCAACATTACAGCATCCAAGGGCTAAACATGTTTACTTATGCAGTAGAATTATCAACACATATTGAACTTGCCCCCACTCCATCCGTAAATGCAGAGAAGTGAATATATATGCTGGTGTAACAAATATACATCTTTAGTTTTACTACTAGAAGTAGTCATTTAAAATGATTGGAGCAGATCCAGTAAATTCGTCAGCTAGTCAGAAGCATGAAAAGGCCAGCCAGACTGATAAGACTACTTCAGCGAGAAAAGTGAACAAGAAAGACAAGAACCTAAAAAAGAATGGAGAGAAACAGCGAATCTACGAGAAAAACATCTTGCTCTCACTTCGCCAATACCTCATTGATCTCAAGGACAGAGTAGATGAGTTTGCTGCAAATCAGCTTGGACTTCTTGAACTCTTCTACATACCATATTGGAGGCGAGAGACTAATACTTAAGACTAATACTTAAACATCCCGAGCTCTTCACGCTTTTCATCTTGATGGATTTTTTCAACATTGTCATGCAATACAACAATTTGCTTACCGATTGTGTGAAGGAATACTATGACCAATATTGTGCAAGATGCAGAGAGAAAAGCGTACTTAAACTGGATATCAACGACTTCTTCAATCCAACTCAAACATCATTTGTAAACATAAACTACTCTAGACTTTTTTATGAAATACCAGTACCTTGTAATGATTTAATTTTCCATGTGATGAAATAAAATACTATAAACGCTATAAACAATGTTTTATTTCACTAAAAGGAATTATTCATTAGGAAATTGTGCATTGAGACTTACTAAACTACATACTATTGTGAAAGGCTTTGAAATCAAGTATAATCTCTTTAGTCTATAAAGTACTGAAGTTTATTGAGAAACAGATCCTCTCCTAAGTTGTACTGGACAAACTAGAACATGAAGTTATGTTAACTTAAATGCAGCTCGTCGTTGTTTTTATTACTAGGCTGCATATTATTCTACGGAATATTTTGAGGTTTTTAAAATTCAGAAAAACAGTGGTCTTAAGTACATCCATTCAAAAACAACAAATTCTGGTAAACGACGTCTAGAAAACTATGAAGACAGAGGTCAATACACTTTCACCGCGATAAGATCTATTACAATGGTCATCCAATACTACATGGAAGAGTACCGTGATATTTTTCCTGAACACCGAATACGAAACGAGGATTATATGCTTAAATATGGAAATATGGGTGAGAAAGTATCTAATAAACATGGAATACACTACCAAATATGTGAATGGTCCAACTCTAATACAACATCAGGCACTGATACATGCATTTGTCATTCATACGATCAAGAGACAAGAAATATTGTTACACTCATAAAACAGTACATACTCCTGCAGTCTCGGATACATACGACAAAGTAATAATTCATAGCACCGGGTATTATAAACAGTCCAAACAGAACTATAACCAACTAGTGGTCAGTGCTATTAGAATGAAAAAGTTTATAATTGATATTCAATTTGTATCGGGAAATACTCATCAGTAATTCCTCAAGGAACTTGTCATTCTCCTCTCTCTTCAAAAACATACAACCAAAAAAAAATCAACAGTTTGAGCAAGAGTTGCATGACACGGATATTGAATACAAACTTTACAGTATACGAGTACATTACATGATACGTTAGAGGACTAATTATGCATCCGAAATAGTTCAGCTGAATAAGCCTAAGCTAAGTTAACTTGAAAACTGTTCAATATGCTATAAAATTCATAAAGTCATTGATCAGATGTGCTGTAAATTGTATCAAAATTTATTTATATATAACCAAAAACAGCATTACTCAATAAATTATTTCTGTTAGAAAGAAGCACAGTACTTTTTTTTAACAACTAATCTAACACTGCTCAAGTAAACAAATACCTCAAACAACAAAACGAAATGAACTAAACATTCCTAGCATATCCGAAATTCTCAAATATCAAACACTTAACTCTACCATTCAAAAATATCTAACGATGGACAAAAAAAAACCGCATGAGTTCATTCAACTCAAGTGTACATCTGTTCATCAAATTACCAGCAGACAAACACCTCCTGAAAGCAATGATCATCTCTTAACATCCTACAATGACTCGCGACCATCCTTATCAAGAACACTCCATAACATATGCTACTTGTATATACATGATACGATGAGATCGATCTGAAAATAGCCTACCATAAACTCATATGCTACCACACATCGTTATCTATACCGAACTATCTTACATAAAAATTAGCCTAAGTAATCTATAGTAGCAGTGTGCCAATCCAAAACATATCCTATATGTTGAAAACTAATTAGATCTTCTTCAAACCTATAAAAAATCAACCAAGCATCCAGCAGAAAAAAATTCTTATAAGACAAAACTCCACAAGAATATATTTTACTTATGTGAAAATAATACTTGAATATGTCAATGATCATATCCGAAAATCCCTATGATGATAAATCTAGCATATTTAAAATGTAGTAAATACGTATTTTACTTAATGCTCAAATATTGAAAATGTATATGAATATAGCCAAAGTGACTTTACGCTTAATACAAGCACACAAAGTATGAGGTTTGTAAATTGTCATGCAATCATATAGGCACTAAAAGCGATAATATGCATCCGAAAAGTATCAACTAATTGGCATCATCCATGCATGCAAGCATTTCAAAGGAGATAACAAATTAAAAATTCTCATACTCAAAACATTAACTTCCTAATGCAGATATGGCTAAAGAGATCCGGAAATGTCAAAATATCATACATACTGTGAAGAATATGAGACAAGGATGAAATAAAAGTTTTACTCTATATTATACTGACACCCATGAAACTACCTAAACTTGTTGAAATATGAAACCCACCTCAATGTACTAATAAACTAATGTACCAAAATTGTTCTAAAACTTTTGACACGAGAATAAACTTGCTTAGCTTTTCTTCCTCTACAGTCCATCGCCACAACCAGACGTGTATAATTCATCGCTCCTTGTAATAGCCTATTTAAATTCCACTTGCTGCGAACCAGAACATTCCTGCTCTGGATACGCGTTTATGTTGGCTGAAGGAGCAATCTCATGGGCCAGTAAGCTTCAGAATACCGTGGCTCTTGAGATTGCTCCTCCAGCCAACATAAACACGTATCCAGAGCAGGAACGTCGCTTATCGATGTCGACACCCCAATCAGCATCTGTGTAACCATAAAGTGGTTGGTTACCCGCACGATACACAATACGATAATGCATAGTACCCTTCAAGTACCGCATTATGCGCTTCACGGCGGTCCAATGAATCCGCCCATAGCATGAGCCGATTCAACTCAAGCTATGGGCGGATTCATTGGACCGCCTTGAAGCGCATAATGCGGTACTTGAAGGGTACTATGCATTATCGTATTGTGTATCGTGCGGGTAACCAACCACTTTATCGTTACTCAGATGCTGATTGGGGTGTCGACATCGATAAGCGACGTTCCTGCTCTGGATACGTGTTTATGTTGGCTGGAGGAGCAATCTCAAGAGCCACGGTATTCTGAAGCTTACTGGCTCATGAGATTGCTCCTCCAGCCAACATAAACACGTATCCAGAGCAAGAACGTCGCTTATCGATGTCGACACCTCAATCAGCATCTGAGTAACCATGAAGTGGTTGGTTACCCGCACGATACACAATACGATAATGCATAGTACCCTTCAAGTACCGCATTATGCGCTTCACGGCGGTCCAATGAATCCGCCCATAGCATGAGTTGAATCTGCTCACGTAGTTGACAGCAAATGCAATGTCTGGTCTCGTTCCTTGAACCAAATATAACAACGAACCGACTGCTTGTTGATATGGAATGTTATCCGTTGATTCATCCTCCTTCTTCATATCTGTTGACAATCTTTGACTTGGATCACTTGGAGTAACAGCTGGCTTGCAATCACTCATTCCAAAATGCTCGAGAATGGTTTCGATATAATGACGCTGATGTATAGCGATTCCATTCTTGACGTACTCGATGGAAATGCCAATTATACTGTTCGCTCTACCAAGGTCTTTCATCTTAAACTCGGTACTAAGAGCCTTCTTCAGTGCCTCCATCTTGTTGCGTTGCTTCCAAATAATCACAACATCATCCACATACACTGCCAGAATCATTTCCAGCGATGGCAAGAGGTAGATACATGGATCAAGCTTTGATTTGGTTAGCCCAATCCCGATGAGAGCTGCATCTAACTTTAGGTTCCATTGACGGCCCGCTTGCTTCAAGCCATACATCGCACGATTCAACCTGCAGACCCGTCCGGTCCCGTCATTGAATCCCTCGGGTTGGTCGGTGAAGATCTCCTCGTCGAGATCCTCTTGAAGGAATGCGGTCACCGCATCCATTTGGTCAACATTGTAACCCTCTTGAGCGGCCATGGCCAGCAGATAGTGAATTGACCCATAGCGTACAACGGGTGCGAAAGTTTCCTCATAATCTATGCCGGCCTTTTGGGAGCAACCCTTTGCCACCAACCTCGCTTTATGGCGAACGACTTCACCAGCTTGATTACGCTTCAACTTGAAGATCCATTTGGTCTTGATTGTTTTTCGGTTGACTGGTAGCTCAACCAAAGTCCATGTTCGGTTCTCTTCGTGTGACGCCAATTCTTCCGCCATCGCCTTCTCCCAATGTTGACTCCTGTTGCCTTTGACAGCTTCATGATATGGTTCGGGCTCATCGATTTCCGCTACAAAAACGAAATTCGCCTCCACATTCCTTGATTTCGGGGGACGCGTTGAACGCCTTACATCCCCAACTGGAACTTGTAGTGTACTGGGTGGGACATAGTCCTCGTCCGACCCATATTCAGACTGCGATTCAGCTAGTGTTTCGTCGAACCCGTAGGACAAATCACTTTTGACATTCGTTGTTGATTCATCGCCATCGCCCACAATAGACTCATTCCGGGAAGTTGGTGAGCGAATTATTGATGCACCATCGACAGCTGACTCTGTCATGGGAGACTCGACTTCATGATTTTCAAGCCCTCCGGTCGACTTTTGCTCTTCGACTTCCCCTAGAGTGAAATCATTGAGAAGGTTAATTTGAACGTCATCATTTACTTTCAGTTCTGGTGCACTTTTGAAGATGACATCCCGACTCGTATGAACTATTCGAGTCTCAGGATCAAAACAACGCAAACCTTTTTGCGTATCGGTGTATCCAACGAAAAACATCCTTTTCGATTTCGCATCCAACTTTTGCCGCTTCTCCTTTGTGACATGCACCATCACCAGCGATCCGAATAATTGCATCGACGAAAGATCGATGGCTCCTTCTCTCCAGAATTGCTCCGGGACCTTGTTCCCGAGCGTGCGATTCGGTGAACGATTTGTAACGTACGCAGCCATATTAACCGCTTCAGCCAAAAGTGGCTTCTCCAAGCCCGCATCGAACAGCATGCACTTTGCACGTTCTATGAGCGTTCCGTTCATACGCTCGGCCACGCCGTTTTGTTGTGGTATGTACACACAACTGGTCTGATGCACGATTCCACTGCGCTTGCATTCGGTTTCGAACTCGCCGAGATACTCTCTGCCATTATCGGAACGGAACATTTTAATTTGTAGTCCGGTTTGCCTCTCCACAAGCATCTTGAACTCAACGAAAATCCTCCCGATCTGACTCTTCTGTTTGGCAAAATACACGAAGACCTTTCGCGAAAAATCATCGATAAATGTTACGAAGTATTTTGCGCCCCCAACTGAAGGCGTATCCATCGGGCCGCAAACGTCGCTGTGAACTAGTTCCAGTATTTGACTTGTCTTGATTTTGGCACCTTCTTTCTTGAATGGACGTCGGCTTTGTTTGCCTTGCGAACACGGAATACATTTCGCCAACGCTTGTTTATCGCCGTTAACTTTGATTCCATTCTCAATTCCACTCAGTTTGATCAGCTCACAATGCGACAAATGACCCAATCTCCGATGCCACGTCATCAGATTGTCTTCGTCTTTGCCTGCTAACAGCCCACTAGCCTTCGACGAATTCGTGATCTTGTATGTACCGTTTTTGGATGGTGTATTCAGTAACACATCACCCGCACCGCTTCGAATGACACAATCACTGCTGTCGAAATGCACACTGTTCCCAGCTTTCACAATGCTCGATACTGACAACAAATTTGCCGCCATTCCAGGGACTAGCAATACGTTATTCACTGGAATTATGTGCTCCCCAACATTTAGCTCGATGGAACCGGTGCCAACAACTTTCAAGCGGGTGTTGTCAGCCGTTGTTATGTCAGCGAATTCATTGCTACTGGTGAATTGCTTGAACATCTTCTTGTCCGATGTGAGATGAGAACTCGCACCCGAGTCAATGAACCACGCGTCCGTTGAACCAGTTGCCGTCATAGCATAGAAGGCCGGTTTGGCGCTTCCGCCTTTGCCTTCATCATTTTGTGTGTTGGTTTTGCACTGGAGGCTCTTGTGCCCTTTCTTACCACATGTGAAGCACTTGATCGAGCCGCTTCCCTTCTTCTTCTTCTTGCTTTTCGACTCACTCGTAGCTGGTTTGGATGCAGCTTTGAATGCGCCTGTGGCAATCCCTTCGTTGTTCAACACGCCTTTCGAATTCGCATGCTCCAACAGACTTCTCTTTAGCGTTGCTGATGTTAATCGATGTCCACTTGAACCGTCACTTGTGAGGACATTGCTATATATCAACAAGCGGTCGGTTCGTTGTTATATTTGGTTCAAGGAACGAGACCAGACATTGCATTTGCTGTCAACTACGTAAGCAGATTCAACTCATGCTATGGGCGGATTCATTGGACCGCCGTGAAGCGCATAATGCGGTACTTGAAGGGTACTATGCATTATCGTATTGTGTATCGTGCGGGTAACCAACCACTTCATCGTTGCTCAGATGCTGATTGGGGTGTCGACACAGAACGCTCATAGAACGTGCAAAGTGCATGCTGTTCGATGCGGGCTTGGAGAAGCCGCTTTGGGCTGAAGCGGTTAATATAGCTGCGTACGTTACAAATCGTTCACCGAATCGCACGCTCGGGAACAAGGTCCCGGAGCAATTCTGGAGAGAAGGAGCCATCGATCTTTCGTCGATGCAATTATTCGGATCGCTGGTGATGGTGCATGTCACAAAGGAGAAGCGGCAAAAGTTGGATGCGAAATCGAAAAGGATGTTTTTCGTTGGATACACCGATACGCAAAAAGGTTTGCGTTGTTTTGATCCTGAGACTCGAATAGTTCATACGAGTTGGGATGTCATCTTCAAAAGTGCACCAGAACTGAAAGTAAATGATGACGTTCAAATTAACCTTCTCAATGATTTCACTCTAGGGGAAGTCGAAGAGCAAAAGTCGACCGGAGGGCTTGAAAATCATGAAGTCGAGTCTCCCATGACAGAGTCAGCTGTCGATGGTGCATCAATAATTCGCTCACCAACTTCCCGGAATGAGTCTATTGTGGGCGATGGCGATGAATCAACAACGAATGTCAAAAGTGATTTGTCCTACGGGTTCGACGAAACACTAGCTGAATCGCAGTCTGAATATGGGTCGGACGAGGACTATGTCCCACCCAGTACACTTCAAGTTCCAGTTGGGGATGTAAGGCGTTCAACGCGTCCCCCGAAATCAAGGAATGTGGAGGCGAATTTGGTTTTTGTAGCGGAAATCGATGAGCCCGAACCATATCATGAAGCTGTCAAAGGCAACAGGAGTCAACATTGGGAGAAGACGATGGCGGAAGAATTGGCGTCACACGAAGAGAACCGAACATGGACTTTGGTTGAGCTACCAGTCAACCGAAAAACAATCAAGACCAAATGGGTCTTCAAGTTGAAGCGTAATCAAGCTGGTGAAGTCGTTCGCCATAAAGCGAGGTTGGTGGCAAAGGGTTGCTCCCAAAAGGCCGGCATAGATTATGAGGAAACTTTCGCGCCCGTTGTACGCTATGGGTCAATTCGCTATCTGCTGGCCATGGCCGCTCAAGAGGGTTACAATGTTGACCAAATGGATGCGGTGACCGCATTCCTTCAAGAGGATCTCGACGAGGAGATCTTCACCGACCAACCCGAGGGATTCAATGACGGGACCGGACGGGTCTGCAGGTTGAATCGTGCGATGTATGGCTTGAAGCAAGCGGGCCGTCAATGGAACCTAAAGTTAGATGCAGCTCTCATCGGGATTGGGCTAACCAAATCAAAGCTTGATCCATGTATCTACCTCTTGCCATCGCTGGAAATGATTCTGGCAGTGTATGTGGATGATGTTGTGATTATTTGGAAGCAACGCAACAAGATGGAGGCACTGAAGAAGGCTCTTAGTACCGAGTTTAAGATGAAAGACCTTGGTAGAGCGAACAGTATAATTGGCATTTCCATCGAGTACGTCAAGAATGGAATCGCTATACATCAGCGTCATTATATCGAAACCATTCTCGAGCATTTTGGAATGAGTGATTGCAAGCCAGCTGTTACTCCAAGTGATCCAAGTCAAAGATTGTCAACAGATATGAAAAAGGAGGATGAATCAACGGATAACATTCCATATCAACAAGCGGTCGGTTCGTTGTTATATTTGGTTCAAGGAACGAGACCAGACATTGCATTTGCTGTCAACTACGTGAGCAGATTCAACTCATGCTATGGGCGGATTCATTGGACCGCCGTGAAGCGCATAATGCGGTACTTGAAGGGTACTATGCATTATCGTATTGTGTATCGTGCGGGTAACCAACCACTTCATCGTTACTCAGATGCTGATTGGGGTGTCGACATCGATAAGCGACGTTCCTGCTCTGGATACGTGTTTATGTTGGCTGGGGGAGCAATCTCATGGGGCAGTAAGCTTCAGAATACCGTGGCTCTTTTAACAGCTGAATCTGAGTATATGGCCTTATCGCTTGCTACTTGTGAGGCCATATGGTTGCAAATGTTTCGCAATGAATTCAAGAGAACGGAAGATCCTGTGGTGATCAGATGTGACAACATGAGTGCAATAACGATTGCCGAGGTCGATGCGTTCCGAAAGCGTAGCAAACATATCGATGTAAGATTCCATCACGTCCGTGAGAAGGTGAAGGCTGGAATCATCGATGTAAAATACGTACCATCAAAGAACAACATTGCAGATTGTTTGACGAAGACCGTCGTCGGACCGATTTTGAACGTGGGTGTTCATGGAATGGGCATCCAGACAAAACAAAAGATGAAATGATGAAGAATGAACTATTGTAAAATCAATGTTGATTATCGTTTGAAGTAATTTGTCAATTTGATCATTTGAGATAACGTAGAATGGAGTTGATTACTTGAATTAACGTAGAATCAGTTTGCATTTATTTTTATCTATTGAATCAAATTGTCTTTTGTCCGAATGAGTTGGGGTGTTGAAATATGAAACCCACCTCAATGTCCTAACAAACTAATGTACCAAAATTGTTCTAAAACTTTTGACACGAGAATAAACTTGCTTAGTTTTTTCTTCTTCTACAGTCCATCGCCACAACCAGACGTGTTTTATTCATCGCTCCTTGTAATAGCCTATTTAAATTCCACTTGCTGCGAACCAGAACAACAAAACTAAATAATACAGACCTACAATAACATAACGTAATTCAAAGTAAATGTAAAAATTCATTCAATCCAGTGCATGCATATAAAGCCATCATATAGGACTAAAAATATTTTTTCATGCATTATGGACATAACCAAAGGATAATAACATAATACTAACAAACCCCTAATGTCAATTATCTGACACCTACCACTTTTTCTATATTATTTATTCCATAATATACAATAGCAATGATATACAATAGCAATGAGTCACAAAACAAAGAAACGACGTATCCAAGCAAAAAGAAACTGAAAACGATCAATGAAAATAATAATCAGCAAACTAAAACAGGCGCATCTTTGAATGGACATTTATGAAAACACGTCTCAATGCCTCGCATCACGTTACCCGCTGCCCACGGCCAACACAACATAAAACCGCTTCCATCAAGCACGCTGTAGATTCCGATGCCCTAAAACTCCCGCCGACAGGGAAGTCTATGCGTACGAAACACTACTCTTAACAAGCAAACTCACTTGCACATGCCACGCATCCCTGAGGTCAATTTCCATGCCTTACAGCATTCACCGCCGAACAAATCTACACCCCAATCACGATCCTCAAAAAGTGACGCAAATCATTCCGAATCGCCGACAAGGCCGTCCATACTTGAAAACAGGCACCCTTTGATGAGCAACGCGGAAACTTAACCAAACTCTCACGAGACAAATTTCTACGGCTCATAACATCCGCTGCCACGAAAACTTATACCCCAAATTACTTCCTCCTGCAACCAACATGAGCGACGATTTCTCGCCCACAACGCCATCCACCCTTAACTTCATATATCAATCCAAAAAACCTACCTTAAGCAAGCACCCAAGGAGTAAATTCTCACGCCTTAAAACACCCGCCGAAAAGTAATCCCGTCACGCATCCATAATGCAAAGTCACCCGCCTATAGCAGCGCCCGCCATCACCACGCAGCCTCTCGCACGTCCAGCATGCCTAACACGATCAAGCAAATCAATCATTTCCACACGCTGCCGTCCATCCTTAGCCAAAGACACCAATCGCTGAGCAACGCGTTCCTTAACCGAGCGCCCTTTAGAACTCCCGCTGATAGACAAGCCCATCACCCATCACCCGTCAGTAACATAGTCACCCGGCTATAGCAGCGCCCTTCGTCACCACGCATCTACTCGCATCATAAAAAAGTCCAGTATGCCTAACGTGACCAAGTAAATCGCTCGACCCAAACACCTTCAATAAGTGACACACTAAAGGATCTCAAGCCCAGCAAACAACTGCCCAGAGCGCCACCTATCCACAGAGCTTTCCCTAATTGATCAGCAACCCTAATACTTCAAGCTATCAATCCTATACACGAATCTCCTATACATTAAAACGACCATGGATTAAAAACTATCAACCGCCAGGAGCGTTTAAGACCCGAGAAACACTTCCACCAAAGATGAATAACAAAACCATGCAAAGACTATAAGCAACGAATATATGAGAAATCCTTCCACTATAGAGAAGTAACTATGGATAGTATAACTGAGACAAAACTAATCCCAATTAATCTGACAAACCCATGAATAAAAGACTTGTGTCTATTCCTGCAATAATCGAATAAAAATGTATGAGTGTATAAATAACTTAGTCTACCACTATAAGCACCTTTTAACTCAATACATATGACTACCCTAGGACACAACCATCAAGACTAGTTCCACTATTAACCGTTAGAGGCTACTAAGACCCGGAATACTTACCTACTTAATCAAGATACAGATGTTTATTTTCCTAAGACGCATACTTTCTTATCTCAGGCACCTACCTATTCCACCCTAATACATACACCCATACATCCAAGATACACACACCCACATACCCGAGACACAAACCATAAGTTTCATTCCCGGCCGCTTCAAGCACCATTAGTTCCAATTTCTGCCACTAGGTGGCGCGCAAAATCAATCTCAATTCGTATGGAAAAAGTGAATTAGAACCGGTAAGCTACCCCTACTTGTCGACCAGTTTTTTTAACAGCAGCAGGTGCACCTCAACAGTTTGTTGCGATTTTTACAACGGGTAAAAATATCGAACAAAGAATTTGTCTCAAATTTTATGTTTCCAACCAAACATCATGTGCGGGGTCATTGCGAATGTTGGAAAAGGCTTACGGTGGTTCAGTTTTACCAAAAACACAAGCGTACAACTAGTACACAGCCTTCAAAGACGGTCGAGAGATCGTTGAAGACATGCCTCGTTCTGAACAATCTTCGACTGATAAAAACATTAAAAAAATGAAGGATATAGTGATTGAAAATCGTCATGCAAGTGTGAGTGCGAGTCCGTTCGAATGATTTTGGTGGATATTTTGGGTATGAAACACGTTCTTACTCGACTCGTCCCGAAGAGATGATAATGCACCATCACATCGAGCCACGATGTGACCGAATTTAACGCCAAAAACGCCACATCGATCAACCACCGTATTCAACAGGTTTGGCTCCGTGTGATTTTTTCTTGTTCCCCAAACAGAAATTGCCGCTCCGTGGAACCCGTTTTCAATCGATCGATGAGATAAAACAAAACTCGCTGAAGGAGCTGAAGGCCATCCCAAAAATAAAAAGTGTTTCGAGGACTAGAAAAATCGTTGGCGTAAGTGTATTGCATCTGATGGGGATTACTTTGAAGGTGACAAAAAAAATATTGATGAATAATTAAATATTTTGCATGTTATTTGCAATTTCCGGTACATATATATATATATATATATATATATATATATATATATATATATATATATATATATATATATATATATATAAATATATTTATATATATATAAATATATATATATATATATATATATATATATATATATATATATATATTTATACATATATATATATATATATATATATATATATATATATATATATATATATATATATATATATATTTAATTATATGTATATATACACACACACACATATATATGTATATATAGACATGTGTATATATATATATATATATATATATATATATATATATATATATATATATATATACATATATATATATATAGATATATAGATATATATATATATTTATATTTATATATATTTATATATATATATATATATATATATATATATATATATATAAATATATATATATATATATATATATATATATATATATATATACATATATATATAGATATATATATTTATATGTATATATATATATATACATGTATATATATATATATATATATATATATATATATATATATATATATATATATATATATATATCTATATATATATATATATAAATATATATATATATATATATATATATATATATATATATATATATATATATATATATATATATATATATATATATATATATATATATATATATAAAGTATATCTAACTACGCTAGCGTTTAAAAACCTATCTGATTAGCACGCTCGGTCTTCAATCGTGGGACTATAAGTTTGATATAGGATGAGCGTCGTAATTTTTAACGTATTTGATTAGCTTCACGTGTGCTGGAGCTAGGATAATAGTTTCCTCGGGATGCGAATCAACTCCACCATCAGCATAATTGTGAGAAGGCTTTTTTCTTTTTTTTCACTCTCCCCTGTATAAAAACAGGGAACCATAGTGAAAACTGTAGCTATCCACAGATAAAAAACTGTGAATATTTGAATGGTTGTAGTCAAATAAGTATAGATAAATGTCCGTAAAGGACTGCAGCGATGGTCTGCTGCCTCAGCAGAAAGGGATGGCAAGATCTGCCGAGATTGGCCTTGTCTGGGGACACGTGAATACACTGGCAGGCAAGCGTTGCCGTGTTGTGAGGCAGGTTCTTTCCCCCAGCACAAGGACCCACTACGAAAAGAATTTCGCATTCAAGAATTCTTGGGTCACAAAGAGGTGGACCGAAGTCGAAAAAAAGGAGGTAACCAACGAAGGGTTAGAGATTGCAGTCGAAAAAGGACAAACTAGACCTGGGGAAGGCATACGGACTTAAGGGGACTTCGTCGTTACCCGATGATTCTTATAGCCCACAAATAAGAGTGGGGATGCAGATCGAGGTGGTGCTCCCTGGCACCCCTCCCAACCGGATCAAGATCCAAATGTAGACGTGGCCATGTGTTTCCCATTTGAGGGAAAATCTCATACAAAAGCACTTTGTATGACTCTTTCCTTCAAATGAGAAGCACAAACGTAACCAATTTATGGTAAAGAGTTATGCAATGAAATCGCATAACCCTATATCATTAAAGGGCACGCGAGCGGAAGGCCACTCTACCCGGTAAGAGCCCCTGTTCAGCAACAAAAACGGTGGAGCGTGCCCAATGGCTAGCCCATATCAGCGAAAGAGCCTGCCATCGATGCAGGATCTATACCCGATCAGATAGAGCGATTGGAAAGACCGACGGTTCCGCTTTAATACTCTATTTTATTTCTACAATTCTTCGAATAATCTAATGTACAATTCTTCAAATAATTTAATGTACAATTCCTCAAATAATTTAATGTACCGTTCTTCAAATAATTTAATGTACAATTCTCCAAATAATTTAATGTACCGTTCTTCAAATAATTCAATGAACAATTCTCCAAATAATTTAATGTACCGTTCTTCAAATAATTTAATGTACAATTCTCCAAATAATTTAATGTACCGTTCTTCAAATAATTTAATGTACCGTTCTTCAAATAATTCAATGTACGATCCTTCAAATAATTTAATGTGCCTTCCATAATTATGATAATAGATAAAGATGTTAAAAATTATTTTGATACATATATTATTAATAAATATTCTAAAGATTTAATCTTTTTATTTCCATCCTAAAATAATTTAATATATATCTATCTATTTTCATTGAGATCTCTTTGAAACGTGTCTTTAACGAATGTTTCAATCTATTACCCTTCAAATTATCTTCACCTATATGCTTTGAAACTAATTTAATTTTATTTACTTTCTTTGCTTCAAATAAACTATCTATTCCCAAACTGTATTCATTCGATTGATCAAAAATTAACTCAGGGCAAAAAACTGGACCTGAGGGAAATAACCATGAAAAAAATTACGATTGATCATTCGAATTGATTTTCCACCAGTTTATTTAATGTCTACATTTTATATTCGACATATGACGCAATTACATTACTTCCACTCGCATCAGTAGTATGTTTACTTTTATTTTCGTACGGCACATCTATCAACTTTGAAATCAAACGCGATGTACATAAAAAGTTTACAAAGGACAAAATAAAGTGACGTTATCACTTATAACTAAATCGCCTTTTGGTTACTACATATATCCTAAATACAACACGTTCTTCAGTGAAATACAAATTAAAAATCGAAAAACACAAAAACGCATATTAATAAAGCCACATAATTCTTCCATGCATGGTTCCCCTCCTATTTTTACACGGATTTTTGTTGTTTTCGAATTGAGAGATGTGTGAGTTTTTTCTTAATTTTTTTTCGCTTATTTTGTTGTTGGGTTACTGGCTTTTTACACCTAAAGATGGTAATTAGTATTAATCTGATGATATATTAAAAGGTTACGAACACCTTTTAGAAAGCGAAGAGCAGCAAGAAGGCCATCATAATACAGAACAATCCCATAGCTTCGGACAAGGCGAAATCCAAGATAGGGTATGAGAACAACTGTTACTTGAGGGATGGATTCCTTACGTAGTCGATGATCAGGGAACCGAATACTGTTCGGATAACATACCAGCGCCATAACCAGCGAAAAAAATTAAAATCAAAAAAGAAAAATTTTACATTCAATAGAAAGAAAAATTGATATAGAATTACATTTAATAATAATAATAAACAGAAAGAAAACTATTTTACAAGTGACGATTATGAATGCAAATAATTAATTATTTTTAGGGTTTTGTACTAAAATACAAAACCCTATTGCAATCACGACCTGTGTCCGTCTGTCCGTCCGTCCGTCCGTCTGTATGTCACAGCACTTTTTCTCCAAAACTATTGAGGCTATAGCCATGAAACTTTGTGGAAAGGTCAGAAATGGTAACCTCTTGAAAGTTCAAGGGTGGAAAAATTTTTCAAAGGCGTTTAAGGGCGGTCTCCCCATATAGGGAGGTGACCCCTCAAAAAAAAAATTTCACCATTGGTAGTCGAGTAGGGTGTCGTTAGAAAGGTCTCAATGAGATCTTTTCCAAACAGGTTTTAAAATTGCCTTATAAGTACCGAGGGGGGCAGGGGAAGGGGAAACGTACGAACTTTTCGCGTACCCCCCCCTCGCGATTGGACACCTTCCATCCGAGAAATCTGAAAAAAATCATGAATGTAGGCCTTAATGAGTACAACAACAACAAATACATGAGAAGTCGAAATTCACTCAACTTTGTTAGTAATAGTATGATTTATCGATTTTATGTTTTCTTGAATAAAATTTAAATGGTACCCTTAAATTCAACAAAATTCAGTAAACAGATGACTATTTATAAGATTGATCTTTTCTGAAAGTTTCATAAAGATCGAATGACATTTACCGAAGTTATAGCGATTTGAATTTTCCTGTATTACTATGGAGCAATATGCCCTGTATTACTATGGAAACATATGGCTATGGAGCCATATGCGCTTTTTACCGACTTAGACACTACAGTTTTGCTAGAATTTGCATGAAAATTTCAGGAGTGATAGATATCATGAAGATGAGTACATACAATTGAAACAAGTCGAAGAGGCAGGAGAGAGCTCCTAGCAAAAGGGCTTTGTAACCATTCTAGGATTCGAAAAAATAGGCCATGAATCGATGATTACAGTACAGAAGAGTGGCCCCTGAAAAACACCCGTGATCTTAAAAAATCTGAAAAAATTATCAAAGGAGATATTTATGGGTATAACTATAACAAATACCTCAGAAGTCAAAATGCGTAGAACTTTGTTAATAATAGTATGAACCTCGAATTTCACATTTTCTCGAATAAAATCGTCTTTGACATGTTTCATGATTTTATTCGTTGCTGGTTACTGCATTTTGTAAGTTAAGTACAAAACCCTTCTGACATGAGCATAGGTCTGTCTACCCAACTTGTTTAAAATCTGCCACATAAAATCACAAGTGTAGGATAGGACGGCTTTCGAGTAGTTTGCTTGTATAACTGCTCAATTAAAACATGGTCTGGCCGGCCGGCACTATGATCATTGTTTAGCGTTCGTTTCCACTTATGGAATTAGTGTTGGTAAGTGTAATTCGGTGACTCATGACTGATAGGTACTACCGCCCCTCAGGGGGTGGTTAGTTGAATTAGCTGAGTTTGGAATTGTTAGTAAAAATACTTAAAAGGATTATTACTAGGAAGGTACCCCATGGTCCTGTTCGAGATTACATGATTTACACGAATCAAAATATGAATACTACTGGCCATCATATAGATGGGCCGATTACTTCTCAAATCTTAATTATAATCTATTTTTAAAAAGTTTATGTTCGAGTATCTGATCGTTATATGCTTTCAGCTCAAAATCCTTAAAATACGTAAATGCAGCAAATGTCGTAAAAGAATAACCCCTTTACATTTGTGATTGGTGCAATTTCGTGGTTTTTGGAGTTTTATTATTTTTATGGTAAACAAGAAAACTAGAATATTATGTCACTGCTCTATACATGCTCGGTTGCGGTTCTTTCGCAGCCTTTTCTTGTCTTTGTTGCTTTGTCTCAATAAGGTATTCGAATAGTTTCACTAGTAGATTCACATCTATTTCATAGTAGTTCATAGTTTCCCACAGTGGGGAATACGATTTGTTTAGTTTGGTTGATTTTTTTATTGGTTTTTTCCCGCAATGCCACCACTTGAGTAAATGAATGTTTCATTAGAATCTACCGGACATCGATGACTGGGTTCCTTTTATTAGGGAACTTGTCTTTTAGGTAAATTTCTCGAGAGTATCTTTTATATATGTATATATATATATATATATATATATATATATATATATATATATATATATATATATATATATATATATATATAAATCTATGTATATATATATAAATATATAAGACCGAGCGTGCTAATCAGATAGGTTTTTAAACGCTAGCGTAGTTAGATATACTTTATATATATATATATATATATATATATATATATATATATATATATATATATATATATATATATATATATATATATTTATATATATATATATATAGATATATATATATATATATATATATATATATATATATATATATATATATATATATATATATATATATATATATATATATACTCGTATATCTATATAAATATATGGGATATAACGAAATTTGTGACCACGCTAGAGGTTGCAATTTTGCTTCAATCCACCAAGTTTTCAGGAAAGATGTATTGAGTAAATATCTCGGTCAAGTTCGTGAACCAGCTATATCGGCTGGGCAAAAACAAAATGGCGGCCATTTTAGACGAAAAATCGTGATTTCTATTCTGACCAAAGTATAGCTCCGATTTGGATGAAATTTGGTATAAAGGTTAACTAATGTATGTGATGAATCTCACAATAAAAAATCTAAAGTCGGTACGGCAGAAACAAAATGGCGGCCGCTCAAAGGTCGAAAAAAGTGCAAAATTTTGTTGTTGTAATAGTGGCCAAAGGTTTCAACCGATTTTCATGAAGCTCGGCAGTTAGATAGAAATTATAAGTATCTAAAGAATCGCGTAAAAAACTGGAGGTCAGGTCACAAAAAACAAAATGGCGGCCAGTTGAAACTCAACACTTCAAAGGCTTCTAAAAGTCGCAATTTTAATTCGATATGTATGAAACTTGATTTTAAGATAGGCATTACTTAGACCCACTGACCTTAATATTTTGGTGATCACGCATGTGCAAATTTCAAAATAGCGGCGGTTTAAATATGCGTTTTTTTCAGGTTTTTGTGGCGCTCTAGCGGTCACATTTTCCAGCGAATTTTGATGAAACTTGAGATTATGGTTTTCTGTACTATATTCTTGTGTTATGTAGAAAATTATTAAAATTGAATGAAAATTAAAAAAGTCGAAAATTTAAAACCCAATATTTTTAGCTGCCATTTTCACTTAAAAATTGAATTATTTTTCCCTGTCTAGAGTGAAACTCCGATTCGAACGAGATTTGGCACATTGATTGATGAGGTTCTAGCCCACAAAGATTTAAAATAATCCAAAATCAAATGCATGGATTCAAAATGGCGGCCCCCAAAGGTCAAGAGGCAAGCGCGATTCGCTATTTTAGCAGCAACTGAAATAATGAATTTTTTTCATGGAAACGTTTTAAATCACTTAACTTGAAAGTATTTATAAGTCAGATTTTTTTTTTAAATATTGTAAAATATTTTTATTAATACCCTAAAAAATTATAAAATTGCGACTTGTCCGTCTGTCCGTTTGTTCGTGCGTCACAAGTTTTCTCGCAAACCACATAAGTTAGAATGAGGAAATTTTCCACGTAGGACAAAAGTGGTGCCTCTTGAAATTTTGCAGTGTAAGAAAATATTTTAAAGTGTTTAAGGGGTCTCCCCATACAGGGGGGTGACAAACATTTTTTTAATTTCTGTAGCCCTTTTCAATAAAAATTCAAAAAGGACGGCGCCAGATAGTTCAGAAAAGAATCGAAAATGTATGTATTAATGGCAAAGCAAGTACTGATTAAACTTTTATGGAAATCTTTTGAAATTAACTATTTGAGCTATTTGAGCCAAAAAGTTATCACCTTTGTGTGGTAACCACTGTGAAATGTATAAATAGCAAATGTGAGAAGGGCGGAACCAGTATTTATATGTTTATAACAATTTATTACCCACCGATTTTCAATATGTGACCCATACGTGAGCAACTCAATTTAATTAGCAAAATATTTGCGCCTCCATGAAGGGTCTCCAAATACGAACGGCGGCAGATTCTTTTTGTTAATAAACACCCATATAGTGCTGCAAAAATTGCAGTAAGAAGTCCAGTAGTAGGCAAGCCAAACCTTACGCTACATACGAGAAATTTACCTTTCCGGCTGGTGCTGCCGACGGGGATTTTTTTCAGTTGAGGAAAATTCATTTGAGCTATATCTTCGAGGTCAAGCCTTTCATATCTATTTTTGTTTATGTCCGCCCGAGCTTCACTGTTGGATACGTTCAGAATGGAACTAACTTCTACCTCATGCTTATACTTCATCCATTTGGGGCATGATTAGTCAGTAGCGATACGCTCTTTACTATTGCATAGTAGACATTTTATGCCTTTGAGAGATCCCTTGCATTCAGTTGAGCTGCATTTAAGGTCTGTCGGTGTCTTGTACTTGCAGATGGGAGTGGCATGTCCTAACCTACCGCAGTTCCTGCATTGTCTGGGTCGAAATTTAAAGTATTCAACTTTTGCATTAAAGTATTTAAGTTTTAGAAAATCCGGGAGGGTGTTGCCTGAGTTTGTTATCTTAACTGATTGAATCGGAATAAATTGTCAGCCTTTTCAGGATCTCTTTTGTTTAGTCTTGTGGCGTTGATTAGTTTAATGTTTTCTAGAAGTAGCCCCATCTTGTTGCAGGGTCTAGCAATTTTGATTCACTACATCATGTCCAATTTCACATCTCGAATTACCCCATACCTGCAGGTGAAGCTGCCTGGAATGAACACATTTATGTTTTTTCCTTTCAATACTTTGTATCCGTCGCATCATTAAATTCTTTGGATGTTTCAAAGAAAACTTTGAAGTTAAGTCCTTTTTGCTTAACATTTTAAAACGTTGCATTTTGCATCCTTATTGATCATAAAAAAATGCATAGACGTTAATCTAACGGGTGTGAGAAGATTAATATGATGCATAACTACGTAGCTGACGTAGATGTCATTATGCTCTTCATGAATAGGAGCGACCAAAAGGGAAAGTTCATGACGCTTAACTAGGTCAAGAAGCGTAAGGCGAAGAAAAGATTAAATGGGGAATCGGTCAACTATTCGTTGACCGGGAACGAGCACCATTTGTGTCGGGAAGTAGAAGTTTTGAATCGAAAAATCAGTTGATGTACACTATGGAAGGTGATTTTCGTTGGGCTGGTGATATTCTTTGTCATCTTTGACACGTTCCAATTGAGAGAATTAACAAATGCAGAAATACATATATTGAACGGAAAGTTACTAACTTAACGGTTTTGGTACAAATGTGTAATTAAGGTCAGATATGATTGAATTGCGGAAACTGGTCGTTTTATTTAATATTTCAAGTGGCAGGACAAAACCAAACTGCGCTTTAAATCAGAAGTTGTCAAAAAAGGGGGAAGTGAAGATCAACCCATTTACGCCCACCGTCCTCAACTGAGAAAAGCTCTGAACTTCATAACTTTATCAATATTAACCACAATATTTAGTATGGTGTTGAATATGGAACATATGACAGTCGTATAGTAATAATTATTACAAAAATGAAAACAATAATAAAAAAGTCATTTTCTACAGACTTTGTTGCAAAGGTTTATTTTATTATACCGTTAAATTTTTTGTTCGTTTCTTCACTGTCAAGAATTGGTTTAATTTCTTAATACTCATTTTTATTATATATCTCTTCTTTTTATTTGTTGCATTATTGATTAATGAATTGGCTTTGGATGTAATGAAACTGCAATTAGCAAACCATTGATGCTGTTTTGATGCTAAATTTCGATCCACCTGGTAATCATCACAGGAGATTCAAGTCCAAACCGATAGGTTCAGGGAAGACTCTTTATTCTTGTTTTTGAGAAAGCCTCCCAAATATGCGAAGAAGAGAAAGTGAAAAACTTTTCTCTTCGTTATCATCCCTACAACTATGGCAAAACATATTGTATATGGGATCCATCTTACACTTTCCGATACGTTGTTTTTAATGTAAAGATAGAGGATCGGTAAGGGCGTTCGGGATCTCTAAAGCTGCAGTTCTCCTAACTCCTGAGAAGTTGGTTGATATATAGCTCTTACCTACATCAGGGCCACCGAATTAGTGACCTATTAGTGAAGATCAGATGTACTCCCGGCGTATGCAGCCAAGACACCAATTTGCTAGTAGACCCTTTTTTCCAATAAGGGTTTTGCTACAAGCGTAGAAGGTACTACTTGCTTTTTTGATAAGTTTTTCTATATTTACTCTCCAATTGAGCTTCAGATTTAAAATAATTTCAGTTGTCGCTGAGGGATAACGAGAGTTGATGGCCATTAACCCAGGGAAGGTTAAAGTCAGGGATTTTGATCTTCATGGCGAAGAGCACAATTGCCACCTTCTCTGAGGTCATGTTAAAACCATACTTGGAACCCACGCACTCACTTTCTTCAGGGTAATTTAGCTGATCACCAAGATTACTGTTTTTTTGGCACACGTTGCCAGAGATAGACAAACTATTTTCAGCATAAGAATCCAAAGTAATATGCTCACTTCCTTGAGATGCGCCCTACTCATGGATAACCTTACGTGACTTTCAACTAATTTGTTACAATATAAACTTTACCCGATTCTACATTTCGATATTCCCCATAAATTCCTTCATAATCTGCAGAGTGATTGTACGTTTCATTTACTTCTTCCTAAATTCCACAATAACTGTATCATTTTTAAGAAATTGAAACACACGAGGTGTGATAATTAAGTAATGAGACTGATTCTATGAAAACCGTTTATTTAAAAATTATTCAACAACTCTGCCACACCCTTGAAAATAGCCCCCTTGGGCGATTCCAGCGCGTTTTCCATGCTTCCTAACATTTCTGGAACGCTTTGACTGGGATATCCGCGAGTACCCTCGTCACGGCCGCCTGAATGTCCGTATTCGACTCAAAATGGGTTTCTTTGACCCCAGATTTTATTCTAGGGATCAAAAAAGTCACAGGGTGACATATCGGGTGAATAAGGCGGCTATTACTACACGGCGATCCCTTAAGAGGCCAAATACTGGGACACGCTGAGAGCTGTGTGGCTCAGCGCGTTGTCGTGATGAAGGATGTCATCCCAAAATCGTCGGTTAAAATTTGTCTGACTGTTTCACGGTTCATAACCAGTTTCGAGGCCAATATTCGAACTGTTAAACGCTGATCTTTATGAATTAGGGCACGCACACGCTGCGCATTTGGGTCAGTCTGCACCTCGACTGGTCTCCTGATCCGAGCCTTGTTTTCCACGCTTTCACGCCCCTGTTTAAACTCTTTATGCTATCAAAGCACCTGGGCACGACTGAGAGCACTATCACCATGCACTTTTACAATTTTAGGGTACGTTTCTGAAGCTATTTCGCCCAGTCCGGCCCATAATTTTATCGCGACGCGTTGCTCTTGGTTTCTTTTCTCCATTTTCGTGACGAGCACCACCAACACACGTCTACTCAACAAAATACAGCAGGCGAACTAAACAAGCTAGAGCGATGGTAAATTTATCAATGGAGAGGGGAAGGATGCCGGTGAAGGGAAAGGGGATTTTAAGGTCACAAATTTACCAAAAGCGCCGCAATAAAATCAGTCTCATTACTTAATTGTCTCGTATTTGACAACCATATTGCGAGTACATTTTTCCTCCACGAGCGTCCTCATTAATGCTAGTTGCACATTTTTCGCTTTTCGCCCTAAACAGGTGTAGTTTGCACTTTTGATATTTTATTGCAATAAAATTATTTTCCGAAATCCCCGTTGATTCAGAAATTTAGAGTTGTCAATTAAGAAGAAACTAGCCCCCGCTTACGGGACTTAAAGATAACTCCACGTTGGTTATTAAAGTTTAAATGAAATTCAATTAAGTGGATTCATGTGTTGCATTTTAATGATAAATATTATTGGTTTATATATATTTTTTTACCATTCCCATCGCGGTAAGTTTTTACTGCTGCAGTCGGTAGTATGCGCTAAGTGATAGTTCACTCATTTTTTTAAAACATATTATAGTGCATCCCCCAAGAGCTGGGAATAATGCCGCCCTTTCGCGAAAATTATATATTAAAGCAAAATAAACTAGTGACTGAAATCATAGTGATCGCTATGTTTTATAAAGCTATTGCTCAAGTGACCAAATAATACACACAACTTTGTCCTGCCAAAGGGGAAAACCCAAAATGAAAGTATGAACCAGAAGGAGGACCAACTCTAAGAAGGACGATCCAGCAGGAAGATAAACACAAATCGGAAGGAAGAGCACGTGCAATTAAACAATTTATCCCAACCATGAAATTGATTCGCACCCAATCAAGCAACAATTTACCGTAAAATCGATCCACTGGCAAGTACAATAAAACTATAATTTATCAACTTTTATAGTTGTGATTTGATCCGTATTCTTTTTTAAAATTTATTTACATATATGAACATTCATTAATTTAACTTTAATAAAGGTGAGTAACCCAGAAATTATTCTTTTGATAAATATTATTTTTGCATAGAAAAAACTATTTACATATATTTTTTCCATTCCTGAATTTAATGGATTTTTTTAAAGCACTAGTAGACAAAATGCCACTGACTGTGACTATTGCAATACTTGAATAAAGTCCCGGAATGTGATGACTATTCCAATGATCTTCAGAACTTCTTGGATTTAATCGATCGTGTAAATCATCTCCTTGAAACTTTTAACGTCCTATCAAAACAATTATTTTCTGATATTAAGAGTAGGCTAAAAGGAAAGGCTAGACAGGCTATTGAAATTAATAATCACGCTACCTCTTTGTCTGAGATCAGACAAGTTTTGCAACAAAATTTTGTTGATAGCCATAGCTGTGAAGAACTATACCATGAGTTGCGCGCAGTTCCCTTTAAAATAAATAGTGTTGATTTTCATAACGGGATTAAAAGTAAACTTTGACGACTCATACTATACTAGGCACATGCGATGAGCCTAATATATGCGCCAAAAATAATTCAAAAATGGCCTTAAGCTAATCAGAACAAATTCAGCGACCTCATGAAAACGATTCTCACGTGTAAAAACCTATACGACCTCGAAGAAGCAATGAACATACTTTTCGAAGCTGGATACACGCATGTAGGTAGTAGTAGAAATACTTCATCTTCTCAGTCTTCTGGACAAAATCAAGATAAAAGTAATAATAATAATAATCGTAACATCGTATCATATATAAGTAATGTAGCAACTACGGAATTCACCGCAGTTGCAGATATTAAGTTGCAGCAGAAGGTTGCGTAACCCGGAGTGCGATGCTGAGGCCAGCTAGCGCACAGTCATCATTTGGGGCACCCACTGCTTGTGCTGAGCCACCCTACACATAGAACTTACCACGAAGGAAAAAGGACGGGAGAGAAGGAGGCCATTTTGAGAAATGAAAATTATGTGTTCTAATATATACGGGCAATTTTATTCAAATAAACAAAACAATGCAATATAAAAGATATGAAATCACTGAAAATATTAAATTGATTTCTACAAGAAAATTAAACCCCCTTGTTAGTGGAAGAAAAGAAAATATTTTAAACAATCAAAACACAATTTTCTTTTGATTACCGAAAAAACAGATAATTAAAATTTATTTTAATATATATTAAAAGAGAATAATAAAAATTAAAAAATTACTCTTTCCTTCAGATGACGCCGAGTACTCTGCAACTGGAGGGGGCGACACTGAAAAGTTACTGTTACAAATTTTCTGGCTATGAAATAATAGGAACGTTTAATAAAATTAGGAAAATGTCGGCCAATAATGTGATTTAAAGTTTTTAGCAGATTGCTTTACTCCTTATGTTTTATATCGAAATACACTGATTTCACCTTCACGGATTGCCAGTAAAATTTGGATTCGATATTGTCTTGATCTATTTAAATTCACTGTTTCAATCAACAATTGAATATAATCTAATTCCTAGCGAATAATCACTATTTGATAGCACTGTCACTTCTTTCCAGTGAGCACTGGAACAAATCTTTGGCGTGATTTAAATCAGTACTCAACTTTAATTTCACTTCACAAGGTAGGTGTTTGCCAACTTTAACGAGCAGCCACCGCGTCTTGACACTTGGCTCAGGACTAGAGACTTTCAAACGATGGAATCATAAAGGCCGTCTTCACTGTGCGAACGAACACGAAGAATTATCGCCAAAAAGTGCGATACTCGTTTTTTCTTGCTTCAAGTAAAGGGATCAGAGGTTACAATATCCACTTTCACACTCTGTCCGCAAAGCCACAATGACTAGATTCCTCCACAAAACTTTTTCACATTTTTTCTCTCGTCTTTCACTCTTTTGCACGGAAAAATTCATACACTTCACAAGCAAAAAATTCATCTATTTCACAAATTAACCATTAATGTATTTTCCAATTCTTATCTCCACTTTTATTTTCGCCTTTCAACCTTGTCGTCGTCACTCAACTCTCTTCCGAACTCAAAACCAGACTCCCCCAACTACAAAAAAACTAATCCCATAATGCTTTCTTTTTCCACCTCCCGCTGCCGTACCGACGCAACGCAATCGAAGTTCAATACACTTCGATTCCGATACCTACACATCTTTTCCTTATCGACAAATGCAACAATTTACATTTTGCATATATGGCAATTCGCATAACCATGATAGCGTTTGGTTATATGAGTATGCAAAACGTCATACACACGGAAATAATTGCTTTTACCAATATCCAAAAAGAGTGCTCCTTCGCTCGGGAACTTTAACCCAGGGCCTCAATAGACCCCACAGTTGAGAGTCTACGACACTACCATCGGAGCCACCTTCTAATGATCTCCCACTCATCCAAGTCGCATCATCAGCTGTGCAACTATTCTTAATGGGCATTGGTATTAAATTTGTTAGTTAGAGATAATGAATAGAATTAGTTAGTATGAAGGAAGGAATTAGGTTTTGGTAGTGAAAAGGTATGAAATGAAGTTTTGTTAATGGGAACTAATGAATGAAATGTTGTTAGTGGGAAAGATAAGATTATTATTATTTTTTTTTGTAGCTGAAAATAGGGTAAGAATGAATATGGCGGGGAAATAAAAATTAAGGGTAAATAGTTATATGTTTAAAAAAAAAATAAATAAATATATACACAAAGAAAAAGGTATGTGTGCTCAAAAGAAGTTGGAAATGATATGGAGGCAATTTGAAGATGCGAATGGGAGAAGGCTGGTACGGCCGAAATTTGCAATAGCCATAATCATAACAATTATAGCAATAGCCATCGTAATAGCAATAATAATAAAAATAGTTCTTGTAATAATAATAATAATAACAACAGTCGTAAAAACAACCACAGTAACAACAGACATAATAACCAATCTAATATACAAAGTAACATATATTTTAATCTCCATTATAATAGCCAAAAAAAAACAATCAATACCAAAAACAAAATTATGGACCTTTTGGCGATAATGAACATGACGGAAGACTTAACTCAAACAGTAATTATTACCCATCTACAAGTAATTCCAATAACCAGCCACCACTTGAACCAATGGACATAAATAACCTTGAAGTAGTTCCTTCAACTGCCTCCACAGGCACTTTTAGTGCTGATGGTCCATTACAAGCTTCTAGGAACAAGATAAAACCGGAGTGGACATGCATATATCCACGTTGTCGCAACAACCCCTGTGACCGCCTGCCTAACTACGTGTCTTTTTGCACCTACTCCTGTGACTGCGATTGCAAAGCTAGTTAAGGGGAATCCAAAAGGTTGTCACAAGAAAGTAAATAACTGTTTATGCAATCGGATATATGATTTTATTGCAGAAAAACACCACTAAATCAGAAAATAGTATTGAATATGAATAAAACTTTATAGCTACTTGAGAAAAAATACACTTTCATATCGATAACCCATCGTTTTCCAGCACTAACGCACATTACACTTTTTATTGAGTTCCTCACTTCGATTTACAATGTCACTGCTTAAAATGGTTATATCCATAACCTATGTTAGGTGTAATCTTATGTGTATTACAGTCAACGTGTTACTTTGGGCACGCTCGAATACAAGACCCTATCTTCTTCGAACGCATGCTAAGCAAACCGCAAACTAATCATAAAAATAAAACTAATTGATGATGCGGATTTTGTCACTGCCGGTCATTAGATAGCTCCCAGCAAAAACTGATGCGATTCCAAGCAGTGTATTTAAAAACTCAAGCCACCATCATCATTCTTTTAATTCCAAAGGTACAATTAAGTTGCATTTTTGCGAATTTGCAAAAATGCAGAATTCAAACAAGTTGGCTAGACAGACCTATGCTCATGTCAGAAGGGTTTTGTACTCAACTTACAAAATGCAGTAACCAGCAACGAATAAAATTAAGAAACATGTCAAAGACAATTTAATTGGAAAAAATGTGAAATTCGAGGATCATACTACTATTAAAAAAGTTGAACGAATTTTGACTTCTGAGGTATTTGTTATAGTTATACCCATTAATATCTCCTTTGATATTTTTTTCAGATTTTTTAGATCACTGGTGTCCATTCGCGAGGGAGGAAACACATTTTTCATGTATTCCCCCCCCCCCCCCCTGTGCTCCCACTGAAGCAAAAACTGTCAGTTTAAGAACTGTTTTGAAAAGCTCTCATAGAGAACTTTCAGTTAATACTCATATCGGTTACCTTTCATGAAATTTTTTTCAGGGGCCACTCCTCTGTACTGTAATCATCGATTCATGGCCTATTTTTTCGAATCCTAGAATGGTTACAAGGCCCTTTTGCTAGGAGCTCTCTCCTGCCTCTTCGACTTGTTTCAATTGTATGTACTCATCTTCATGATACCTATCACTCCTGAAATTTTCATGCAAATTCTAACAAAGCTCTAGTGTCTAAGTCGGTAAAAAGCGCGTATGGCTCCATAGCAATATGTTTCCATAGTAATACAGGGCATATTGCTCCATAGTAATACACGAAAATTCAAATCGCTATAACTTCGGTAAATACTATTCGATCTTTATGAAACTTTCAGAAAAGATCAATTTTATAAATAGTCATCTGTTTGCTCAATTTTATTGAGTTTAAGGGTACCCTTTAGATTTTATTCAAGAAAGCACAAAATCGATAAATCATACTATTTCTAACAAAGTTGAGTGAATTTCGACTTCTCATGTATTTGTTGTTGTTGTACTCATTAAGGCCTACATTCATGATTTTTTTCAGATTTTTCGGATGGAAGGTGTCCAATCGCGAGGGGGGGTACGCGAAAAGTTCGTACGTTTCCCCTTCCCCTGCCCCCCTCGGTACTTATAAGGCAATTTTAAAACCTGTTTGGAAAAGATCTCATTGAGACCTTTCTAACGACACCCTACTCGACTACCAATGGTGAAATTTTTTTTTTGAGGGGTCACCTCCCTATATGGGGAGACCGCCCTTAAACGCCTTTGAAAAATTTTTCCACCCTTGAACTTTCAAGAGGTCACCACTTCTGACCTTTCTACAAAGTTTCATGGCTGTAGCCCTTATAGTTTCGGAGAAAAAGTGCTGTGTATCGTATGATTGTATTTTAATTTGCGGATAATATGGTTTACCTATCTTTCAGCGTGTAACGCTAAAGCCAATGGCAGCCCGAAGACGCCTATATTTCTGAGTGGACTTTAAAATGAAAGAAACGCCAATGTTGGCAGTTAGATTTCTAAATCAAGTCTGACTTTATTCCTTAATTTCTTTTCCTTAAATACTATTTCTTAACCTACTAAAATTACTCATGCATTATTGTATGGGAATATGTCTGACCCATTCAAGTGGTCAGTATGTCAAACGAAATAAAATTCCAATATTTATTACTCATAAATATCTAATATTTATTACTCATCAATATCCTACATTTCTTACTCACCAAATACTGACCTACATTCGATATCACATTCCAAGCCTTCGTCATATCTCACCCTTCAATATTACATCCAAGTCATTGCATGCACTCGTCTGTAATCTGATGCGCTCAGACCCATTCATTCATTAGTTTATGAACGAAATGTTCTACACATTACGATGTGTTAATTGATGGTAGAGCATATGAACTATTGCAATGGAAATGTGATACACGACATTGACCATGATTGTTTATGGTCGTCGTGTGTCCATATCTTGCCATCTGGTTAAGGCAATGGACTATGTAGGAAAAGAAATATGATTCCTCTTGGAATACTAGTGAGTTCCTATGTGGATAAATTGAACTGAATAATTCTTATTGGAATTATTCAGATGTTTTTGCTTTCAACGTAATTAGATGTAATAACATCATTACACCCATAGGGCAAGGAGTGTTGCGTACAAATTTTAATTGGTGCGGAACACTTGAAGTGAAAGTAAGTCATATTCCCACTCACATAGATTTACAATATAAATCTTATTTTAAAATATAAAAGTTATTGCTATCAGTCTTTATATTTAATATTTACAGTTCTTTTTACAATTACATTCAAAATTTAACTATCCAAATCTGATAGCTACTTATGCTAAATTATTTTATCTTAATGCATGTTTCTATTCTAAATAAAGTATATATTTGTATTGTGGATCTTATCTGTGCTTATTCTATAACATATTAATTCTACAAAGTTTATTAAAATGAGATCTAGTGTTATTTACATGGTTTTGAATGGTTTTAAATTGTTCTTATGTACTTCTCTTAACTTTCCGTTAATTTCGATTACAGCATTGACACCTTTTAATTTAATTACGCTAAATGGACCTTTGAAAGGAGTCTCATATTTCTTTCTGTTTTCTCTTTTCAGAAGTACTAAATCACCTTGTTTCAAATTTATCGGGTTTACTTTATTGTTTTTTATACGTTTTTGTTTAACAATTTCAATGATTTCTCTGGCTCTACTGAGAGCATGTTTTAACCGGGTTCTCAATTCTTTGGCATAGTTGTCTAAATCGTAGAATTTCTCTCGATTATTTAAAATATCGTCTGGTAGATATGGTAATTTGCCAAATATCAATTCATATGGTGTGTAGTGGTTGTCTACATGCGGGGTTGTATTATACGCAAAAGTATAATACGGAATCCACTTGTCCCAGTCAGAATCCTCACAGAATGCTAACATGTACTCATTCAGTACCCTATGATTGCGTTCAACAGCGCCTAACGTTTCATGGTGATAGGGTGTAGAGAAAACTTGTCTGATTTTTAATAAGTTGCAAATTTCTTGCATCAAGCTATTTGTAAATTCTGTACCTTGGTCAGATTTTAATATCTTAAAATGACCATATTTTAGTATAAATTCATTTACCAGAGTGAATGCTACAGTTTTTGCATCCTTAGTCTCCATTGGTGCAGCTACTACGAACTTTGTTAGTTCGCACTGCATAGTCAAAATGTATCGATGATTGTTCGAGATTCTCAGAGGTCCCACCACGTCAATAGCTATGGTTTCAAAACTCGTCGTTGGTGTGCCAGTCTTTACCATATTCTCTTTGGTATTTCTTATTTGTATGTTAATCTTGCATTGCTCGCAATTGCTGACATACCTTTTAACCATGCTGTTCATGTTTTTCCAGCAATACCTTTGCTTCAACTTAAGTAACGTTTTTCGAATACCTAAGTGACCTCCTTGTGGCGTATCGTGATACTCACGTATTAACTCATTTTGCACTGCAGTGTCTTTTATATTTTTCGGGGGCTCGTAAACAATTATCTTAATCTTTGCGCGCTGTTTATATTTATTCATTCGTTGCAACACGTTGATTATATGTTTGAATTCGAATTTTTGCATGCATTCAAATATTTCATCTTTACTTGAAAGAGCTAGCTCAAAAATATTCATTTCGGCTAATTTGTCCAATAACTTCTCCATAGTAGATACGTATATCGTACTGGAACTATCGCTATTGACTGCTCTACAAGATTTATTTGTACTCGTAATAACTGGAGGCTTGCCATTAACGGAAACTTGTTTCTCGTTAGATTTATCACCATCGCAGTATACAATTACTTCATCCTTTGTCCGGACGATATCAAACGTTTTATTGTTGCAAAATATAAACTTCAATTTCATGACATTTCTAATGTCTGACAATGACGTACAATCCCAAACGTAAAGTTGATCAGGCTCTACAGTTGTCTTGGGTTCGTTATCAATATCATTGTTTTTTCTGTCCACTTTTTGTTCAGCAGACATTCCCCGAGTTAACGCCAACATTTTCTTTATGCTTTCATCTCGTTCTAGTGGAATCATCGATTTCAATACGTCGGAATCAATTTTGATTCTTGACAATGCATCTGCATTACAGTTCATTTTGCCTTGTTTAAAAATTATCTCGAAATCATAATCTGATAAATCGAGTCTTATCCTTGTTAATTTGGAGGATGGGTTCTTGTGAGAGAAGAGTGACACTAATGGTCTGTGGTCGGTGACCACTATAAACTTCCTGCCATAGAGATGTGGTCTAAAAAAATTGATCCCCCAATGTATCGCGAGTAACTCTTTCTCAATAATTGGTTTATTCACATCATGTTTACCAAGAGACTTACTAGCGTAGGATATAGGTAAATCGGACCCTATTTCGCCTTGTGAGAGGACAGCCTCTAGAGCATAACTAGATGCGTCCGTAGTTAGCACGAATGGTTTGTCAAAATCAGGATATTGCAGGATAGGCGGTTTAATTAGTTTTAGTTTCAAAGTATCAAAAGCTTGTTGACATTTATCATCCCATGAGAAAACAGTATTCTTTTTCAGGAGAGTATTCAAGCACTTAGTAATTTCTGCGAAGTCCGGAATGAAGCGCCTGTAATAGTTGCAAAAAGCTACGAATCTTCTGACTTCGTCTGCGTTTTTGGGAACAGGGTAATTTCTAATTGCTTCATTCTTTGAAGGGTCCGTTCTGATACCTTCGTCCGTTATCAATTGGCCTAAGTATACAACTTCTGATCTTAGAAATTGGCACTTATCAGGATTTAACTTGAGGTTATACTTTCGTAGTCTCTGAAGAACTTGTGTTAAATTCCGATTATGATGACCGATACTACATCCAAACACAATAATATCGTCAACATACAGAAATGCTTTTTTGAACTAAGGCCTGACAGAGCTATAGTTAACATCCTTTGGAAACTATTGGATGAGATTTTAAGTCCAAAGGGAAGACGTTTAAACTGAAAATGACCATTTCCGGTCGAAAAAGCCGTTAGAGGTCTAGATCCTCTATCTAACTCGATTTGGTGAAACGAGCTGGTCATATCTAGTGTAGAGAAATATTTCGCTCTACCTAATTTGTCCAAGATGTCTTCTAATCTAGTTAGTGGAAATTTATCATTGATGATTTTGTTGTTTAAACGTCGAAAATCTACGACTAAACGCCATTGCTTTTTGTCATTTAGACTCTTCTTGGGGACTACTAACAGTGGTGAAATATAAGGACTAATAGATGGCTCTATTATGTCATTATTCTCCAGTTCCTTGATCTGATCGTCGATCTCTTCAAGCTGTGCATGGGGTAACTTATAATTTTTGATATACACCGGTGTGTTATCCGAAAGGTTAATCTTCTGTTTGTAGAAGTTATTTACAGTCAACCTATCGCCTTCCATATGGAATACATCCTGAAATTCCTCAACCATACTCAATATACTATGTATAGCTTCCTCATCACAATTATCAAGATTAATTTTCTTAATCAATTTCTTAAGGCAGTCGGGGTCATTTTTATCCTCACGTTTGGTGCTCCTCAATATGAGATAATCATCCAGAGGCTCAGTCTCAACCTCAAACTTTTTTAACTCAACTGGATGATCATTAACGTTCAACACCTTAACATGGCATATACCTTTTGCTGGTACAATGGTGTTGCCCAAAAAAAAACACCGTTTTGTATTTCCTTATTAAGGATAATACAGTCCCTATCCCTTATTAAATCAATTGGTAGTACGGTCTCTGTCCTCGCAGGTATCTCGATTTTGTAGGTATTTAATGGCCTGGTGCTTATAGGGATGATTACTTCATCATCCTTAACATTGAAAGTTATCGTGTAGGTCTCATAATCTATCTTGGACCGATACTTTTCAAGAAAGTCCCTACGAATAATCCCATCAGTTTTTATTGGGAAAGACTCTTCCACTATCTGGAATTCATTAGTTACAAAATAATCTCCGACTTTTAATATCAAACCAGCTTTACCTAGAGATGTAATTGCCTGATTTGTAATTCCCTTTAGTTTGCACCTATCGCCCCTATCAATACTACCATTGAATATATTGTCGTATTTATAAATTGATACATCTGCGCCTGTATCTACCAGGAAAGTGAGGTTTGATTTGACATCCTTACAGTACAATTCTATAAAATTAGGGCAATTTTTAGTGACAGTATATACATTATTATTGTCCTGTAATCCGGAGTTTGATTCTTTTACCATGTGCTCTGCTCCGGGAGGTTTTTCTATATTTTCATGATTTAATCCTCTCCGGAGGACTCCCCGTTTCCCTGTTCTTGTCCAGTTTCCTGTTCTTGGACCATATTTATGTTTCTAGGGTTGTCACCTCTATTATTATACCTATAATTCTTCCGTTTTTTGCTTCGATAGTTCCCATTACTGTTATTACTACCGTTGTTGTTATAGCTATTGGTGTTCCTACCTCCCCCATTTTCTTTCCTATCATTATTATTATTATAGATTTTGCCCTTTTTCTTAAAACTGTCCTTATCTCGTTTATAATACAGTACACTACTCTGTTGCGTGCTCGCACATTGCTCTAATTCTAATGCTAAATTTATTGCATCAGTCAAATTTTGGGGTCGGGCAGCAAACACAGTATTCTTGAATTGGTCGTTAAGACCATCCTTGAATACAGTCAAAGCGTACGCATCATTCAAAGTGGCTACCAGTTGCGTCTGTATAGGTATAACCTTATCACCTAAACCACTTATTTGAACCTGATTAAGTTCGTTAATCAGCGTAAGGAGTCCTTATACTGCGTTACACTTGAACGCTTCTGAGCTAAAGACTTCAGTGAAGTGTGAATACTTGCAACGGTGTTCTGGGGTTTATACCTGAGAAATAATTTCGATTGTAATTGCGCTACTGTCTCTGGAATATCAGTACTAAGGGAAGTTCGAACGTTATCTGATAGCTTTACATTAACCACAAAATCGACTAGTTCGGGTTTGGCTGAATCTACCAATTTCTTCTCAATGTATTCTATTATTTTTATAAAGGCGTTTAATTCCTTCGCGTTACCATCAAACGTAGGAATGGTCTTGATAGCCATCTGCAAATCAAAATCACCCATTGTTGTTAGAGTTTTTCTACAACTTTCCAACTGTGCCGAAAGAATTCCTTTTAGTTCAGAATATAACTTCTTGAACCGAATTTTTAGTTCCAAAATCTCAGAATCCTCAAAATTGCTAAACAAACTGTTAATCTCTACTTTAATAGCATCTACTCTCTCAATCTTCTGTTGAATTGTTTCAATTTTAAATACCCGATTAACACTCTTTTTGCAATTTATCAACAATCTATCTACTTCTTCGAGTAAACTTTTAATTGCCTCCATAAGGAAAAATCATATTTGTAATTTTCAACTTTATAACTCAAAGACAAGGAGATGAGTCAAATTTTACTGTAGAGAAAGAAGGAGATATACCAAATTCATATTTTTAAAATGTTACCATATATATATTTATAATTATCATAATTTCAAAAGAAAACAAATATATTACACAGTTGCCAATCTAGCTACCTTCCTAGTCACGTACTTATTCTGATGCCTATTATACACATACATAAAAATGATTATTAAAAAAAATCGTAGCTGTCGCTGTGGCCTGTTTATACTCAACCAAAACTCCTTGGTTGGTCGTTGATGAGCAGTTCCCCATTATTTGCTGTATTTCTGCGGCAACTCCGCTAATTGGCGGAAGAAATCCTGTTTCTGCTTCCCGTGACTAATAGCGATAAGACGGTATAAGTTTCCGCGCTCTTGCCTCAAACGAACTTTGCGTCCTCCACGAGTCTTCTTCTTCTGTAGCGGCTGTACTGGTTCGCTCTTCTTTGTTGTGCGCTTCTTGTACTCCTCAATCGTAATTCGCCTCGGTCCTGGTTTTGGTCGATCTTCCTTGTCCGCTGGTACGTATGCTGGAGCTGAATCCGGTACCGGTTCAGGTATATATTCCTCAGGTTGTTCCTTGGGCCTACACAGCTCCCACAATTCCTCAAAGCCGTCCATAACGCTTCCCTGGTTTGCAGTTGCCTAGGATCGCCATATCGTATGATTGTATTTTAATTTGCGGATAATATGGTTTACCTATCTTTCAGCGTGTAACGCTAAAGCCAATGGCAGCCCGAAGACGCCTATATTTCTGAGTGGACTTTAAAATGAAAGAAACGCCAATGTTGGCAGTTAGATTTCTAAATCAAGTCTGACTTTATTCCTTAATTTCTTTTGCTTAAATACTATTTCTTAACCTACTAAAATTACTCATGCATTATTGTATGGGAATATGTCTGACCCATTCGAGTGGTCAGTATGTCAAACGAAATAAAATTCCAATATTTATTACTCATAAATATCTAATATTTATTACTCATAAATATCCTACATTTCTTACTCACCAAATACTGACCTACATTCGATATCACATTCCAAGCCTTCGTCATATCTCACCCTTCAATATTACATCCAAGTCATTGCATGCACTTGTCTGTAATCTGATGTGCTCAGACCCATTCATTCATTAGTTTATGAACGAAATGTTCTACACATTACGATGTGTTAATTGATGGTAGAGCATATGAACTATTGCAATGGAAATGTGATACACGACATTGACCATGATTGTTTATGGTCGTCGTGTGTCCATATCTTGCCATCTGGTTAAGGCAATGGACTATGTAGGAAAAGAAATATGATTCCTCTTGGAATACTAGTGAGTTCCTATGTGGATAAATTGAACTGAATAATTCTTATTGGAATTATTCAGATGTTTTTGCTTTCAACGTAATTAGATGTAATAACATCATTACATACAGACGGACGGACGGACGGACAGACGGACACAGGTCGTGATTGCAATAGGGTTTTGTATTTTAGTACAAAACCATAAAAAGGGTGAAATATGAATTCTGAAGTGTGATTGTCCGTCTGTCTGCTGAGGTCAGTAATGGCATTCGAGGTCATGATGAAATTTGATTGCTCGTGGCGGATACAGTAACTAATGTTATATGTCACGTTGTGGTTGCATTTGCGTAACACTTCTCTCCGTTGATGAAAGCGATGGCCAGATGAAGCGAAGTCCTTGCATTTCAATGGCAGGAGCTTTTGGAAGCTCTAAGCGGGATTGCCTTGGTTTCCTGACTGTTGTTAACACGACCAGGAGTAGAATTAAAATAAGAATGATACCAGGCACGCTTAAGGTAGTGTACGAGTATAATGTTCCCGGATTCATTATTTGAAGTTCTTTTAGAAGATGATTTTCGGGAAACGAGTATTTTTCTAACTCCTTGAAGAATACTCGTATGTCTGTTGAATAATTGCTTTCTAGGTTGATGAGCGTTGAAGGATAGATGTTTATTTCGTCCCAGTGAATATTTTCTTGAATGTCGTATTCCAAATTATTTATTTTGACTTTACAATGTTTGACGTTGATAAGTTTGATTCCTTTGAGTTTTTGGTTTTCTCAATTTTCGGGCATTTCGCATGGCTGTATTGAATATTATTATGGGATTTTAGCAGGAAAGGGAGAGTTTTATGATTTTTGTCTGGTTTATTGAAAGAGCGATGTGGAATAGGGAACAATTGAAATCTGCCAGTTGCCGTATTTGAACGTTGAAGATTATATTTGTGCCGTTATAATAAGCTTGCAATTTCAAAAGTTCATAGATGTGTTCGCTTGACATCAGATGGAGATTTTTATTTTGGAAGAAAGTGAATTTGAAGTAGTTCTGTCTGGCTTTAAATTTGTTTCGAAATAATATTTAGTTTTGCTAGAATTATAGCTTCTGCTATGTTAGTTAAGTGATTCTTTAATATTTAGATGTTATAATTGATTTGCGTAAGAAAATCTAAATATCTGACATGGCTAGTTTCCGTTTTTATTTTGTCCTAGAGTGTGATTCAAATAGTGCTGAGTTGTCAGTTGTTGAGAGTTTATATGATCTGTAATCTTATTGAATCGTTAGATCATTTTGTTATTGAGAGTGACTTGTTGGTTTAGGCTTGTTTTCAGATTATTTTTGTTTGCCATTATTGAATCTATTTCCGTGTTTAGTCGAATTGCATTGTTAGCGTTGATGTTGCCCATAATCCCTTATATAAGTTTCCCTAGCCCGTTGATCAGCCCCTTTCTTGTCTTGAATTTTGGGGTTAGTGAGTTGAGTTTGTCTTTTACTTCTTTGAGCTTTAAGTTTGTGATATTTATTAGGTCCTTTAGGGTGTAAATTTTGCCGACAGCATTTAGTGAGTATTCAATTGTCATTATGTTGGTTTGGTATTGTTCAAGTTGTATTACGTGAAGTGGACGGTCAATATTTTGCGGTTTTTAATTGTATAGGCTGTATATAGTATGTCGAGAGGTTTGCTTGGAGTAGCAGGTGCCGTAAATTTCACTTACGAAAGATTGCGATTGTATTTTAGTGGTTGACATATTTTGCAATTATTTATAATTCTTGTTATCTTTTGCTTCAGAAAGGGAAAGTAGAATTCCCGCTGGAGGTGTAAGGAAATTTCGTTAATACCCCTGTGGTTATTATTTGTATGGCAGTTATTGATTATTTGGTCTTGTTATACATTGTCCGTGATGTCTGTAAGGACCTAGGTACATCTAACTAGCTTGAATACTCGTGATTAGGAGAAGAATTTTGAATACATACTTTGAATTGTTCGAAATATATCATCTTTGCAATAAATTGCATTTAGTAGATTTGGTGCTAAACATTTGTTTAATACGTCAATTATCTCGGTTCCGAATCGGATGCTATAAGGACCGTTCTTCTTTGCTTGATTTTGAACATCTTGAGAGTAGCTGCGGGATCGCTATCGCTCAATTTAAGAATTAATTGTAAAGAGAATTCGTTCCATGGTTTTTTTTCTCTGGTAGAAGATGGAATAGATTCCTGAGATTTGCCAGCTTCTTCGGCGGCGTGAATCTCTGTTTTATTAGGAGTTTTAAGCTTTATGCGGCTTAAGGCGTCGGCATTACTGTTCAGAGTAGCTTTTTTATGAATTATTTCGCAGTCATACTCTTCCAAATGGAGTCTCCATCTGACCAGCCTTGAATTTGGATCCTTTAAACTCATGATCCAAGCGACCAGCTATTGGTCTGTAACAATTTTGAATTTACTTCCAAAAACGTAAACGAAAGTGTTGAGTGACCCAATAAATCGCCAATAGCTCCTTTTTAACAGTTGAATAATGAACTTCGTAGTTTGTAGGCAAAATCGGAATCGTTACAGAGGTTGAAGGTTTTTACGTATTTTAAGGCAGGCTGTGAAGGACTTGGTAGATTTTGCAAAGTCCTTAATGAGCGTCCTGTAGTATCCTAGGAGCCTTAGGAACGATTTAATTTCTTTTTGTGTTTGGGGAATAGGGAACTCGCTTATAAACGGTGATTCAATATGAGGTTTGGTTTTTAATCTCAAATAAAAGGCATAAAGTTGAATTCTAAGGTAAAAGTTTTATTGTAAGTCGAAAGAACAATATATATTTACTTTTTAAAGGTTATTTCGTTTAGATTTAACCACGACTACCACTAAATGGTCCATCTTAAGGGTCCAATTTTACACGACGCGTTCCAGCATAGCGACGGGTGTCGCGCGAATGACACGAGTAATATTGGCTTCCAAAGCGTCGATTGAAGCTCGCTTATCCTTAAAGACTGAAGACTTCGTGTAATCCCAAAGAAAATAATCTAAAGGTGTGATATCACACAATCTTAGCGGCAATTTGCTGGCCCAAAATGTGAAATCAGGTTCTTACCCTAAATGATTTCCCAATAAGTTCATTGTTTCTCTCGCTGCGCCAAAAACATTTCTTACAGAATGCTGATTTTCATAATAACAATCCATTGCACAACAGTCTAAATCTGAACCTTGGCGTTGAGATTTATTTTTAGAGTTTCTCAATCCATCACTGTACGGAATTACGGTCAATATCACGCTCAAACAAATGATTATTACTAAATTCTCTCAATTACTACCCATCACAGCTGGGTGGACTGATAAGCTGACAGCAGCATCAGAAGCTCAAACTTGATGCCGTGACCAAGGTTTGAACATGGGAACTGCTGCGCAAGCGCAGTGTGCCCTAATCCATAGCTCCACATGGATTTCCGTAATACAGCTGAACAATTGGATACGTTGTTGCGGTGGAGTTCTTTCCACGATGATTTGTCAAATAATACTGAATAAAAATTAAATTAAAATTACAAGCAGAGACGAGCTGACGCTAAGAAAATTGCAAAGCTAGCTCTTCGTGCTAACTTCAATCATGTCAAAGTTTCACTTGAATCAAATCAAACTCGCGCTTTCTGGTCTTATGTCAAATCTCTAAAGAGCTCTCATCATACACCAGCTAGTTTTAGCTACGATGGCATTACATCATCTACCCCTCAGGAGTCCTGTGAACTTTTCCCTTCTTTCTTTTCTTCCTTTTTCCGCACTTCAAATACTTCTCCTTCTTTCTACTCTTCTTCTTCTTCCTTTTCTTCTCCCGCGCTTCGTACCAATCCCTTGCAGGTTGAACTGCCCTTAAGGAGTCTTGATACTAGTACCGGTGGTGGCCCAGACGGCATTCCAAACTTCCTTGCAAAATCACTATCCTCGTCTCTTTGTGTTCCTCTTTCAATTATTTATAATTTGAGCTTAGCTACTGGGATTTTCCCCTCCCAGTGGAAAATTGCCCATATTCTTCCTATCTTCAAATCTGGGGATCGCAATTCCGTTTGTAACTATCGTCCGATATCTCTTCTTCCTTGTTTTGGGAAAATCCTTGAAAAGATCGTTCTCGATACTCTGTTTCCCCTTATACTTCCATCCTTAGCAGAACAGCAACATGGTTTTGTCAGAGGTAGATCTACTCTAACTAATTTTTTTTCTTTTACACACCACATTACTGCAGCCCTTGACCGTCAGCAACAAAAAGACGTTATTTTCACGGATTTCTCTAGTGCGTTTGATTCTGTAGATCATGCACTTTTATTTCAGAAATTTAAAAATTTCCAAATTCCTGATTTTCTGTACTATTGGCTTCTATCCTATGTTTGGGATCGTCGTTGTCTTGTTACTGTTAACTTCTGCTTCTCCTCAACATTTTGCCCCAGCTCAGGTGTACCGCAAGGATCCATAATTGGCCCAATTTTATTCCTACTATTTGTCAATGATCTTCTCTGTTATCACTTCTCCCTGCCTGCTTTATGCTGACGAGTTTAAGATCTTTCGGGTAATTGACTCACAATGTGATGTTGATACCTTGCAAAGTGACCTACTGCGTCTAAGTGAATGGTGCAAATCAAACCATCTCTCCTTGAATGTTTCCAAATGCCACCAGATGACATTCTCCTGCCTTGTTGGAACCCCTTTGTGCAGTATAACTTCTTTTAAGGATCTTGGTGTGGTGTTTGATTGTAAATTAAAGTTTGACCTCCGCATAGCCCAAGTCATCAACAAAGCCTCCCGCCTTTCAGGGTTCATTTTAAGATCCGCTTCCTCGTTTCAGCATATTACCTTCTGTGTGTGCCTTTACCTTTCATTTGTTCGCAGGAACCTGGAATACTACTCCCAAATATGGAGCCCTCACCACAGGAATCATATTGATGCTATTGAGTCGGTTCAACAGATTCACACGGTCTCTTTTTGTTAAATTCAACCTCCTTTATGTCCCCTATAGTGACCGTCTTCGTACTTTGAAACTCCCTTCCCTTGAACCTAGACGATGCTTTCTTGATGAATGCATCTTGTACAAGCTTTATCACGGTCACTTACCCCAAACTCTATGTAGTTACATTCAAACATTGAACACTAGTCGCCCTAATAGATCTTCCGATCAATTCCTTGTTCCCTTTGCACGCACTAACACCTTCTTCCACTCTCCCTTATTACGCTTGCCGCGTTTGCATAACCAGCTATGTCTTGGTCCTCTACCACATTCGCTTGCCGTCTTTAAAACTTGCCTTGAAAGCAAAATTTGCAACTACAATTATTAATCTTGGTCATCTTTATAACTGCTCTCTCTTCATGTATTAGTTAGTAGTTAAGTAATTGCACAGTTTTCTTTTATTTCCTATTTCTTGAATTCCTTTTTTCGCTTTCCTTCATATGTATATTTCCATTATTTTCATATATATATATTTCCTTTAATATAAGCGTTAGTTCTAATTTTATACACAACGTGTAACTGGACTTCTGTCTGTTTGTTGATACTTAAATAAATAAATAAATAAATTACAGTTTGACAGGATTCACGCGTGATCTGTCAAAAAAAGCTTATTGAAAATCAAACCCCATAATGAATCACCCTTTAGTTCTTGCTTTCTTAGAATTTGGCTTAACTCCTTCTGTGGTCACAATATGTTCTAGGAATGCCACTTTTTTATGAAGGGATCCTGAGTTGTCTAATTGGACATTCAAATCGGCCTCAAGTAATTTAGGGAAAATCTTTCCGATGGTTTTTTTATATGCCCCTGGAGTGAAATCAAGAACACGATATTATCATCCAGATAAATGAGGCACACAGTACCCTGAAGTTCTTTAAAGACATTATCCACAACTCTTTGAAAAGTTGCCGACGTGTTTTTGAGCCCGATTTGCTCATGGACTTATTCAAAATGCCCTCCTTCTACGCTAAAAGCCATCTTTTGGATATTATTAGGATTCATTTATATTTGGTGGAAGCCATTTGCGAGATACAAGGTACATGTACTTGCCTAGTTTATCAAGTATTTTATTGATGTTTGGAAGTAGGGATTTACCGCTAATTGTCTTTTCGTTTGATTTCTTATAGTCGATCACTAGTCACCACTTTTGTTTACCACTAGCGTCAAGCTTCTTGGAAACTATCCATACTGGAGAGCTCTAAGGGAGTAACTGGGTCAAAAAAAACCTCTAGCTAACATAGAAGTTCACGTTATTGATTTTAAGGCCGCCAATGAACGGTTGTGTGCGATCCACGAAAAAGCGAAACTCTTCAAAATCTGGCTGATTAATCTTCACGCCCCGACCGAAGAAAAGGACGAAGAAATGAAGGATACGTTCTACAATCACCTGGAAAGCCTAATCAACACATTGCCTACAAACGACACAAAAACAATTCTGGGTGATTTCAACGCTAAGGTTGGCTATGAGCTATCTCATCGGGGAACGACTAGAGGATATAGCCTCCACGATGAAACAAATGACAACGGCCAACGCTTGATTGCCTTTGCATGTAGCACAAATCTAGTCAAATGTTTGACTTGCTTCCCACATCGATGCATTCATTAAATGAACTGGATATCACCGGATGGCAACACACAAAACCAGAGCGACCATATTCGGATCCAACAACGTTGGGCATATTTGGCGAAGACTAGCCCGCTATAAAAACTTGACATCGAAATGCTCCAAACGGCGTCTGTGGCCAAAAGTTTCACGGAGACCCTCGACAACCAGCTGGCCCCCATTCCATCAGAAGTAGAATGCGTTAAACAAAAAGAATCAGGCGGGCAAAGAATACGTAGGTAGGGAAACCAGGATGAAAAGAAAACACTTTGAAAATCTCAGAAGAGTAGCGAATAAGATGATTGGAATTAAGAAAAGAAAATACTATGACTACGAATTGAGAAGTGTTATCAAGTATACAAAGCAGTTAAAAGTCTGAAAGCTATATCGTAATGACTTCGGCAATATCATTGCTGATGAAACCAAGATTAAAGAAAGATTGGCATTATATTTCAAGAACCTCCTTAATCCTCCACATAGCTCCAGAACATTGGAGCCTGTAGATGCCTGTGGAGAGCTTTCATTGGCCCCATCAAATCTGGATGAAGTTTGTTCCACCATCAAAGCCCAAAAGAATAATAAAGCATCGATGAGATTCCAGTGGAGCTCATTAAATATGGTGGCAGCGGTGTTCATAAAGCTATTCATGAAGTTATCCAGCACGATTGGCAACAAAACATATGCCGATAGAGTGGAGCTAATCAATTATATGTATTCCCTATCCAAAAAAAAGGTGACAAGCTACAGTGCGAAAATTATAGAGGCATATCACTACCTTGAACGGTGTACACATTATTTTCAAAGATCTTAGAAAATAAAACCGGATCATACACCAACAGTATTATTGGGGAGTATCGAGGGAGTTTTAGAGCAGGTAGATCAACGATAGACCAATTGTGCGCAGTCAAACAAGTACTTGAAAAGTGCTGGGAGTTCAACATAGGCGTATATCAAATTTTTGTTGACTTCAAGCAAGCATACGATAGTATTGATCGTAACGTATTGTACCAAATAATGCTTTACTTTGGTATTCTAGCTAAATAAGTCCATCTTACCAAAATGACAATGACGTCGAAAACCTCCCAAGTCCGTATCAATAACCAACTCACCGATGCTTTTGACAGAAATATCGAACTGAAGCGGGGAGATGGGCTGGCCCCACTGCCATTCAATTTGGCTCTAGAATAGGTCGTTAAGAAGCAACCTGTCGATACATGAGGTACATACTATACAAGTCGAGCCAAGTAGTAGCCTATGCAGACGACATCAATATTTTGCCACGGTAATTAACCACAGCCAAAGAACTCTTTCTGAAACTCGACAGCAAAGCAAAACTAGTAGGGCTACAAATCAATGAAAATAAAACAAAGATCATGACGCAGTCGAGGAAAAATACCTCAAGTACACAAAATATCACACTTGGCAAATACAGTATCGGAAATGTAGGTGAGTTTATATATTTAGGCGCTGAAGTAATAAAAACCGGTAACGAAAGAGACGAAATACGCCGAAGAATACAGCGCGCAAATAAAATATTTTATACAGTATTGACGATCTTTGTAGGACACACAGGAAAATAAAGCTCCAAGCATACAAATCTGTGATAAGACCTGTGTTATGCTATGGGTGTGAAACGTGGATCCTAACCCAAGCATCCACAAATATATAGAACGCCTTTGAGCGACAGGTCTTGAGGCGAATAATCGGAGCGAAGCTAGACGGAGATCAATGGCGAATTCGATACAACCATGAGCTGTATAAAATTTTTGACGAACCAGAGGTCTCAACGATTGTAAGACTGCGGAAGCTGCAATGGGCTGGACATATGAATCGTATGAATGAACAACGGATACCCAAGAAGGTATTCGCTGGGAGAACTGAAGGCCGGAGACCAGTGGGAAAACCGAGGATATACAGGTGTGACTCGATCGATGAAGACAGTTCGTCACTGCTCGGATTTTGAAATCGGAGGACGTGGTCAGTGGACCAAGACAGTTGGAGGTGCTATTTGTAGGAAGCGAGGGCTCGAGAGAGGCTGTAGTGCTACGAAATAGAAGAAGAGCATAGAAGTTATTTGCTCCCTTACTTCTTCCTTGTTAACGTAAGGATATCGATATGATTTTGTATAGATTGGTAGATCATGTATAGTTTTAATTTGATGTTTTATTTCGATTGTGAAGTATAGTTTAATTTTTTTCGTTGAAGAATATGTCTTCAAATTTTTTGAAGATTTTGAAAAGGGTCTTCTGTTCCTCTGAGTTTAAATAATTGGTTCGTAGGGATTGTAATATATCATTTCTTTCATCATTCTCTAAATTTTGGCACTGTATGTTAATGTTATTAGTTTTGGCATTGTTTTCCATGGTAAGTACCTCAGTTTTTGAGGATTGGTCCAAATATAGACTTTTCTCACTATTGAAGTTGTTGATTACTTCTACCCATCTATACCTATCTTTGGTAAGATAAACCCCTTCAGGTATTGGAAGTCCTTGTTCGATTTCTATGGGTTTTGTATAAATGTCCCCATTCTGAATGTCGACCGGAAGTTTGGCTATGAATTTTGAGTGAGGCGGAACAACATATCGACCAGAAGTAAAATTTGGTTTATAGTGCAAGGGGATGGTTGAGTTCTTTGTGGTAAGAACCCTTTTTACAAAATCCACCTGAATACTGATTACAGTCAGTGCGTTGAACCCCAGAAGTCCATCAAAATAATCATGGAACATAAAGGCGAGGAATCTTGTGAATCTAGGTCTCCTTCTTCTTCTTCTTTTTAGCACTACAGCCCCTCTCGGGCCTTTGCTTAGAGATAGTTAGAGTATCTCATTTTCATGACCGTATTGATTTTTTCGAAAGTTAGTTTGGTCAGTGCCATGCCCCGTGTGTCTGCTCAGCAATGATATGATTAAATCAGTACATATCACCACTGAGTGAACACTTGTAGTCTACCTGAACTAATTCACGTTGTTCATCAACTAGATTTGAACCTGGGACCTTTCGCTTATGCGTATTCATTGAAATTTGAGAGTATAACTTGATGGTGTGCTTATTAGGGATTGTTGTAATGTTACTTGAGATTATTTATTTAATATTGCCAGGATGAATGAAATCGGGATTTAGAAATAGAGAAAAGGGACCTGAATCTACAAGTCTACCTAAAGCGGATGATATTTTAGTGCATGGTAGAATAAATTCGTGTTTATCCACGTCTATGTACCATGTTGATCTTTTGAGGCAGGTTGTGAACAATTTTTATCAATCTCGCACCCACCTCTTGGAAAATAACCACAATCACACTGGTAAGCATTTAATTTAAGAAGTGAGGAGAATTTAATTCCGGGTCAAATTCAATATTTTCGTTGGCACTATCACAAACGTCAAATTTCTCATTTTAACGGTTATTTTTATTTTTGCGTAGGTGGAATAGTTCTTTACTTACAAATTTTGGTGAACCAGTAGATCTGAAAAAGGTATTCGGGCTTCGATAAACTTGAGAGTTAGGTTTGAAATGGCAGGAGATGTATCTATCGGTGCAGATTTTGCTTAGGAAAAGGGGTCTGCTAAAAATTATTCCTGAATATTTGGTTTCCGAAAGGCGCATTAGATTATTGATGCTGAAAATCAAAGGGTCTCTAATTATGTTGAAAGGAATTTGCCCGAAAATTGAACTCTTGTCTTCGGATACTATACGGTGTGTAAGGTTGTTGTGGAAAATTAATGTTTCTGTTAAAACTTGGTAAGTTAAAGCTAAAATGATTTCTTTGAAGTTAGGTCAAAAACTTTTGTAAATCGAAAATATTTGGTAGAGAAGATTGTATATTTAACTTTTGTGGGAGATTAAATTGCTTGTTATTAAATGGTTGTGAAGAAAGTTTAATGACTTCATTTTTCGTGTAAAATACTAGTATATTTTGCTCTTTTATACAAAAAGCAAATGCCTCAGCAAGCATTTGTGGTTTAATTGTACGAATCGTCGAACCAACCAGAAAGCGTTCAAACATATTTCTGCGAATAATGCCTTCTTTGTACTCACTACGCTAGTATCCTTTTTACGACTACTGACATGGTTACTTAAACTCGAGAATATTTCCGCAACTTCAAAATTAAATTTTCAATCGGCATTGTTGTCTGTTTCATTTTATGTAGGTCTCGTATTAATGATGTCTCGTTCCGTTTGTTCGCGTAGTGGAGTATGAGATGCTAATTGTATCCCAATCAAAAGGCATTCCATACATATTTAATACTTTATTTGCTGGCCTAACAATCTTATTTCGAGTTGCGCGTATCAATAATTGGCCATAACCAGACCCACTCGTAACCGCGATCAATTTTAAAATTTCGTGTGCATCGTCGAGGAAGTCATATAGTAGTCGAGGATTCTCTTCAAATTTAGGGAGATCCTTTATCGCATCGGGGAATCGAAGCGAATTAAAAAAAAACTGTCGTCACGTTGTCGAAGGCATTCCTCTTAAACACAAACTTCCGTCATTAATCGAATTAAGTTCACTTTTACTATTTTCTTCATTAATTTAAGTTAATTCACTATTAATATTTAATACACTATTTGAACCACTCACGTTTTTGTTATAATAATCAAAAAATCCTTGGCTTAATCCATTTCTGATTCTGTCAGCTGTTTGGTAAGGTTCTTTTGAACGGGAAATCAATCAAAGGCATAAGTTGGATAGTTGGATATAATATTAAATATAATAATACAGCAATAAGTTTGTCCAAAAAACTCTACTTACATACAAAAAACCGTATTTTTCATAGCTTTGGCTTATGACCAAGCTGCACCTCTCTATGGGAACACTGACTCACTTTTCGCGAAACCGACGGCAAACTAAATGTTTTCACTAATCCGGTGAAAAAATTCACTGGTGGATCTTTACTTACGTGGTGAGAGTTTTATTAATTTTCTATTATGCATTTCGACTCTTCCGCCGTGACAATCCGTTGTCACTTCACGGAATTCTCGCTTTCTTGAGATTCCGAATCACTTTCCCCTCTATTCGATTGCGATGGAGCTTCACGGTTCAAAAAGAAGAAAAAAGTTTTAATTGCTTGTATGTGTGCTTATTTTTAAATGTTGATTACAACTGAACTTTTTAAATGATTTCTTTTAATTCCAAAGGTACAATTAAGTTGCATTATCGCACATTTGCGAAAATGCTGAATTTAGAAAAGTTTGATGTATAAAATCTGAAATGTGATTGTCCGTCTGTCTGCTGAGGTCAGTAATGGCATTGGAGATCATGATGAAATTTCATTGCTCGTGGCGGATACGGTAACTCATGTTATACAATATATCACGTTTTGATTGCGTTTGCATAACACGCGCGAGTTAAATACTTAATGTTTTAATTTACCAAAAAAAAAAACAAATACTTTTCTCAATTTAAAACTTTATTACTAAGACAATTTAACAACGTCATCCAATGTTCAAACCGACAGAGTAACGACAAGTGTAAAAATATGAACTGGACCTCTGATGTTAATTTAATCAATTTATGTTTACAAAAAGCTGCTAATTTACTTTACTGAAAGGTTTCATATTGTATTGGGAAATTAATTCGGTCAGCATTGATTGGGGCAATGTACAAGTGAACATATAGGTTGAATACTCCGGTAAAATGCTTACTTGAGCGCACATGTAGTTAAATGATTGATAGCATAGCATGGCTGTAACTCCTCCCCCGTAAGATGGCCACAGCTAGGTAAACGCAGCTGGAGCTTGATGTTAGTTAGAGCGCTGAATGAACTTCAGGAGCCTGAATCGCATGTAAGTAATGACGATGATGAAGGTAAGGATTCCGCTGATAAGAGTTGCGCTGGTAAGGAAAAAATATTTAATTTCTTTACTCTAAAAATCGAATAACTGCCAAAGGTCTTCTTTCGGAAATTTGACGTTTTCTAAATTGTGTAATTTGTAGTCCACCAATTTGTCTGTATTGTTAAATTTATTTATTATTTTGATATCAAAAGAAAAATGCCATTTTTTAATATAAATGATCGGATATTTATTTCATTATAAAGAGGAAGATATACCATTATTAGTGGAAAATAACATCAGGCAAATACCCACCACCACCACGCTTACAGAAAAAGATATGCCGTTGATAGTGAAAGCTATCACGACCAGAGATTAACTGGGGCAAAAAGTCAAAAAGCAACCAAACAATGTTGAATTGAAGAGCAAATACCAGAAATACCGTAACTTGCTCACAAGCACCATAAGAAAAGCTAAAACAATTTCCTTTAAATCCAGATTAGAAAAGGCAGAGGTGCACCCAATAAAATATTGGAGTTTAATAAATGAATCCTTACACAGGAAATAAAAAAAAACTTTAGAAAAAGAACTGAAAATTAATAATCAATTTATTGAACTACAGCATAACAAACATCAAATCGCTAATATTTCCAATAAATTTTTATCAAAAGTAGTAAAAAACATTGCATTGGAAATAACCTAAGAAAATTATCAAACCAATGAACAACCCAATGCAGAAATTCACTTTTATAAAATAACCATAGAAGATATAGAGAAGGTAATTATTGATTTTAGAGGCAGGACGGCTCCTGGTGAAACCGCTCTAAATACTTTTCAATGCATGTATCACTCAAGCAATATTTCCTGATACAATGAAAAAAAGTATAGATTTGAGCAATTACTGGCCAATAGAACTTCCAAAAACTTTTGCAAAAATATTCGAAAGATGCTTAAAATATAGAATAAATAGTTTTTTAGAAAACAACAGGATAATCCCAGAAGAATAATACGGATTTTGCAGCGGCAAAGGAGTAGAAAATGCAATTACAGAATTAACAAAGCACGTCTTGGAAAATTTTAAAAATAAAAGAAAAATGCTTGGCATATTCCCTGATTTTTCAAAAGCCTTTGATACGATATTCCATAAAACCTAGGTGGACATATTGGCTCAAATAGGAATCAGAAATAAACCTCTTGAACTATTAAAATGTTATATGGAAAGCAGGGAGCAAACTGTTAAGATTGATATACAGTAAACGAATAACAAATACAGAGTATGGTCTTCCGCAAGGTCCAGTTCTATCGCCAATACTATATACATGGCTTTTCAAAAAGAGGTTTTATTTTGATATTAAAAGAAAAATGCAATATTTTTTTTTTTTATAAATGATCAAATGTTTATTTCATTATGAAGAAGAAGGTATGTTGTTAATAGTGAAAAATAACATCAGGCAAATGACCACCACGACGACGCTTACAGGACCATATCCTTTTCATGAAATTTTCCATAACCGAATTGCATAGCGCCTGCCCTATGTCCTCGATAGCCTCACGAATTCCATCTCTGAGGTATTGAACCGACGCTGGGCTGTTGGCGTAGACCTCCTCTTTCACGTGGCCCCAAAGGAAGAAGTCGCAAGGTGTTAAATCACAAGACCTTTTCAAAATAGCACCTCTTATTGGAAAACCCTATATAATGTGAGTACGTAACTGGATTTGGCTCGGGTTGATAAGTTTCGATTTCCTCCGGGCTATTCTCGAATCGAAAAGATGATGGTAGAGCATTTAATATGTTTGTTATACACCTGGAATTGCTCGATTCTTTAGTTTTAGTAGGCTTTTTGCAGTAGAATGTTCTTTCGATTTTCGGGTATTTTTCATCGAAAAATTGAACATTATCGGGATACAGGATTGCGTAGGGTTTGGTAATAATTTGTTTGTTGTGTTGGTGAAGAGGGATAATATGGAAGAAAGGATAGGTATTTTTTGACAAGATTGGTATTTGGATATTGAATATAATATTTGAGCCATTATAGTAGGCTTGTAAGCCCAGAACCTCATCAATATTTTCTGTCGATTCTATATCTATTGATTGTTTTTAGTGTTTTATAAACTTCTATTATTTCAACAGGACTTAAAATTTGCTTCGAAATGATTTTTAAACGAGAAAGTATCACGACAGGTGATTATTCAGGAGATCAATATTGTAATTGATTTGATTTAACGTTAATAATTGAAGTTTGATTATTGATGTGATTCGTGATATTATCGAATCTTTTCATCATTAAATTATTTAATTTCGTTCGGCGAAGAGCCACATTACCCAGTTTTGATTGATTCAGCATTAGCTTTTCAAGGTTTTTGTTAATTTTTTCAGCATCCTCTGCGTCCATATTTCCTGTAATACCCTTTATTACAGAACCTAACCCATTGATCAGCCCTCTCTTTGGTCGTAGTCTTGGCATAAGTGTCTGTAGTCTGTGTGTTAGTTCTTTGACTTTAAGTTTTGTTATTCTGAGGGTGTCTGTAGCTTCGGGTGCTTGGTCAAATTTATTTACGGAGGTTTCGATGTTGTTGGTAGCGTCCTCATAACGTTTTAATGGTCCTAGTCGTTCCGAGTTGTAGCGGTAAGAGCATCTGATCATCGTTCAACTTCTGTATTTCTATTTTCTGTAACTGGATCATTAGGAACACCCTAAAATTTGCGTTTCTTTTTAATTTTTGATTTATGAAATTTTTAATTTTTATTTGTGATTAATGTAACTTTTAGATCTTTCTTCACTTTATGTTTACTGAAACGAGAGGTCGTTTTATTGCATCTGCATTCTTCGCGGAATATAGTTTTATTTTCTTTGAAATTGGGGAATCCGCCCTTAAGTTTAAGTTTAGCTTCTCTAAGTAAGTTCGGACTAATTCTTCGACTTTATTTAATTTCCGGATAGATATGAGATCTGTATTCATTTAATTTTTTCAAAAAGTTGTAGTCATTACTGGGGGGTGAAAGCTTTGCTTAAATTCACGGGTTCTACCAGTAAATTGCTCGTAGGACGTGTGTTTTGTTCTAGAATGTATGGCATTGTTGTAGGTGGTGATTGCTTCGTTCAATATTTCCTCATGGCCTAGATCGAAATTTTGTTTACGCCGTTTTACCAGGATCATCCTGTAAACTTCAGTGATTGTATAATGCCATCTTTCTACATAAGCATTACTAGTTGACTGCTGATATGATGTGTAGCAAATTTCAATGCCATATTGTTGGCAGAAGTCCTTGAATATGGTGGACATCATTTCTGTTCCCATGGTCTGTGACTATCGTTTTTGGGATGCCGTGAAGGCTCATAAAATGTCACAAGGATTTGACAATGTCAATACTATTTTTCGTGCCTAACGTATATGCGGCACCGAATTTCGAAAATCGATCAATAATGGTCAGGATCGATTTCCCATTTATCGTGTACACATCTATGTACAAGCTATCTAATGGTTTTTGGGGACTTTCAGAGACTTGATATATTATTTTGGGAGGACTCCTGTTGTGCTTCTGTATCGAACAAGTTTGACAATTATTTACTATCTTTGTTACTTTATCCTTAAAGTAGGGAAAGCAGTAGCCTCGCTTAAGATGTTGAACAGTTACATTTATTCCTCTGTGATTGTTATTGATATGATAGTTATTAATTAGTTTATCTTGTTCGTCGGAATTTGTAATTTCTTTGAGAATTTCGGTGCAACGAACAAGCTTGAGGGTTCAAGCCTGTGAGAAGTATCTCGAATATACAGATAGACCGATTCGAAAAATTTCGTCGTCTGTGTAAATTGCATTCAGTTTATTGGGGGCAAAGGATTTGTTAAACATGAATGAATAGTTCACCTTTACCTGTTTTTAAAAGGCATCTCTACAGACATTTGTGGCATTATATTAGCCTTCTCTAATATAATCTGAAGGTTGTAATCATTTAAAGGTTTTTCAGATATCGGAATTCCATCCTCTTGTGCAGAGTGAACATTGTTGGTTCCTTCGAGAATTTCATTGGTATTCAACTATGCTGGTTCTTTGGGAATAGTATCAGGAATTCTGATTCTACTCAAGGCATCTGTATTCGAGTTTTAGCTTCCCTTTTAATAAATTATCGCGTAGTTGAACTCCTTTAGTTTGAGGCGCCATCTCACTAACTTCGAGTTAGGTTCCTTCAGATTAATGAGATAAGTGAGACGTTTGTGGTCCGTTACTATCTTGAACCTCCTTCCAAACAGCTAAGGTCTAAAATACATTACAGACCAGACAATTGCAAGAAGTTCTTTCTCTATTGTCAAGAAGTTGATTTCATAAGTGTTCAGCGTTCGACTGGCGTTGCAAACAGGTTTATCGCTACCTATTGTGCCTTGGGACAAAACTGCGAAAATTGCAAAATTGCTAGCATCTGTTGTAAGAATAAACGGTTTAGTAAAATCCGGATACTGTAGTATCGGGTCGTTCATTAACAGATCTTTGCACAGTTCGAAGCTTTTTATGTAATTATCTGTTAGTTATCCTGTTCGCCCTTTTTTAAGGCATTCAGTTAGGGGTTTTATTAATTTAGCAAAATCCCTGATAAATTTGCGATAGTAACCTAACATTCCCTTTGATTTTTCCGGATCGGAAAGTTTTAATTGCCTCTATTTTATCCGGGTTTGGTTTACTCCCGCCAGCGGTGACTATGTGCCATAGGAATGCTACTTCTTTACGAAAGAACTCTGATTTGTCGAGTTGGACTTTAAAATTAGCTTCTCGTAATTTTTTTAAGACTCTTCTCAGACAATCTCCGTGCTCTTGGAGTGAAGTCGAAAATACTATGTTGTCGTCCATGAATACAGAGTGTTCCAAATTTATAGGGGCTGCCAGTTTTTTAGTCAAATTTTTAATGTTTTTAAACCATACAAATCTTAATTTGCACAAGCTATTTCTACTCATAATTCACGATTTCTGTTTTTTTTGGTGAGCCTATGACAATTTGTTCGTTTATTATGCCATTTAAAAAAAAAAATAGTGTCCCAAGTTATAAGGGCAGTGAAAAAAAACACGGTTTTCCATAGAAAATTTTTTATTATTGGTAAAATCCATTGATTCGCAACAAAAAATGAGTAATTAATAACGTTACCATCGTTTTTAAATAACATTTTCATCCGTTTTTGCATCTAATTGTTGAGATTTGTCAAGCTGCTCATACTGATGTTTTCCCAAGCTTTTTTGACGCCCTCCTCTAGCTCTGTGACTGATGAATATTGACGAGCGTTGTCATAAACGTCGCGGACCATCATGCCCCAGCATTTTCTATTGGATTTAGATCCGGAGAAATGGCAGGCCACTGAAGTACAGGAATTTTAACTTTTGACAACCATTCCTTGGTAGATTTACTGGAGTGAATTGACGCGTTGTCCTGTTGAAAGATCAGTTTTGCAGAGCGGTAACGGCGGAAATAGGGCTTCAGATGTTTTTCTAGCACTGTCTGATAGTCTTCGCTGTTCATTCGATGCGAAATGATTTCTATGCCAACTTTTCCGAATCCAGTGTAGGCCGCCCACACCGTAACGGACCCACCGCCAAAGTTCCGCCTGGAGAAAAAACGTGGGCCATCTAAGTTAAACTTTTTTTCGTCAGACCAAACAATCTGAAACACATAAACAACATCATTTTTAATCTTACTCCACCTGCAGATGATTGAATGTATAAACTCCAAAATAAGCAAGTTATGTACCTTAGACCATTCATGGGTCCAATGCAACCTCTCTTCGGAAAATTTGTAGCTAACCACCATGTGATGAGCTTTTAATTTCGGGGCTTTTTGCATTTTCTCGCACACCAAATTTGGAGATTCTTTCAAAGCTCTATGAGCTGTGCTTTTTGAGACGTGAGGCGTGTATTCATTTCTGATACGCCTGCAGCCTTTGGTTGTTTGAGAGGCAGCAGCAATGATTCTACGTTTATCTCGTTCCGAAAGTTTTGACGGTGGACCACGTTTTTTCTTTTCGGTTTCCTCGATTTTCTTTCTTTAAATAACTATCAACGGCATTAGTTGAAAGGTTGATTAGCCTAGCTTTTTCTCTATTACACTTGCCGCATGTCTTGAATGCATCAATAGATGCCTTTTCTTCTCTCGATAGCTGTTTTCCTCTACTCATTTTCACACAGCACTCCACGTATAAATCTTTGCTGGCGATTAGCACGCAACTGAGTTTTCTGAACAAGCGTGCCTGTATTTATACCTGAGCTGATTGTTTCAGAAAATTCCAGATTATGCTGGTCGTCTAGAACAGTCTGGAATTTTCTATTATCCTAAACCAGCCAATTCGAAACTTCTACCAACATCAGTTGCCGCAAACCACGAGTTTATCTATGATTAGGGCTCAAACCGTGAGCATCAAACGAAAAAAAAAAGAAAATGCAGGTATACAGCAACCGGACGATCGAAACCCAGTTTTTCAATATTTCACGGTGCAAAGGAGTATTTCCTTCATACTTGTGTAAAATTTGTTGGTAAAGTCTTCAATTTCAACAGGAACTACAGTATAGACACAATCATTTGTAGTTCACGATATAAATTCACCAGCAAAAATAATTTTCGATAGAAAATCGTGTTATTCTCCACTGCCCCTATAAACTTGGGACACTATTTTAAAAAAAAAAAATGGCATAATAAACGAACAAGTTGTCGTAGGCTCACCAAAAAAAGACAGAAATCGTGAATTAGAAGTAGAAATAGCTTGTCCAAATTAAGATTTGTTTGGTTTAAAAACATTAAAAATTTGACTAAAAAACTGGGTGCCCCTATTAATTTAGGACACACTGTAGTAGACAAATTTTCCCCAAAAGGTCCTAAAGTATGTTGTCCACAACTCTCTGGAATGTCGAGGGAGCATTTTTTAAGCCGAAAGGCATTCGAACATACTCGTATTCAAAATGACCCCTTTGACTTTGAAATCGGTTTTCTTTATATCTTTCTGATCCATTACGATTTGATGGAGTCCGCTAGCTAAATATATGGTGGAAAAAAAGAGACTTTTGCCCATTTTATCGAGTATGTCGTTTATATTTGGCAAGGGGTAGCGATGAGTTATCGTTTTTTCGTTGAGTTTCTGATAATCAATAACTAATCGCCATTTTTGCTTACCGCTTGTATCCGTTTATTTCGGGAGTATGCAGACAGGGGCATAGTATACTCAAATAGTAGCCACACCTTTCATTTACCCTGTGTTGCACACTTTTTGAATTTTCCCAGGGGCACGTCAGCTGATCCGGGGCATGACAGCTGATCCCATGTTTCGCGCGCTCAAGAAACAAAGCAAAATGCAAATAAAATTTCCGACGCACGTGTTCTTTTACGCATTTCAGAACATAGGAGTGCTGCCACATCCTAACAAAAAACTAAAAGATTGCATGGAACGAATTTGTTTTTCTGCAATGTTATTGATTTTTTAGCTCTGGTAGCCCTGAAATCTCTCATCGAAGCATATGTTTATATTCGCGCCATTCCTCGCATCAGCGTTTACCATCTACCTGCTACCGAAGATTTATGGCTCGCTGTTCGGCTTGTGTTCGAATTTTTCCGGAGGGTTGATGGAGTGTGGTTACTAGTTGAGTATACTATGGACAGGGGCGCTCCATGGAGAAGAGTTATGCTGAATTACCCCTTGGTCAAGCATGTCGTTTATTTGTCTTCTAACTACATCCCGGTGGATGAAGGGGTACCGATATGACAGTGTAAGTGGGTAACTCATCTGTAGTTGGAATAGAATGCTTAATCTTATTTGTGAAACCAAGTTTTTGTCCCTCACGGAAAAAAATATCTTCGTATTCGCGGCATATCTTAAGGATAAGGTCTTTCTCCTCGTTTTTAAAGTGAGAGACTTGTACTAATTGCGAAACGTCTTAAGGAGTAATCAAGCAGTCCACTTTGGCAGTAGAATCGATGCTAAAATTATAAATTTGGTCATAATTTGAGGCTGAGAGCTCTGAGGCTTTCAGAGGTTGTTCCAAGAAGAGTAATTTTTCTTCGTCCGTTTGATTGGTTATTTCTAGAAGGCTAAACCATTCTTTCGCTTTGTATATACCTTCAGAGATGATGAGTCCTGGCTTGACTTCGGTATTTGTTATATATATATCACCATCACGGATATCAAGGGTAATTTCACAATGTATTTAGATTTTGGAGGCACTTTGTATTTGTTAGAGGTAATATTTGGTTTAAATATCAGAGGAATTATGGTTTCATTTGTTGTTAGTGTTTTGTTTGCCAAGTCTACTTTGGCTTGTAATTTAGTATGTGCATCTAACCCAAGTAGCCCGTCGAAGTACTGATGAAATTTAAATATAAGAAAGGTTATTTTGCCCGATTGCCTAAATTCTTTAAAATTCGGAAGTTTTACAGGCTTTGTTTGCTGTATGTCATTAGGATGCACGAATTCGGGGTTCATAAACGATGTGGAGGTGCTAGTATCTATTAGAAATTTTAACTCACGACCAAGAGGTGACGATATTTTTATCTAGGGAAGGTTAGATCCATCAGTGTTGATATCTATGTATCCTGTTTGATTTAATTTGGTAAATTTGTAAATTCATTTCAAACACCAGCAACTTTCGATGTACAATTAGTCTAGTCTAGAAGTCGTTGAAGGTTTCAATTAATGTAAAGTGGTTTGGTGTATAAAAAATTATTACGGTTGAATTATAAACTTATTGAAATTTAATGTGAATTTAAGTTGTATTAGGACTAAGTCAGAAGCCTTCTTTGAAATTATTTAAAGAAAAACTTTAGTGCTCATTTAAACATAACTAACTCGTTAAACAGGATGCTCGAAATTACTATTGCTATTGAATGAAGAAAGGAAGAGGCCAAGACAAAGGCGTCCTGACGGAAACACTTTGGAGGCCCCAGGGGGATATATTTGGAATACCAGTGGATTGTTATTATTTGGAATACCTGTGATTTAGGTGATGTGTTGGCGTCATGTCTGTGAAAGTGTTTTCGGGCGTAAAATGGTCGAATCGGAATCGGCGCAGGAAAATTCCGCTTTTATAAGCAAGTTACGACATTATCGTGCCTCGGCAAATTCGCTGAGAAGGACGATGGCTCGCCTAGAACAACCAAGGAATACAAGGACTTTGTGTAAGGTTAGAGCAGAGACGGAACGGAGGAGCAAATCTGGTTGGAAGAGGACACGCAGGATTGCATTGTTCGCTTACAAACAAAAGACGACACCATTACCGAAATACCACCTTCGCCTTTTCCGCCCGCTGTGACTCCAGGTTTTTTGCTCCCAACAATTGCCTTGCTCACCTTCAACAGAGATTACCTGTACTGGCGACAATTCCGGAGTTTTTTTATGCAAATGGTGCATAATCAGCCGATGTCTGCGTGCCAGAAGCTTTGGTACCTGAAGGTTTGGTTCCTCGCGGGAGAGGCTGGGTACTTAATTAGAAACATTGCGTTGTCGGGCGAAAAATTATCTAGATATCTGGAAGACACTTAATGAGAGATTTGATAATCGACAACTGTTGGTGTCGGTCCTCATCGACAAATTAATATGGCAGCCATCTCAAGCCAGTGAAAAACCGTCAGTGGGAGCCATAAAGTCACTGTATGATACCACACAAGAATGTCTCAAGGGATTGGGATCCATTGCTACTACACGTTTCGCTACGAAAGTTGGATTCGACAACACATGCCCTCTATCAGCAATCTTTGGCTAACCCGCGTGAGGTGCCATTTTTGAAGGGTTTACTGGATTTCCTACAAGTGCGATTCCAGGCACTCAAAGCGCTCGGCGGTACAACTAAAGATCCAGACCACAACCATAGGGAGGTTATCAAGGCTGCCGGGGCTGCCGTGGCTGCGCTGCGATGCCCAAGGTGCTCGCTGGATCACCCGCTGTACTACTGACCGGAGTTTCTCCACGACAACGCTGCGAAGAGGCTGAGCTTTGTACGTTCAAGGAGGCTGTGTATAAATTGCTTGCGAAAAGGTCATCAGGCTTCCGTCTGCGTGGCAAGAAGCTGCAGGGAATGCGCCATGAAACATAATACCCTGTTGCACATGATGGGAAACAACAGTTCCAAGCAGACCAGAATGACAGCGCCTTGCTCCACAGTCAGGATACCGGATGTTCAACCACCACCTGCACCGCCTGCCCTCAATCTGACGACTCTCATGCAATCTGGATCCAGGAAAAATGTTCTGCTCAGCACAGCCGTCATTATGGTGGTTGCCAGCAATGGAATGGAAGAGTGACCAACTGCCGAGCAGTGTTGGGTCCTGGCTCTCAAATCAACTTAGTAACCGAGTGGGTTATCAAGAAACTGGATTTAACGTCTTCACCACAACTAGCACTGATTGGGGGGGTGGTTGGAAGCATCGAGAAGGCGCATCGTAAGGTGTCTGGATATACCGCGCATTTGAAGGCCTACGTCCTGAATCAAATCATATCTCCTCAACCTTCCCAGAATCTCGACACATCGGAGTGGCGGATTCCTAGAAATATAAAGCTGGCGGATCCTGAATTCCACTCAACGGAGCAAATCGACATGCTGCTGAGTGCGGAGCATTTCTCCGAAGTCCTTACCGTTGGGCAAATCAAGTTGGGCCCTGAACTCCCTGTGCTCCAGAACACGCTCCTCGGTTGGATTGTCGCTGGAAGGGTAGTTACACCTCAAACGCTTCCAGTAACATGCGGAGTTCTCACCAAAGAGACTCAGCTGAATCAGGCTATCAAGCGATTCTAGGAGGTTGAGAAGGTGCCGGATCCACAGCACAATTTCACAGCGAATGAAAGAGCCTGCGAAGTACAATTCACCCAGACGACCCAACGTGAGTTCGATGGCCGGTTCTTGGTGCGGCTTCCTTCCAAGAAAAATCTCGAAAGTCTACGTGACTCGCAGGACATGGCCATACAAAGATTCATGCCAATTGAGCGCAGACTGGAGAAGAATTCCGATCTAAGACGGCAGTAATTCGAGTTCATGGACGAGTACGAACGACTGGAACATATAGAGCAGATCACATGGTCAGCGAGTAAAGAAGCACATTATTTTCTGCCACACCATTGCATCTTGAAGCCAAGTAGTAGCACCACTAAATTTAGAGTAGTTTTCAACACATCCAGTAAAACATCAACGAACGTTTCCCTGAACGACACCCTTCATATTAGACCCACGATTCAGGAGGATCTGTTTGCGATTTTGACCCGTTTTCGTCTGCCATGTTTCGTTTCCATGGCCGACATTGCCAAGATGTATTGGCAAATCACGCTTCAGCATGGCGATTGCTGATTTCAAATGGTTATTTGCAGAACAAGTCCAGCCCAGCTTTTACGTACGGCACAACATGTGCCCCGTACATGGCAACCAAATGCCTACAGGTTCTGGCACAGGCCGAACATGATCGAGCACCCTTGGGCAGCAGCGCACTACAGCATGATTGTTACATAGATGACAGGGGCAGTCAGCTTGACGGAGGCAATTCAAACACAGGAGGAATTGCGTCAGATTCTTATCAGTGCAGGATTGCATTTGCACAAATGGTGTGCCAATCATCCGCATCTTCTGCAGCAAATCAGCGTTGAAGACTACATCAAGGCTCTGGGGGTAATTTGGCTCCCAAAAACAGACGACTTCCAGATCAGCATTAACTTGGACCTCGCTAAGGTCAAATTCATGAAACGGACGGTTGCATCAGACATCGCCCAAATGTTCGACCCATTGGGTATCCTAGTCCCAGTGATCGTAACCGCCAATTTGTTCCTGCAGGCATTATGGTGATTGGAGCTGGACTGGGACGCGGCCTTGCCGCTCGTCATACATACACAGCGGGCCCGTTTTGGCGGTGAGCTACCATCATTGTAAAAGGTTCGTTTTCCTTGCCACGTTACTGCCTACGAAAAACCAGCCTGGCTGCAGCTACATACTTTCTGCGACGCCTTGGAGAAGGCTTATGGTGCTGAGATCTATGTCCGCTCAACATCCTCGAGCGGTCAAGTCAACGTGCGGCTGCTCTGTGACAGGTCCAGGGTGGCCCCCATCAAGCTGTTGACAGTGCCGCGTTTGGAGTTGTGTGCCACCAAGCTGGGAGCAGGATTAGTTACAGTATATTAGTTTTTGCGTTTAGACCCCTTTTAAGCGTAAGCTTGCGTGAGAAGTATGTATTTAGTAACTTATTGGCAAAGTAGAACTACATTTATTTTTAATTTTTATAGTTGTCTAAAGGTTTTCATTTGAAATTATTGATAAATTCAGTAAAAGTGATATACTTATTAATATTATTCAGTAAAACAAAAATAGTACTTCCACACTTAAAGAAAGAAGCCATATTTTTAACTTTATTTTGAATTCAGTAATGGTGAGTGATTCTTTGATGTAATTTGGTATTTCATTATAAGCTCTAGGACCAATATATGTTATGTATCTTTGCGATTGAGTTTTCCGACAAAATTGAATAGGAATATTTGAGTGGATAAAACGAGTACTTCTTATATATGTTACCGGTGATATTTTAATATTCTTAAATGCTCTGGTTATCGCTTTATTTAAATATACGTATATATATCAGTTCAAGTACTTAAATAAGATGGTATAGGTTAATTGTAAGGTATTGTCGGGGTAGTCTGTAAATGAGTTTAAGTATAAATTTTCGTGTTACTCGTAAGCAGTTCAGGTGAATGTCGTAGGTTCCTCCCCAAGCTAAAATGCAATATTGCATTGCCAACACCACTAATGCATGATACAATATTCTCAACTGCTGAAGGGTTAAGATACGTTTCAGGTGACTGAATAAGCATATAAATTTTCTAATATTAGTGTTAAGATATTTACTGTCCACTACGATTCCTAAATATTTTACTGTGTATTCAATTTTAATTTTTCCACAACTACAGGTATTATGGGTGATATTTTTCTCTTGACAGTATGTTGAGTGAATACATATTTCGGAGAATTCTGGTTTGCCTATTGGAGATAGATAAAAAGGAATTGCCTTAGTTTTCAAACAATTTAGTTTTAATAAGTTTGTGTTTAGCCAACTTTTTATCTTTCTCATAGCAGTATAGGTAGCTTCAAGAGTTTTTTCCAAAGAGTCAGAAGCGATCAGCAATACAGTATTGTCTGCAAAGGCTACTATTTTCCCCTTTGGTATGTTCATGTCACATAGTGCATTGACGTAAATCAAATAAAGAATTGGTGACAGTACCGTTCCCTGTGGTAGTCCATAATGAAGATTAAAAGTTAAGTTGCTGAAGATATCTTGTAGTTTTACTTGTTGAGTTCTACCATGTAAATAGCTTATGAGTAAATTCAGTAGAGTTTGTCTGATTCCTATGTTTTCCATTTTTTTAATTAGCTTTTCGTGCGAAATAGTATCGAATGCTTTTGTTAGGTCCATTGATATTGCCAAAGGTTTTTTATCATGGTCTAAATTTGAATATATAAAATCCGTGGCTTCTAGCACTGCATCTTCCGTATTTGTTCCTGGTCAGAGTCCAAATTGCTGTTTTGAAAGGAGCTTGTTTTCTGTGAGATATTTGATTGATCGTTGTTTTATACAGCGTTCGAATATTTTGCTTATTATTGGGAGAAGGGAGATTGGACGATAATTTGCTACGTCATTTGACATGCCACCCTTAAATATAGGAACCTGTATTGCTCTTTAAAAACGTAGGGGAAACAACCTTCTCGGAGACATTTATTGAAGAGTAATGATAACGGTAAAGCAATTTTGTCCTTGACGTATTTTAGAGTAGTTGCTGAAATCCTATCGTAGCCTGCCGCGGAGTGGTTTTTCATGTTATTGATTAAAAGCAATACTTCCTCATTTGTAATTTTGGTTAGGTGGAAATTTGAGCTAGTATTTATAGTACTATCTAGTTCCGCGTGGATTGAGTCTTCCTGAATGATTTCAGCTATTAGTTTACCAGTATTTGAGAAGATTTCATTTAGATGGTTTCCTATCATTTTATTTTTAATGTCTTGAGAAGATGATATTGACGTGAGCTGACATTCGGGTAGTATGGTAAGGGAAATTTCGTAATTCTGTTCATCTTTATTAACAGATTTGTTCACAATTTCCCATAGCTTTTTATTATTTTTACACGATTTGATTTGTTTCTGAATGTAATTTCTCTTGGCAAATTGGATAATTTTGGTCAATTTGTTTCTGTAGCTTTTGTATGCGTTTTTTAGAGACGTGTTAAAAGGCTGAGCATTCAGTTGTCTTTTGAATTTGTCCCTGTATCTAATTAAATGCATAATTCCGTAGGTGATCCATGGTTTTATTGAATTGAATTTTTTTTGTATCGGTGAGGTTTAAGTTGAATTAACTATTATATTTTTCAATGTGTTGATAAATTTGTTTGCAGAAAGTTCAGAATTATCTGCTGTAATAATAATATCTTATTTATTAACAGATTTGTTCACAATTTCCCATAGCTTTTTATTATTTTTAAACGATTTGATTTGTTTCTGAATGTAATTTCTCTTGGCAATTGGATAATTTTGGTCAATTTATTTCTGTAGCTTTTGTATGCGTTTTTTAGAGACGTGTTAAAAGGCTGAGCATTCAGTTGTCTTTTGAGTTTGTCCCTGTATCTAATTGAATGCATAGTTCCGTAGGTGATCCATGGTTTTTTGAATTGAATTTTTTTTGTATTGGTGAGGTTTGAGTTGAATTAACTATTATATTTTTCAATGTTTTGATAAATTTGTTTGCAGAAACTTTAGGACTATCTGCTGTAATAATAATATCTTCCTATTTTACTTGATTAGTCAGCTCAACAAGAGTTTCGAAGTTCATTTTTTTCATAAATCGAATGTTGGATTTTACATAAGAATTTACATTCTCTTTAACAGATAAGCCTATTGTGAAGTGATCAGTAATTGAATATTTCAGTATAAATGGTGTGACATTTCCAGTGAAAGTTGGGTTTTGATTTTGTCGTAGAAAGATGTGGTCAAGGCATGACTTTGATCTATCATCTACTCTTGTGGGTCTGTTTATATAAGAGATATAACCATGGCGACAAAGTATATTTTCGTATTCATTTATATTAGGTGAAGTTTCAAGAATATTCAAGTTTATATCTCCTACGATTATGTCTAATAAACCATTTCTCTCCTTTGGGATCATTAAATTCAACTCCTCTAAGAAGCCTTCAACTTCTATTGAAGGCGATCCATACAAAGCTAAAATATTAATTATTTCATCAGTTGTACTAGTTATTTTGATTTTAAGCCCAGTTACTTCGTTGTTTGATATTTCGTAGCATTCTTGATTCAGTGATTTTTTTATATAAACAATGACTCCATCATTTTTATTCCTATTTCATTTTGTAAAAGTCATTTTATAATTTAATACATCGAAATGTTTTGAAATTGACTCAAAATCAGATACATAGCTACTGTGGTGTGTCTCGGAGAGTGCGATAATGTCAAAAGTAACATTCAATTCATTTAATAGTATAACAAGATCGTCAAAGCTTCTTTTGATACTTCTAATATTTAAATGTAGAATTTTGAATCCGTTGTCTTTAATTAGTTGCGTTTTAAAATCTTTGGCCAACAATATTTCTTTAGTTTCGAATGGTTGACTGAATTGATTCATTATTATTAGGATTTTTGTTGTACTTTCTATTTCAGTTTATTCTAATTTAAAATATCAGCAAGGTTTTTAACTTTAATGGCGATTGAATTTTCGTTTTTCCCGATAAAAACATTTCCGTCTCTAACCTACACGAACTTAAAGTTTTTGTCTTTGCAAATTTTTTTTGCTTCTCTTAAGAGAAGAGCAGATTTCGGTGTCAGATGATCCCCGATGTATAGTGACCCATCGCCTAGTTGTCTACAAATCTCTGCTGCCGGGATTCCAGTACCATTTTTACTCTCTCTGACTTTTGATTTATACGCTCCCATGAAATGAGTTTTATCTGATGTTCGGATAAATCTTACTACTATTGCTGGCGTTGTGCTTGTTCTAGAGTTAGATGTTCGGTGGACATGACTGAAACCTGACTTACTCACCTTCGCACCGATGTATCGCGCGATAGTTTCTACTATTTCGGTGGTATTTTCATTTGGTGTGACGTTGATTCCATTAATAACAACATTGTCTCGCCGCAATTGATTTTGTAGTAACTCGTTTTGAACCTCCAGTGCATTGATTTGTTCCTTTAGCCGTTTGTTATCGATCCTACGGTGTTGTATTTCATCGAGCGCTTCTTTGAATTGTGTGGAGTACTCGTCGAATTTATCCGACAGAAACTGCACGAATGCCACCAGTTCATCTTTTAGTTCCGATTTAATTATGGAACGCACTTTATTTAGGATTTCGTCACTGTCAGTAATTAATTCAGATTGTTTTAGTTGCAGTTGGGATTTACAGCCCTCATACTACCATGCTCCTTTCTTTGCGCCCAGTTTACGGATCTTTTCGGCGTTTTGTAGGCCACCGCATGCCGAATGGAAATAATTTTCACACTTTGTGCACATTATTAAATCTTTCGGGTCTACGAAGCGCCTCGAACACTTGTGGTAGCTGTCACTTATCTTGGGGGTTTGGAAAATTTACGATGACTAATTTAGTAAAATTTTAGTGCACTAAGATTAAAAATTTCAAAATTTATCACTTTTAATAGATGGGCACAGCACAAAGGGTGGTTTTGTTTCCGAATCTGTTTAGGGAGATGATAATTTTAAACTATATTTGAATTTTTTGGGGAGTTAGATTTAGTGTGTGTTCACTTGCCAAAAGATAAACAATCAAATGCGAATTAACGAATCAAGTAAAGAGAGCGCACAGTCTGCCGAATGTTTTTCACGTCCTCAGGTCCAATTCAGAGGTCGCATTGGCGTGGGCCAACTCAACCGCTTCATCCTACAGCACTTACATGGCTAACCGTGTTTTGACCTTTCAATCGTTGTCCAGACTAATTCATTGGCAATACATGGCATCCCACGACAATCCTGCGGACATCCTGTCCCGTGGCCTGGCGCCAGTCAATCTAAAGGACTGTAAGCTCTAGTCACAGGGGCCATCCTTCTTGACTGGACCTGAGGTTGACCTGCCGCCTTCGTATAAGGTCACCGAAGCCTGTGAAGTTGAGTGGAAGCGAATCAGGGTTGCAATCATAACAATAGCTAGTGTAAGCAACCATTTTGTGTACGAAGTTCAACACGGCAACTCATTTGGAAAGCTTCAACGGGTGATCGATTATATACTGCGTTTTGTGGAGCATCGCAGGACAAGCTCCCTGTTTCCTCAAGTGCGCAGCTATGCAGTAACGTGAAATGTATTCAGCATCATAATTTTCGTGAGGGCCTCCGAGACATCCAACTACAGAGGCAGGTCAACAAGAACAGCCCCCTATCGGGTCTGGCTCCTTTTCTGGATTCGGACGGAATCCTGCGCGTTGGCGAGAGGCAGGGGGCATCACAACTCGCCTTCGAAGCCAAGCACCCTTTGTTGCTGCCGTATGCGAATCCACTTACAAGGTTACTGATGACGGATAATCATCGCAACAATTGCCATCTCGGAGCTAAGGCGCTGTTAGCTACCACAACACAACGCTACTGGCCTATCAAGAGGAAACAGCAAGCACGGGCGATTGTTTGACAATGCGTGCGATGTATCAAGGCAAGGCCACAACTGTTCAATCAGATCATGGGGAATCTACCAGGTGCTCGTATGCAAGTGGCTCGCCCATTCCTCCGCTCGGGCGTTGACTTCTGCGACCAATGCTGATACACTACCTACTCAGAAGGGAAACCTTGCTATATTCTGCTGCATCGCTACCAAGGCCGTCCATCTTGAGCTGATGAGTGATCTCAGCACAGAAGCTTCCATCGGTGCTCTGAAGCGTTTAATCGGAAGACGAGGTCTCTGCAAGGACACCTATTGTGACAATGTGACAAATTTGGTAGGTGCACAAAGCCAGCTACATGAGCTGTCTTCTTCACTTCAATCAGCCGAGGTCAACACAAGGTGGCCGACTCTTGCAACACAATTTCATTTCATCCTGCCTCGCATCCCTCACTTTGGTGGATTGTGGGAGGTGGCCATCAAATCAGCCAAGAACCTCCTTCGTCGAAGTGCTTCATCAGCCACACTCATGTACGAGGAATTGCACACCCTGGTGGACCAGGTAGAGGCCATCTTCAACTCCAGTCCTAAAACTGCGCTGTCCGCCGACCCTAGCGATCTGGCAGCGTCGACTCCATGACACATCCTCATCATCAAACCCCTCACAGCCATGGTGGATGCTCGGGTGGAGCCTGCCACTGGCGGACTTTATGCCCAATGGGAGCGGATAAACTTTTTGAAGGACGAGTTTTGGCGACTATGGTCCCGCGAATATTTGAACCAACTACAACATCGCGTTAAGTGGCGACAAGGCCAACCAAACGCTACCCGGGGAACCATCGTCATCGTCAAGGACGATAACCTACCAACTGTGAAATGGCTCCTGGGACGAATCATAGAAACACATCAAGGGGCTGAGGGCTTCGTCAGAGTCGCAAACGTGAAGACAGTCACTCGAACAGTAAGAAGGCCCATCCATCGTCTAGCGCCGCTCCCAGTGATCGAGAACACGACTCCAGAAGCAGATGGTCCTGAGGCGAATACCCAAATCCGACCCGAGGCACAGTATCAGGCAGAGACGCCCAGCAATTATCACAAGAGGCTTCGTTCCAGGTACAGAAGGACACCACTCCTATTGTTTCTTCTGGTCTGCCTACTGATCCCCTTAACACGCACATAGTGGCCAATCCCATCAAGGTGTCATCAACTGGACCACATCCAGGACTGCATTTTCAATCATTGGGAAATGCCTTCCTGTCGACAAGCGAGTGGAAACTCTTGGTCTACTATGACCTGGAGGCCTACTGGACGGAGCTGGCCACGCTACAGAACGGCACAATCTGGCTGCAACAACTATGTCATCGTGCTCCTCAGCACACCAACTGCTTACATCTGCATGAGCAGTTCCGCTGCACTCCCCACTCAAAAATCAAACATGAATCTTCGACTCCACATTGAACCTCCTCGGCAAAATGGAACTGATGGCTCAAAAACGTTTCGCTTTCATTGAGTACGAACTGGTAGAACTCTCCAATGAGATCAAGGGTCCACAACTCAAATGTACCAAAGCTCAAGTTCCAAACTTAATTTCAATGCCATCCTTACAGATGACCTTGGCGACTCTCAATCTGCAACGTATTCAATCCAGCATCTTAGACGTGCTCACGGATATACAGCGTGGGAGCTTCAACCCTCTGCTGTTGTCTCAACAGCAGCTTAATGCAGCAATGACAGACATCAAGGATCACCCGCCGGAGAATCAACGTCTTCCTGTGGGCCGAGAAGACTTTCTAATTACTTGGGTTGACATCTATCAAAAACCAGGGCAAATTCGGACTTCATCCTTTTCGAGCTCAGGATGCCACTCATTCAGGTATCAACTTTCGAGCTGTATTGAATCCGACCAATACTAATGGCGAAAAGTAACCATCTCATCGCTATACAGCCTACCACTCCTTATCTGGTCATCAGCCCACATCGCGACGTATACTATCCGCTCAACGAGATGGGCTACGCTTCCTGTAACTGGATGGAGCCAAACATCCACCTATGCCGACAGTCTCATCCGTTATATCACAGGGACGCCATGTGAGCACTTGCGAGGTAACGCTATTAAAGGGGATGCCGACGACGACCAACTATCATCTGGTTGAGCTGCCCACATCCTTCTCGTGGACGAAAATCCCACAATCCAATGAGTGGATCTATGCCTTCACAATTCAAATGATAGCCCAGCTTGTGTGCAGTGGCAAAACATCTACCCTGACACTGCAGGGCTCCGGAATTCTGCAGCTGATTCCTGACTGCACGCTCAATTCCGATGCAGTGACCATCCAAGGTCACCGCATTTACGAATCTTCAATCAAAGCGACTCATCCCAGGACCCATTATTCCACTGCTAACGACAACCGGGACCATGTACAACAGCACATTGCGCCCACATCTTTCCAGCCGCACGCCTTGGAGACCCACGACCTGCGAAACCAACTCAAGGTGCAGGATCTCTCTTGGAATGACCAGCTGGATGTGCATGATGTTGACCAGTATGCGCTGGGATATCTCAGCTTCATCGCAGTCATCACTATTGTCGTCTTCCTGTGCTGCAACGCCAAAAATGTAAGCTGCCGACCTCGACCGCATCGACCGAGGCCAGTTCCCCTACCCAGACGTCACAGCATACTACACACACTGGAATATGTTGAACGGTCCAGGGGTTAGGTTAAATTCTAATTTCGTTAAATTCAGTTAATCACTGTATCTTTCACTTAATTTTATAAATTTTTAAATTCATTTCGAACACCAGTAACTTACGATGTACAATTAATTTTATCACCTTATGTGACTCTAAAACTTTTGGAAGCCACTGGATGCTAAATCAAAATTTCTTAACTCACGCCCACGAGTCAGCAAAATATTGTTCAAAGCTTATCTCGTACATCAGATATCATGCAATGTGAATCTCCACATCGGACGTGAGTTTCGGCGGTTCCCATGCGAGAGACGCTTATGAACGCTCAAGAGTCAGCGTTTTCGTGCATGGGAACTGCCGACGCTTGTCAGAAGATAGACACTAATGTGTTTAGTTTAATGAAACTTGAAGATGCATAAAATGTATTCAATTTGTGAGTCGTTGAGGGAAGGCGATTCGGTCTAGAAGGCGTTGAAGGTGTCAATTAATGTAAAGTTGCTTGGTGTATAATTAATTATTACAATTAAATTATAAATTTATTGAAATTTAATGTGAATTCAGGTTGTTTTGGATAAGAATTTTGAGAAAATACAGTATCAGGACTAAGTCAGAAGCCTTATTTGAAATTATTTAAAGAAAAACTTTAGTGCTAACTTAAACATAACTAGCTCGTTAAACAGGATATTCGAAATTGCTATTGAAGGAAGAAAGGAAGAGGCCAGGACAAAGCCGTCCTGACGCAAACAGTATGCTTCGTTTGGGGGTGGCTGAAAATAAGAAATTTTATCATGGGTTGGTGAGGGTGTTTGCGACTCATTCACATTGTGTAACTCCTTGACAGTAAGCCTTGCGAGCCCTGTGGAACGGAAAAAGCTATTACCAGCAGGTTGATGGGGTTGGGGTTGTCTGTTACGAATGTGAGTATTGCCAGAGCTTTTGTACATTGGCTCTGGTCTTGGTAACATAGGCCGTTGGGGAGGTAAACCAAAATTATTAGTATTAAATCTGAAACTAGGAAATTGACTCTGAGAATTCCTTTGCTGAAATTTGTTCTGAAAGGGTTGAAATGGGCACGAAGTTTGTTGAAATGGATTTTGGTATGCGTTTTGAAATGAAAATTGTGGGGCTGGACGAACCGAACTTCGTGGCTGTTGAAGTATCGATTGATGAGGGAAATACAGTCTTCCACAAAAGTCAAGGTACAGAGAATCGGTAACTGAAAATTGTATTACTGAATCAATATTTTTATTTGAAAACCAAAAGTTATGAAATGGTAATAATACGAGTTCTGTTGAATTTAAGTTTTCATAAATTTAAAGGGATTCGGCAATAATGATCATTGAAGACAATAATTTTTTGTTGGCAATGTCTCTTTTCTACTCCACAAAAGTCTTGGTACAGTTGCAGAAAATGCCCTGTTATTTGTAAAAAGGGGAATCCCCCCCGTTCATATTATCAGAGTGAGTTAACAACCGTAGGCCGCTGTCTTTAATATCGTGTCCGTATTCGTGGTGTATCTTTTATTTAATAAAATTTTTAAAAAATGTGTCGAAAGGAGTTGAGTATTAAGGAGCGTGAAATAATTATTAATCTGCATTCAAATCAGAGCAAATCATATTCTGAAATAGCTGAACTAGTGTTGCGAAGTCGGTCAACCATTCAAAAATTGATAAATCGATTTAAGAAGGAAAATAGAGCGGAAAATGTGCCCTGAACAGGTCGTCCATCTAAACTAAGTGCAAAGGACAAGAGAAAAATTTCGCGAATGGTAAAACAAAATCCGTTTCTAAGCTGTAGAAAAATCTGCGATGCTCTTGGAATTAATGATAAGAAGGAGGTTAGCGCAGAAACTGTGCGTAGAGCTGTCGTAGAAGCTGGATTTTCATCTCGTACGCCTAGAAGAAAACCTCTTGTAAGTTCCATAAACAAACAAAAAAGAATAACATTTGCAAAAGCATATATTGACAAACCAATAACGTTTTGGGATAATGTTTTATTTTCGGATGAGTCTAAATTTTGTATATTTGGTGTAAATGGGCATAAGAGGGTCTGGCGAAAAGTAGGAGAAGCATTTAATCCCAAGAACACTATTAAAACAGTAAAACATGGAGGCGGTGGTGTTATGGTTTGGGGTTGCATGGCTGCTGCTGGAGTTGGAAATCTGACATTCATCGAAAATACTATGGATCAGAACTCTTATTTAGAGATTCTACGAAACAACATGAAACAAAGTGCAGCCAAATTAGGTATGCGAGAAGATTTCTTGTTTCAACAGGACAATGACCCTAAGCACACTGCGCATAAAGTTCGAATGTGGCTATTGTACAATACTCGCATGCTTGCTACACCGCCTCAAAGCCCTGATTTGAACCCTATAGAGCATCTTTGGAATGAGCTTGAGACAAAAATCCGAAAAAGAGTGATATCAAGCTAGGCGCAGCTTAAGGATGTTATATTGGAGAAGTGGGCCAGAATCAGCAGCGAATTTACTAAAAAATTGGTATATTCTATGCCTAAAAGACTGAAGTCAGTAATTCAGATGAAAGGATATCCGACAAAATATTAAGAAAAGTATAATTCAAATAACTATGCAAGACTATACTTACAATTTGTATCATTTTTCTTTAGGTGTACCATCACTTTTGTGGACTTCATTCATTGACTTTCCAACACATCATATGTAATAATATATTAAAACGACAGAATTTTCGTTTTGTTTTACATGAATTTAAAGTGTAATGATTATAGTTGAAGTAATACCAAAAAAATTTTATCACTATAGGTTTTTTAAATAAAAATATCAAACAATTTTCATGATATTTATCACTGTACCTTGACTTTTGTGGAAGACTGTATACGGGCTGTTGTGGTCGGAAAATAGGTAATAAGTTGTTGTTTGATAGCTGTTTGGGGCCTGAGGGTAAATTTTTCCGTGTGGTATGTGAGCTTTCATGTTTAGCATAAAAGATGTTTCGCTCTTGTATGCAATAAGAAGAGGCAATGGCTAAAGTATCAGGCTTCATTGCTCTGATCTTGGTACCAAGTGATTCGTGAAGCACAGTTAGAAATATTTTTTGACTCATTTCCGTAAATAACTGGCTTTTTGCTTGTATAATATTTGGGTTTAGCTCACGAATATAAATATGGTTTATCATTGTGGCCAAAAATTTCCACAATTTCACTATAATATTTTTCTATAGGTTTGTCACCTTGTCTGGTGTTGTGCAAATTCCTTATTAACGATGTTTCTCTTCTTTTATCATTATGATGCAGAGTCAAGCTTTTCTTGATCTCTCCCCAATCTAACGAGGTTCCACATATGTTTTAAACCTCGTTTGCGGGACCCTCAATTTTATTGCGTATTGCACGAAGTAGGACTTTATTATACACGGGGGTAGATTCCATGATTAGCAAAAGAATTTCTTCAACATTTTCAATAAAATCCCTCAAGAGTCTACGGTTGCCATTGAATGGAAAATTCTTGATTGCTTCGGGGACCCTTAGGGCGTTAAAAATACACGAATCGGTAGCCATGGCTGAATTAATTTCTTCAGGGTTTACAGAAATATTTTCACTGTTGCTGGACTGATTCGATAGATCACTTTCACTACTCGTATCTTCCGTGATCGCACTTAATTCACTCGCGAGAGTTTCCGACAAGGGAATCATTCTAAGGTCACAAAACCTTCTTTTATCATAAGGTCTTAATCTAATACTCTTATTAAAGAATGGCATATAAGAAGCAAATTGTGTGGGAAAAATCTTATTTTAAAAATATAATGGCAAATATTAAATGAAAAAAACTATATATATAAGAATGATAGAGGAAAGAAAACAATCAAATAATTCGACTTACATGCAGAATTTTAAGACTATTGAGTTCATGTCTTGTTGTTTCCCAAGATCCTAATCGATATTCGTTTGATTGAATTCTTGTCGGTGTGACAATATTCCTTCGTTGTCAGTTTGAATCAGAGTTGCGGTATAACGATATTCCTTCGTTGTAAATTTTAATCACAGTTGCAGTGTAACGATATCCCTTCGTTGTTTATTGAATCGCACTTGCACTTCGCGTTTTTTTTTCGGCGTATACTTCCGGAAAAAATTTCTTAACGTTAGAGCATAAGAAATCCGCACGACTGCGCCAGTCAAATACTTAAAGTTTTAATTTTCCGAAAGAAACAAATACTTTTCTCACTTTAAAACTTTATTACTAAGGCAATTTAACAACGTAATTCGATTCTCAAACCAATAGAGTAACGACAAGTGTAAGAATATGAACTGGACTGCTAATGTTAAATCAATAAATTTATAACAATAAAAGCTGCAAGGTTTACAAAAAGTTGCTAATTTACTTTACAGTAGGGTTTCATATTATAATGAGAAATTAATTCGTTCAGCATTGATTGAGGTAATGTATAGGTGGACATATAGGTTGAATGCTCAGGTAAATGCTTACGTGAGCGCACATGTATTTTAAAGATTGATAGTATAGCATGGCTATATCTTGCGAGAGGTACAACTCGAATTCTTCGTTGCCGTGGATATTCACGGCCCACAAAAGGCGTGTATAGGGTTTCTTACATGAAATTCAGATTTGCGTGTATAGGGTTTATTGCATGAAATTTAGATTTAGGGTTTATTAAATATCGTCCGCCACCTTAAATTCTCTTGTGAGAATTTAAAGATCCGATTATATTTTGGATTTTTTTTGAGTCTTGCGTTTGCATTTGATGTTGATCGTACTTCGAAGCTCCCAAGCACAGATGAGTATGATGATTATCAAGCTGTAATAATTGATGATGTAGTTGTGTGTGTCGTGTGTAGATGTTTTCCCGGGAAACGTTGCGTTTTGTTGATGATGAATTTTTTGGTACAAGTTATCTAGGTAGATGTTGTGAGCTCATGATTTCAGATGCGTTTGGAGTATAAACTAATACAACTGCGAATAATCTGTTAAATTTATTGATGGGGAAAAATATAAATGCATTTGGTTTAAAAAAGTGTGTAGTGTTAATTGGATAGATATCATGTCCGTGAAGGACTGCAGCGATGGTCTGCTGCCTCAGCGGAAGACGATGGTGAGATCTGCTGAGGTTGACCTTGTCCGGTGACACGTGAATGCGCTGGCAGGCTAGCGTTGTGGTGTCGTGGGGCGGGTTCTTTCCCCCTAGTACAAGAACCACTACAAAAGAATTTTGCATTCAGGTATGAAACAGGTCAACATGCCAATCGACTGGTGTCGAGGCTAAAGTAATCTACTTAGGGTTGAAATGCTTGTTCAAAGAACAAATTGGGCCGGGCAAAAAGGACGGACTTGCGGAGACTTCGTCGTTACCGACGATACTTATGGCCCACAAATAAGAGTGGGGCATCCAGATGGGAGCGGTGCCTCCTCGCACCCTCCCAAACGGATCAAGACCCAAACGTAGACGTGGCAATGTATTTCCCATTTGAGTGAAAAACTCGTACATACGTACTTTGCATGACTTTTTCCATCAAATTATAGTATTATGCGATAGAATCACACAACTCTATACCATAACAGGGCACGCAAGCGGAAGGCCACTCTTCCCGGCAAGGGCACCTATTAACGAAAAGGAAGGAAGAGCGCGCCCGATGGCTAGTCCATGTTAGAGGAGGAGCCGGCCCTTGTTGCGGATCCAATACCCGTTCAGGTTGAGTGAAAGGAAAAGACCGAAATTACAAATTTAAATTTTCATTTTTAATTGCTGAATCACATGAATTTATATTTATTCAAGATAACGTAGGATAGAAATAAACAATGCAAAAATAATATTTTGCTGCCTGTCTTATTTAACGATCGAATAAATGCTTTCGAATCTCAAATACTTTCGGTTTTGGGTCAACATAAAATCTCATGAAAATATAATTGCACGACTCCTTCAAATGAATGACAATTTTTGTTTAGACACGAGGTTGCGTTTTACCACGAGCTATAAAGTAAAATCTACTAATCGATCAAAACGATGCCCCCTTCTTTTCTATTTTAAATGCAATATGCAATAGTTTTTTTAAACATATATAAATTGTAGCAATCATGTGTTTGGATACAGAGAATATCATAACTCTATTTAGACCATATCGTATTTAAAAAATATAACAAAATAATTTCGAACAAATAAATATACATATGTACTTAATAAATGTCTAAGGTAAGTAGTCGATAAAGTTCTAGCAAAATCTAACAGAGAGTAGGCTATATTATTTTCAATTGAATTTACTAACTACAACAATCATTAAGAAAGATAAGTTGGATAGCGTGAATTATTGAATTTCAAAATAGAAGACAAATGAAATGATATGATTTCAAAACGTTTTACGTAGATGCTTTAAGTTTCGTCCTAAGCTGATTTCAGTTGATATTGTGATATTCAGTAAATAATTTGAAGATAATTTAGAGATACGAATATGGTTTTCTTAATCTGGCCTTACAAACATACTGTGTTCATATAAAGTGTCTTTATTCAAAACTAATTGTGTCGATTGCACGAATCAAATAGCTACACATGTTGTACAATTACTTTTAATTTATTTAATTTGTAAAAGTTGCACGATTTTGTACACAATTATCACACTTTCACCGCCTCTTGTTCTTGTGTTTTCGTATGCTTTTGGAATTGATAATGCATTGAATGAAATTGACAAATGAAAATGCAAGAACTTAATCGGTTTCATCAAAACAGGATTTACTTAAGTTGAACTCTATCTTAATCGGAAATCTGATTTTATTTAGTTTGACTATAGTGAACGTGTTATTAAAAAATTTACGAATATATCAAAGCTTACCTAAAAATGATATCCAAAGTGCACTCTATTTTTATCTTTTCTTAACATAAATTTTTTCCTCGGATTTTTAAAATTGTTTTTAAAATTTTTGTTGTTGTATTTTTTCATAATTTTTAAAATCAAAAATTCTAATAAACGACAAAATTATAAAATATATTTAATATAGTTTGTATGTTAATTTGGAACAAAATAAACTTAATTAAAAAACAAACAGGTACTCACCTACATCCTCGCCGAGCGCCCGTTGACGATGTGGTGGTTGAAGACAATTGATTCTGTACCAAAAAATTCTTCTGAAATTCATTCTTTTAGACTACTACTTCAATTATTGTTCCTTTTTATTTTGCTACTTAATTTTTAAGTATTTCCTTATTGTGTAGTATTCAAATTATGTTATGCTTAAATCTTTAAATATTGAGCGACAGACATTTTTTTTATAGTTGATTGGCCTAACAGTCGAGACCTTCATATAAACCTTCACCACTTGTTGCGTATGTCACTGATATATATGAGTTGCGATTTTGTAGTGAGTGCAAACCTAGCCTGTCGTTCACTTCTGCTGCACTCATTGCATTTTCTGAATCTTGTTTCTTTGCGAAGATAAGTAAAGCTGCACCCTTCGTTCATCTTCTGCTAACATTCGCATAAATTCTTCTCTGGCGACACTTAGATATTTCGTGAGTCCTGTGAGGCTAATCCCATTCACTTCCAATATGAAACCGCCCGGTTGCAGCTGCCCCGCGGACCATGGGATTCGAGCTTCAAACAAAAGCTTCGTTCATAAACGAATTCATGGTAGTCTAGTTACAGCTACACAATTTTACCAACTCATTGTATAAAGTATGTAGTTTTATTTGTTCCGTCCACTGCACTGTTCATACTTGTCGGGATTCCAATTACCTTCATGTATTAGCGAATCACCCGTAATTTATTACCCCTTTGCCAAATACACGTGATAGTTTTAGATTTGACCACACAACTTACTATTCACGCGTAGATATATACATAACATAAGTATATTCCCCCATAGGTGTCATTGACCTTACTCCGTACTTGCTCTAATCATGCCCAATTGCTCTAATTGATGAGTGATGATTTGGACAAGCCTTATGCACGGATAGATTCAGTGAGATGGAAATGAGTAGCACCTGACCCAGGTGGTAAGGTTTTTTATTGTTTTTTTTTGTGGTAGGGAGATGAATGCCCACTTACGCACAGAGTGTGGGACTCCCATGTTCACAAGAAGGTGACTGGACTATCCACTAAACACCTCCCCTGTCAACATGAGACCCTATGTTATGTCAAAATAACATCTTTTATCACTCAAACAACAAAAACATTAATAATAACAATACCTTGCATCCAGATGAATATTAAGGTCTTATCTTTAAATTGATCTAGCATTCAAATAATTTCCGGAGAGCGTTTAATGAAATCAAGCGATCGGTACAATCTTTAGTCGCTACACGCTTATGTTTTATGAATTGATTCCATAAAAATATGCATTTGATTAAATAAATTAATGAATAGGGATGTGGACAGTAATTTTTAATGCAATTAAATTCAAGTACAAACAAAATAAACAAACCGCGTGAAATGAATTTAAAAATCTACACACAAGAGAAAATTTTTAATACAAATGGTAAACAAGAAATTAAAATAATTTCAAGTTTCACTGAAACAATTCAAGTATAGGAACTATGAAACGAACGACTTTTAATTATTATAACCCAATACAATACAGGCCAACTCAACACAAACAAATTTACCCTTAAACCTTTTATCTCTTTCAATTCCCTTTTTTCCCCGCGAAAGACAAAATATGAATTCAGTACTCAATTTGTAATTTCATAGTATTAGCAGTAATCAAAAGGAAACTAGTGGCAGTTAAGTCGATAAATCCCGGCAAGCTTTTATAAATAAAAAGGAAGGCCCAATAAGTTGAGTGGTTCCCCAAGAACCCACTGTTGACAGCCACAAATGTGGCCCCTTCAAAACAAAACTGTCGGCAGCCACTCAGCCTTTAGTCTATGAGGCCGAAAAACATCAGCAAACACGCTATTCTGATGTCTATGTTACATGATTACAATAGCCTCTGAGCCGTCGACTGAAGCTGTTCGGGGACACGCTATTTTTAATTACAAGTTAGTAAGAAAGCTGACAATAGCCTCTGAGCCTTGGAGCCTAGTTGTCAGCGAACACGCTATTTTATGTTATAAGGCGCAACAGAAACTTATAATAGCCTCTGCGCCATCGACCGAAGCTGTCAATGGACACGCTATTTTTAATTACAAGTCGGTAAGGAAACCAACAATAGCCTCTGAGCCGTGGACCCTAGTTATCAGCGGACACGCTGTTTTTAGTTGTAAGTCACTATAAAAATAAATAGAAGCCTCTGAGCTGCCCGACTTCACCTGCCGGCAGACACGCTACATTTAATATTAAGTCGATATACCAACCAATCGGAGCCTCTGTGCTGTTGAACTAAAATGGTTTGCAGACACGCTTCCTCTAGTTACTACGTTTCCCTGCTCAATAAATACATTCTAACTGATAACTACTAAATAACTCACCATTTAAACCCCTTTGGATAAAATTTAAAGCCCACCCGTTTCCCACCCTTTTATATTACACGTTTCCTCGAGATAGAGATAAACAATTTTAACGCACGGCCAATGAAGTGACCTCGCACGGCACTGTACTGTCTTCCAGCAAAGTCTGGGACAGCGTTACGCTAAACTATACAGACGCTCACTAGGGGGAAATTCGTCGGAACATATAAGGTCTTAAATGAAGGCCGCAACTTTATGCTCCCATGCCAAACATATAGTGATAGTTTTATTTCGACTATCTTTTATAATTCTCTTTCTCGTAAAATATTATTAACGCCGTATTTGCTGAAATCATTTAAAGTTCATATCATAACTTTCAAACTTAAGATCTTTCCTTCTAATTTTATTACCTCAATAACATTCATTATGACATACCCAACGTTACTTTATTTAATAAAAAACTTCAAAATAACATGTTGTCTTCGATTTTTCAATAAGCTGCAGCTATTTACACATAGTTAGAAGACAGAGCGGCATAATTCAAATAAAGTTTCCTTTGTACTATCTCATATGAATACACGAGTGTGCAATAGATAATTTTAACCAATCAAATAACAATTAAACGCATATACCTTTAAAGCTACATAATCCCACAGTAAGCCCTACCCACTACAAATTACATAAAGCTAACCTAAAAGAAACAAATAATCTTCATTACAATTACCTACGAAACACAAATTAGCATGTATAATGTACAAAGCATAGACTTCCGAGGAATTGGCGCATGTGAAAGCTATGAAAACAAAAAAAAAACATACAATTTACTCATTCGTACTTGCAGAGACAAACCTATTCTCCTTATCGTCTTATCTTCAAAGCTCATTAAGCACCTTCATGTAAATTATCAATCTTTGTTTCCCACTAACAACATTAACGATCCACATTAAGAGAAAAGCTTAGGTCCCTCACTCATTACCACACACACCATAGAACCAACTTAAGCTTAAGCAATGAAGCGCAACAACAATGACCCGCAAGCCATATCGATAACAAGCTATTCTCTTGCAAAATTCCTCCCGAAGCTAATAATTCCCGAACAAAAACGATCGTATCGATCTTACGTTCCCTATGTACAATTTAACTAGATTGTTCCCAAAAAGAAAGAACAGCTAAAGCTTCATATACTCGTACTAATAAAATTTCCCTACTAACCTTTTAACAAATTAATCGCAAAGTACATAACTTAAAGCTTATTTAGCAAGCTTTTCGTTAGTCTATGGAAATTTAATTATGAAGAAAAGTGATACAAATGAAGGATTGTTTCTTTCAAATTGAAAATCATAGAAAGCCTTAACAAATACGTAAGAAAAATTTAGTAGAGTAAGGTAAAAATAAAACAAAAACTGTTTTTCGTTTATGTTTGGAAGCATTATTGTTGCTACCAACAAAAGTAATAAAACGAAAATCTGAAATCGAAAAAACAAACATAAGTTAGTGTAACGAAGCTAACGCAATATTAAACGAACTTTATACTCGTACATATTACAGTTTAAATCTTGAAAGAAATCTGAACATAAATAAAAGCAAATGAATATAAAAATAAAAGGAATAGAATGAAATCAAGCTAAAAGGAAGTTGTGTAATTTAAATATCACATAGTAGTAGATAGATACATAAGCATTAAAAAAAACCAAAGTTTTAACAGATAGCCTTTCATGTAATATGACAAAAATCAATGAACTCAAAATAAAAACAAAAAACATATTATAGAAGACAAATAGGCGAAACAGTGTATAAATTTGATAATTTATTATAGTTCATCATAAAACCAAAATTGAATATATATTAACGTGCTTTAATATTTCATTATATAAGTAGCAAAACAAGAAAATGAAGAAAAAAAAGAGAAGAAAAAACATTATTATATGTTACAATAATTACAGCAAAGTAGAAGTATAATGCAGTAAATTCATTAAAGTAACGGACATTAACATATTGTAGGAAAATGAATAAGCGAAACAGTATATAATTGTGAAATTAATTACAATTCATCATAAAATAAAAATTCATCGTATCTTTATAAGCATTAAAATTCTAATATGTAAATAGAGCAAAACAAAACCAAATGAAAGTACATAATAAGGCTAAGAAGATAATTAGTTAAAAATTCAAAGCAGGGCAACTCGTACAGAGATAATGAAAAACTATGTCATTATATTTCAATAAGAAACAAATATTGTAATCAGAAATAAATATTAAAAGAAGCATAATATGACTTTTTATGAAACGATAAGCAAGGAAAAAAAATCGATTAAAATCATTTAAATTAGTAATTTTTAAATCAACATTCCAAGTTTACCAATAAAAACGATGAAGCAGAAATGAACGACAAGGCTCTTCAAGCCAGTCGTGAACTTTTCTTTTCGATAGGGAGGCAATGTTACGGGAGCCACAGGCCAAATATTGCTCGGTCCGTGTTCCGTTGTTCCTCTCTGTGTATTGTGAATGAAAACATACATATACGAAAAGCTGCGAATTGTAATCAAAGCATCTGTGGGCGCGGTGTCGTATCATGGATTAGCAGAGGTGGGTGTGTATCCATACTCGTATTAAGTATCAAATATATACACACAAGACTGCACAATCGAACGTACCGCCTCAGTTGACCGAATTGGTTACAAGCATTTGCAATGAAGCAAATCGAGCGAAAGCTTGAGTTTTGTGGTTGCACCAGTCACAAAGAGATGGCATTAAATAGTTGGACTTTTATCTTTGAAATTGTTAAATAGTCTTCATTATTTTAGTTGGTAAGCAATAAAGTCAGCATGGTTATAGTATAAAAGAAAATTATAGAAGTATTTCTCCATTCACTGACTCAAGGCGTGCGCCCCAGCTTACTCTATCCCAAGGCACTTAGCTCGGGATAAGCGTATTAAGAATACGTTCAACTGCATACTCAAGGCATCCGCCCGAGTATAAGCGCCCCAAGGCAGTTATGCCCGGGGCCTGCAGTTGAACTAATAATTGATTGATTTATTAATCTGACTGCATACTCAAGGCGTTAGCCCAAGTATTAGCGTCCCAGAGCTTTATACCTGGGGCTAGCAGTTGGATTATTAGTCAATTGATTTGTTAACATAAATGTGTGCTCAAGGCATTAACTTGAGCAACAGTTAAAGCTTAAATAAATAGATTGGTTTCTTCGAATTTCCTTTTCCCTCTGAACAACTAACAAAAATAATTAAAGTAAACATAAATCGAGTAAATTAATTGTTCCATTGATATCCCAAATATATATTCATGCAGGCATAAGTCCGCAATATCTTGTTCTGTTATAAATTAATTAGCTTCGAAGAATTCATTGTAATCGCATAACCAAAGAAAGAAGGAAATTAAAACTCAAATTATTAAATAAACGAACACCCTTTCACTGATCTAATTGACAAATATAAAGTAGCATGTAAGTGGTTATACAAGAATATATTTTTCTCCCCGGAAGCCATGATGTGTATATAGGATACACATTATATCAAGCTCCCAGTGCATGCCAGTATACATAGGATGTATTAGTATTGCAACACCTGGAACCTTTTGACACATTACTTCGGGCCAGGTCTCGTTTTGTTACGTCGTGAGGCACCTTCAAGCTGGGGGATCCCTCTTCTAGCGGGAGGGGAGAGGGAAAGAGGAAGTGCCAGACAAGCGATTCCCTACCCCACCACCCCCGGCTGCTGTGAGTCCCTCTTATCATTTAGGACTGCCCGAACATAATGTGCCACCTAGTTCCATTTGTCAACCGATTCGAGCATCACCGCGACTATATTATCCGGGGTGAGCTCTTCCGTGTCCCTGTGGAGAACTCTTCATAGCCTGTCCCATTTTATGTACGGAAACAATGTGTGGCAGGCATCGTCCTCCTCTGCTGGGCAATACCGACAATCAGGGGACCGTGACTTACCAATCTTGTGCAGGTAAGACTGAAAACACCCATGCTCGCTTAAAAGCTGGGTCGGATAGAAGTCAGTCTCACTATGCCCTCGATTTATCCATGGTCTCATATCCGGGATGAGACGCACGGTCCACCTTTCCTTCGTGCAATTCACCCAAGACTGCTGCCAATCATTGAGTGAACACTGCCTCTCTTCGCGGACAACCATGTCCCACGCATCCTCGTTTCGACGCAGATAAATAGCGTGGCAGTCTCTAGCAAGGAGGCCGATTATTGTCACACCTGCAATGACTTTCACCACTGAATCAATGACTGTCGGATACGAAGATGCAATCCTCAGCACTCCTCTTCTCTGTAACTCAGAGCCGATACTCCTGAAGCAGCCTTCTCAGCCGTTGCCCTGATTTGCTCAAAGAAATTCATCTTCAAGCCGATCAGTAGTCCCAGGTACTTCACATTCAACGATATGTCCAGCGACCAGAGCCGCAACATCATCCGCATCATCGATCAAGCGCGATTCATCTGGGATCTCGAGTCTCAGTAGCCCGTCGTAAGACACGTTCCAGAGGTTTGGACCAAGGATAGATCCCTGGGCAACACCCGATGTAACCACCATCTTTCGTTGGCCCTGTGTCGTAGAGTAGACTTCGATCTTTTAGGTAGTCCTTCAAAAGCCGCATGAGATATTCTGAAACTTGAAAAGGGTTTTCCAGTGTATCCAGAATATCCAACCAACTAGCGGAGTTCAAGGCGTTCCTGATGTCGAGCCTCACCAACACGACGATCCATCGCTTGATGCGACTATGCACCTCTGCCTTTTGGACCTTGCTCACCACCCCTGCGATCGCATCGATAGTAGAACGTCCTGCTCTTAAGCCGTACTTCCGAGGAGATAGGTCTCCAGCAGCACCAATCGCGTCAGTGAGTCTTCCCTTGATGAGTTTCTCTAACACTTTCCCAGCCGTGTCTAGCATGCATAACGCGCGGTATGCAGATGGCAATTTGGGATTTCCCTTCCCCTTGCTGATCAGCACCAGCCTCGCCATCTTCCATTGTACCGGGAAAACACCGTCTCGTAGGCAGGCGTTGAATGTGCTGAGCAGCAAGTCAGGACAATGGTGATCGACAAGTCGCAATACCTCAGCCGGAAGGCCATCTGGACCTGGAGCCTTCCTCGCTTTTAATGGAAGTACTGCTTCTTCCAGTTCCGGCTGTGTGATGATTGGACACTCGACTGCTGTTTCACCATGGACAGCGTCAGCACGGACGGGATGGGCGAGGAAGAGTCCCCGTACTATCTCATCCATCCTTTCCGCATCATGTATGCAAGGCTTCCGTAGGCCACCAAGCATCCGCATAACTAGCTTGTAGCCAAGACCCCACGGATCCTTATTCACATTGTCCACGTGATCTTGCCAGCAGCGAGCCTTGCTATTGTTGATCAATTTGCGAAGGTCTTTCCTTGCTGACTTATATGCTGCCACCCAGTTGCATGCCTAGTCACGGTTCCGTGCCCATTGAGCCTCACGTCGAAGCTTGTGACACTCCCTTCGCATTTCAGCGATTTCAGTTCACCACCAGTACACTGAGGGCACGCTGTGCCGGGGCTTTTGACGGGGCATAGAAGTACAGCAGACAGTTGCAATTATGCAATTGTCTGCAGTTACAATGATGTCTTAAGCTGCCAGTTCTTCCGCCCCCGCTGAAGCTCCCTGCAGTGGTGTACCTACTGTCAGCACCTTGGCGAACCTCGCGACGTCCATCCTTCGGGTGTTCCATCCAGTTGTAGAAAGCCGAGAGCACGGACGTTGGGAGACAACATCACTTATCTCAAGCAGAATGCACTGATCATCACTGGCTGAGTAGTCCTCTAATACTTTCCAATTGTGTATCCGGTATGGTTCCCTTGCAGCCAATACGGCGGAAATTCGGCGTATTTCCGGTGCTTAGTACGACGAGCGCCATCCTGGTCGCTACTTCTAGGATTCGTTTCCCCCGCGGATCTGGTTGGTGCATGCCCCATTCGATTGCTTTCGCGTTGAAGTCTCCCCCAGCGAGTAATTTCCCTCTGCGTTCGGGATAGCGCCCTCCAGAGCATCAAGCTTGGCTTGGAAAGATGATATCGATTCGTTCGGCGTTAGATACACACTAAAGAAAGTGGTCCCTGAGCACTGACCCCACACGAAACCCTCCCCCGCTCTCCGCTTGCAAATCACTGTTCCGAACCCAGCTGGCGGCAGAACAAGATTCGTCAGGATACCATAATGCAGGACTTTCATCATGGTGTTGCTTAGTCAGCAGCAAGAAGTCGGCTTTCATGTCCCTCGCAAACTGCTTAGGCAGATTTCGGGCAGTTGAACTGCAATATACGTTTAGCTGTAGGATGCGAGGGATCAGCACCCTTGCAAAGAATACAGTGTGCCTCCTTCGTACACCCTTTTCTTCTATGTCCCATTTCACCGCATCTGTAACATAGGGAGCTCCTAACGGGTCCTTTGCATACTTTTGTGGTGTGACCATAGCCAACGCATTTGAAGCATTGAAGAGGCGATGCTCTTCGCCGTATCCTACAGACAACCGACACATGCGGTATAGGAGCTCCTCTAGTTCAAGGAGCCCAATCTTTGCTGCTTTGCTGATTTTTGCGGTGTCACATGCAGATTGTATTCTTTTCAGAACATCTCCCGCTTTTCAGGATAGCTTTTCTTTTTCATATCACTGGGTGGCAATTGTACATTGCGACCATCTTTGAGAGAGGTTATCGCTTTCTGTTTTCGAATACAGTACTTCCGCTACATTTTCGACGTTGGCGATGCAATCACACAACGTCGCTTTATTTGTGTGGTCACTGGTTACTTTTCCTGCCGTAATCTCCTCGTTAGCTTCAGGAGGGTTCTTTATTTTGTCAGGATTTGCGACCCTTACATCGGTCGCTTCGGTAACGATCGCAGCAGTGACCATCGAATTCTCGATGTTCTTTATGTTTTGTTCCACCGCTCGAACACCTGATGCGTCCTGCAAAGTTTCCCGCTTTTCCTTAATAGGACGCTCTGGTGTTCGCATTATTTTTTTTTTGCTGCGCCCGCACGCCGCAGGAATCTCAGTCTGAACCAGACTGTCTGTCAATATCCGTTTTTCGTCCGTCTTCACTGTCATTGTGTTAGTCGTCGTTTTTGTCATCGTTCGTACCGCCCTCGATGTACCGTTAACCTCGCTGGTTGCGTCGTCGTTGTTATTATTTTTTATTTCTTTTTTGGGTTTGTTTTTGTCTTTTTTAAGTGTATTTGGTTGCTCCAGTTTTATTGACCCCGGAGCCGCTATCTCCGTTCATGTGTATAGTCACCTTTTTGGTCCCATGGTTATCTCAACAGAGCAGGGAGGCCATGCGAGGGTTGGCACAAGCCCTTATTGGGCCAAGTGCTCAGAGCCAGATCAGGGCTAATAGGGAGTCCGTCTCAACTGAACATACATCGCTAACCCAATGGTGCGAGCTTCGAACGTACTCCGAGGCCCGCTAAGGTTTTACGGGGATGGAGACAGTATGATGGTTGAATTGGAGCAGTTCACACACGAGCATCACCTCAGTGCTACTGTGCAAAGCAACTAAGTCCAAACCATCATATCCGCCATCCCAAAGCATCAGTTTCATTCGTTGTCCAAAGCGTAGTCCAGATCCAATCAGGGTCGTTATCTGCCATCCCAGGAGGGAACCTCACGGGGCACCCTATGTCCTCGGGTCCGTGGGGGTGGCGGTCCCCAAAGAAACCTAGCCTCTAAGAGTGCTCTTGTCGACCGGCATTCACCCTATGGGAATTTTCTCGGGTACGCTAGCCTCCAAGAGTATTCCTGTCAGCCAGCATCCCCCCTGTGGGGGATGAGTGATAATAGGATGTAACTGAAAGTCAGCTGTATAGATTCAATTTTGTTTTGCTTTTATTTCATAATTTCGCTTCAATTTTGTCCTCCAAATTAAAACACTTGCTTAAACTTTGAAAATCTGATGTTGATATCAATTTTTGGCGTTTTTCCAACAAAGCTATCATTAGCACAACCGTAAATAACTTCCTTTACATTTAAATAACAAAGAGCGCTAGCACACATGATACCCGGTTCAACTGTAACATAAACCGAAATATTCTGGAGCACGTTATTTATTTCCAAATTTGTTGTTGTGTAATAGTTAAATGTTTCATCAATACGCATGCATTCAGTATGTCTCGATGCATTTTTTGTTTCATTAACATAATTATTTCCTCTGGCGACAATTTCTCCTTGGTAAACAAAAACACATCCTACTGGTACTTCGTCCGTTTATTGTGCAGGTGAACCCAAAGACTCTTGTCGAGATAAAGGGATGCAAGCCACTAAGGAGTTTGACGATGGCAATATCGCGTGCAAATGAATTTCCTTGTGGTTCGTGGACCACATCACTGTGGAGAAAGTTTTCTATCTTTTTCCGATGGTTTTAAAAGTGTGAACACGTTTCTTTCACGGGGCTTATGATTACAGTGCACTCCGAAAATCGGTCGAACTATTGAACGGTTGTTGGTTGCACACGTTCTGACTATTTCCATTATTTTATGAGGGATGAAAGTTCCTTTTCACCGTTTTCCGTACGAATCCCGTCATGAAAGGCACTTCATCAATGGTAGCGATGGCGGACAATTTTTTACTTTACGGATCTACAACAATGGCCAAACCTTTCATTGTGAAATTCCGCGTTCAGGTTCCCGGTAAGCTGTCAACCAGGTGGCGGTAATTATCCCTCCTCTATCGTTTTCTTGGTCGTGGCTCTCGCGCGTGCTTGCCTTTCTTATCTTAAGCGGGCTCCTCGATCCGTCCAAATCTTTCTTCATTTCCCTGTATCGCAACGGTAAATCCCATCCAGCTGCTCGTTCAGCCCAGTTAGATTGCATTTGGCAAATCAGTGCTCCGATTTCTGAAATCTTTATTTGCTGGAGGATCGATTGTTTTCGGGTTTGGAACGCAGAATGGGACGATTGAAGAAAAAGATTAGTGGACGGACAGACTGACACGAATATTTTCATTTTGTGTGTGTGCTAACTATGCGTGTGGTTAGACTAAGTGTGGATGGAAAAAACAGACGTGTATATTTAACTATCGACGCAGGTCTTTTGTGTGATACATCCCGACTTCTTTCCCCGATAGGTCGGTGAGGAGGTAATGATTGGGTCCTACAATCTTCTGTATACGACTTTTAAGAAAACTTTGGTCTAGTTTGGCATTGCAATGCCCAGTGGCGTCGTAAGGTGAAGCATCGGTGACGGAATGATAAGATGACCGCAGAATGCAAGTGATGGTGGACAATCTGCGGTCCCAATACTTCTGAGTTGGATGGACATAAGAATGAACCGCGGCTAACAGTGTGTGATTCAGACGAACACGTGGAATACTTGACTCTATCAGAATTTCACGAATGGTGGATTCGGGAATTCGCTAATAGGTTCCTCCAGTGGGACGATAGCTCCGATATGTCCCATATAAGAATGAGGATATGGACCGAGTAGATCTATATACATACATTGGAATACGCGCTCCGGGACGTTGAGTTGACTCATAGAAGGTTGGGAGCTTTAGTGCCTTAACAGGTCTTACAGGCGCTTACATAGTCTTTGACCTGAGATGACATTTTAGGCCAAAAGAAGTACTCATTAAGGTGCTTAAGTGTCTGAACATAGCCCCCGTGGACACCTAAAGAATGTCCATGTGCGTGAAGGATCAAGTTGTGAGTTATTTTCTCGGGCATCCAGAGTTTCCAGGACTCTTCTTCGTGTAATGAATCCCCGGTGGCGTATTCATTACGCCGATACACATAGCCGTCTATCACTTTCATATCAGGCAACTGTGTTTGTTGGGTTACGACGGTTTGTCTCAACTCGTTGTAGCTGTCTGACTTAAAATGTGGGCTATCTAAGTCTATCTCAATGGGATCATTGTCATTCACTGTCAATTCTGCTCCCTCGGGTGAAAACATTCGCGAGAGAGTATTGGGCACGATGTTCTGGGTCCCTTTCCGGTATTTTATGAAAAACATTAATCCTTGCAGTTTAACAGCCCATTGGGCCAGACGTCCGTGTAGGTCCACTTGGTTCATTAGCCATCGTAGTGAAGCGTGGTCTGTGATGATTTCAAACTGGTGGCCTTCAACGTACGCTCGGAATTTCTTTCCAGTCGTCACCGCTGCCAAATACTCTTGCTCGGATATGGTGTAGTTCTTTTTAGGCGAGTTCACCTGACTAGACATGAAAGCAATGGGAGCTTCCTCTCCCTTTTCGGTTGATTGCACAAGCACGACTCCTACTCCATGTTGACTGGCGTCACAATGAATGGAGAAGCGTTTCTGAAAGTCGGGGCTGTGCAAGACTGGAGCAGATGTTAAGGCTCGTTTGAGCTCGTCAAATGCCTTTTGACTGAGTTTGGTCCAAATGAACTTCCCAGAAGGCGCTGATACTGTTGCGTAATTCCAAACAAACCGGTATCAACCACACACTCCAAGGAAACGTCGTAGCTGCTTAACGGTTGTTGGTAAGGGAAACTCATCAATCGCCCGAGTTCCGGATCCATTTTGATGGTACCATGTCCGATGACATGTCTTAGATATCGAACTTCGGTCATAACAAACTTACTTTTCTGAACGTTGATGGTGAGTCCCAACTTACTGATATGCAGGGCTACATCTTGTAATAGTAGGAGATGTTGATCAAACGTTTCCGTGATGAGTAGAAGTTCATCCAAGTACACGAACACTTGGTGTTAAAGACGACGCCAAGGTACATGTTCTGAGTCAGAGAAGGGATAATGAAGAAGGTAATATCCTTAGTTTGACCTGGGAATGTCACGGGTGTGGTCAATCTACCCTGGATAGAATGTTTGGAGCCATCAGCGGTGCTGATATCGGAGCGCCGAAGTTTCATCACAGTAGGATGTTGTCGGAGTACCTCTGAGCCGAGGCTCGAGGTAAGGCAGCTGATACTTGCCCTCGTGTCAATCAGTGCAATAGCGGTTTCACCCAATACTTTGCTTGGAGCGTAAGGCCTGGTATCGTTTTCGGAAACCTCCGAGATATTGCATAAGCTTAGGGTTTGATGGCAGGTGCGCACTCTCTTACGGAAACTCCACCAAAGACGAGTTGACCATTTTCCTTTACGCGAGCGAAGGGTGACTTCTTTGGAAGCAAAAATTCGCTCTCAGGCCGCACGATATTCCTGCAGTCGAACATGATAGGGCTTTAGTATGCGAACTCGCGGCTGCCGGGGTTCTTCAGGCAGTAGTTGCGGTGGTCGCTTCAACAGTGTCGTTACAGAGGCTTCCGGAAGAGAGGGAGCCTCCGCAGCCATAATTGTCAAGGCTGGTGTATTATCGTCAACCCTGGGGCTTGCAGCAGGCTGGCAACATACTGTTGGGCTTTGGAGTACCGCTGAGGTGGTCGGGTACTCGCTCGCCCGTATTTTTGAAGTGGCGCAATCTGCGCAATCTGGGAGGAAGTGTCAGGCTTAACGCATCTGTAGCAGAAAACCGTACGGTCTGCCCGACATGCAATAAACCGATGTCCAGTTTGCTTGCAGCTACAGCAGGTCGTGAGGTTCACCACCGCGGCTACTGTAAGCTTGTCTGACTCCATGTTGGTATCTTCCAGATGTGGAGTGTTGGGCTCTTGTACCACGTCCGCGACTCCGCGCTGCGGACCCATTCCCGCTAACAGTTATGACCGTTCTCGGAGGTCTTCTTCGACTCCCACCTGTCGACTGACGGCTCTTAGAAGCGATTCCATATCCTGTGGGTCTGAGTTCGTGACATGGTGGTGAAGTTCAGTTGTTTCAACACCCACATCAGTTGTGTTTCTGTCATCGGCTCGAATAACTGCTCATATAACCGTAAGATGTCAACTCGGTACTTATGGAAGGGCTCATCTGGACGTTGTCATATGACATGGATCTTGTTCAATACCTTCTCGTCCATGTTATCTGTGGGATACGTCACACAGAGTACCTCCTTTAACCGTGACCAGCGTTGAGATGGTGGAGTAGCATGGATCTGCCAGTAGGTTTCCAGCACTGCTCCCCTAAGCAGCATCGGCAAGTAGCCGGCCAGCACTGCTTGGTCCCCTGCCAACATCTGGCCTATCAAGGAATCCATCCGACCAATGAAGACTTCCACAGTAATTGAGTTTGGCTCCCCGCTAAAATGGAGATTCCAGCTCTGAACGATGCTGGAGATCTGAGTCGGCTTCAACTGATTCGGTATATGTGAAGGATTGCGTTGGTCCGGAGGAGCCACTGGAGAAAGAGTCGGTGGTTGCACTTGGCTCAGCCTAGGCTGGTACACCGGAGCCATGGGACTCATCGATGTGCTGGATCTATTTCGCTTGGTCTCGTGTCTCGGGTCCGATGGAAAATCCCAAGGGTTTAAGTCCGAATCCCACGTCGGAGGCGTTCGTGGACTGCTGGAGGTGGATTTTCCTGCTTACTCACCAAAACGGCTATGCAGGTGGTCGAATTCTTCATTAGGGCCATCAGATCTTGCAGGACTATCGCCTCCATGGGTACAGTTCGGCTCTGCTCTTCAGCAGGCCATCGCGTCAAGATCGTCCGGTATTGTCGAACCTCGTTCCATGTGATCATGATGTTCGGGCACCGTCCCTTGTGCAGCTGGTGTTTCAGTGTAGCTCGACGGTGGCACAGCTGGTTGGCGGCAAAGTGGGCACGTCCGGTTGAGCATAAGATGTTCGGTCACGCAGGTCTTGTGGACCTGATGGCTGCACGGTAACGTTTGCACCGCCGTGCCATCATTTCTCGCCTGCTGTCAAATAACGCACAGCGCCGTTGGTTCTGCATCTGACCGCAAACGTCGTTTATCTGGTGTGCATTTTATCGACATTTCAATTGAAATTATGACTTTATAGCAAACGTATATATATATATATATATATATATATATATATATATATATATATATATATATATCTATATATATATATATAGGTTAAACAAAAAAAAAAAAAAAAAAAAAAATATATATATATATATATATATATATATATATATATATATATATATATATATATATATATATAGGTTAAACAAAAAAAAACATGTAGGAATAAGTAGCCATATAAGTAAAAATGTAGGAAAAAATGTATAAGGTGAAATTCTTGGAGTGGAAGTCAGTGGCGAACTATTGAAACAATTCTATCAAAAACATATATATGTAAATATATCATGAAGTTCGGTCTTTCTGTTTTGTTTTCTCCTTTCCAGTCAAGGACCTCAATGGTGATCTCTCCCCCATGCGTTAGAGGGACTACTCTCTTGAGGCACCATAAGAATCAGGGTTCGGAAGTGCCCTCGTTCGCAAGTTTTCACAAGGTACAATTTGACAGCCCAGGGTGAATTCTGACCCGCGAGCAGCGCGTGTTATATCATGGATAGTCATGGACTAGCTAAGCAGGCCAATCACATGAAATCAAAATGGAAGACACTTGGGCACTACTTGGTTTGGGGTGCAGATCAAAATCCGCCGCAAAAATGATGCTCGGTAACAACTTCCAAATACACATAAGGCCTCTAATATCATTTGGCCTTGCTAGTCATACAATGGCGGTAAACCAACCGAGTATAAGTCAAAAGCAAGTCCAAACGATATTGATGTCTGAGGGCAACACACGTCCGGAAGTTATTAAGTTTCTGGGGCACGATTTGTGCAATATCCCTTAGCGGTTACCTATCCACCAAAAATCACCTTGTAGGGCCACTTAGAGACGATGGTTGGTCTCATGCTCACAACTGATGATACAGCAGGGCTCATCGGGCCCCACGTATACATAATTGTCTGTGAAGGGATGCAGCGATGGTCTGCTGCCTCAGAGGAAGGGGATGGTGAGATCCGCCAAGATTGGCCTAGTCTGGGGACACGTGAATGCGCTGGCAGGCTAGCGTTGTGGTGTCGTGGGGTGGGTTCTTTCCCCCTAGCACAAGACCCACTGCAAAAAATTTCGCATTCACGAACATGCCAAACGACTGGTGTCGAGGCCGAGATAACCTACTTAGGGTTGAAATGCTTGTTCAAGGAACAAATTAGGCCGAGCAAAAACTATCGGACTTGCGGAGACTTCGTCGTTATTGACGATACTTATGGCCCACAGATAAGAGTGGGGCATCCAGATGGAGGCGGTGCCTCCTCGCACACTCCCAACCGGATCAAGATCCAAACGTAGACGTGGCCATGTAAAACTCATACAAATGTACTTTGCATGACTCTTTCCATCAAATGAGGAATACAAACGTAGCCAATTTATGGTATAGCATTATGCGCTGGAATCAAATAATTCTATACCATAAAAGGGCACGCAAGCGGAAGACCATCCTACCTGACAAGAGCCCTTTTAATGAAAAGAAAGGAAGAGCGCGCACGATGGTGAGCCCATGTTAGAGGAGGAGCCGGCCCTTGTTGCGGATCCTATACCCGTTCAGGTTGAGTGAAAGGGAAAGACCGAAATTACAAATTTAAATTTTCATTTTTAATTGCCGAATCACATGAATCTATATTTATTCAAGATAACGTTGGATAAAACTAAACAATGAAAAAATAATACTTGCCTGCCTTATTTAACAACCGGATAAATGCTTTCGAATCTCAAATACTTTCAGTCAACATAAAATCTCATGAAAATATAATTGCACGACTGCTTTAAATGAATGAACATTTGTGTTCAGACACGGAGATGCCTTTTCCACGGGCTACAAAGTGAAATCTATTAATCGATCGAAACGATACCCGCATCTTTTCTTTTTTAAATGCAATATGCAATAGTTTTTTTAAACATATATAAATTGTAGCAATCATGTATTTAGATACAGAGAATATCATAACTCTATTTAGACCATATCGTATTTAAAAAAAATATAACAAACTTATTCCGAACAAATAAATATGCATATGTACTTAATAAATGTCTAAAGTAAGTAGTCGATAAAGTGCTAGCAAAATCTAACAGAGAGTAGGCTATATTATTTTCAATTGAATTTACTAACTACAACTATCATTAAGAAAGATAAGTTGGATCGCGTGAATTATTGAATTTCAAATTAGAAGACAAATAAAGTGATAAGATTTCAAAAGGATTTACTAAGATGCTTTCAGTTTCGTCCTATTTAGAACACAGTTAAGTTGATTTCAGTTGATTTTGTGACATTCAGAAAATAATTTGAAGATAATTTAGAGATACGAATATGGCGTTCTTAATCTAGACTTGCAAAAATACTATGCTCATATAACGCGTTTTTATTAAAAACCAGTTGTGTCGATTGTACGAATCAAATAGCTACACATGTTGTACAATTGCTTTTAGTTTATTTAATTTGTAATACTTGCACGATTTTGTACACAATTATCACACTTTCACCGCATCTTGTCCTTGTGTTTTCGTGTGCTTTTGGAATTGATAATGCATTGAATGAAATTGACAAATGAAAATGCAAGAACTTAATCGTTTTCATCAAAACAGGATTTACTTAAGTTGAACTTAATCGAAAATCTGATTTTATTTAGTTTGACTGTAATGAATGCGTTATTAAAAAAATTACGAATATATCAAAGCTTACCTAAAAATGATATCCAAAGTGCACTCTATATTTATCTTTTCTTAATCTAGATTTTTTCCTCGGATTTTTAAAATTGTTTTTAAAATTTTTGTTGTTGTATTTTTTCATAATTTTTAAAATCAAAATTCTAATAAATGAAAAATTATAAAATATATTTAATAAAATTTGTATGATAATTTAAAGAAAAAAATAAAGTTAATTAAAAAACAAACAGGTTCTCACCTAAATCCTCACCGAGCGCTTGTTGACGATGTGGTGGTTGACGGTAATCGATTCTGTACAAAATAATTATATCCTTTTTGTGTTATATTTAAATTATACTTAGTTTCTAGTCTTTAAATATTGAGCGACAGACATTTTTTTTATAGTTGATTGGACCAACAGCCGGGACCTTCATATAAGTCTTCACCACTTGTTGCGTATGTCACTGGTATATATGAGTTGCATTTTCGTAGCGAGTGCAAACCTAGCCTGTCGTTCACTTCTGCTTCACTCATTGCATTTTCCAAATCTTGTTTCTTTGCGAAGATAAGTAAAGCTGCATCTCCCCGTTCATCTTCTGCTAGCATTCGCATAAATTCTTCTCTAGCAACACTAAGATAATTCGTGAGTCCTGTGAGGCTAATCCCGTTCACCCCCCCGGTTGCAGCTGTCCCATGGACCATGCAATTTGAGCTTCAACAAAAGCTTCGTTCATAATCGAATTCATGGTAGTCTAGTTACAGCTACACAATTTTACCAACTCATTGTATAAAGTATGTAGTTTTATTTGTTCCGTCCACTGCACTGTTCATACTTGTCGGGACTCCAATCACCTTTATGTGTTAGCGAATCACCCGTAATTTATTACCCTTTGCCAAATACACATGATAGTTTTAAATTTGACGACACATTCGGTATTCGCGCGTAAATACAGACATAAGGTAAGTACTCGTATATTCCCCCATAGGTGTCATTGACCTTACTCCATACTTGCTCTAATCATGCCCAATTGCTCTAATTGATGTGTGATAATAGAAGGTAACTGAAAGTCAGCTGGATAGATTCAATTTTGTTTTGCTTTCTTTTCATAATTTCGCTTCCAAATCGTCCTCCAAATTAAAACGCTTGCTTAAACTTTGAAAATTTGATGTTGATATCAATTTTTGGCGTTTATCCACCGAAATGATCATAAGCCCAACCGTAAATAATGTCCTTTAGATTTGAATAACAAAGAGCACCAGCACACATGATACCCTGTTCAATTGCACTGTAAACAGAAATATTGGTTATTTCCAAATTCTTTGTTGTGCAATAGTTAAATGTTTCATCAATACGCATACATTCAGTATGTTTCGTTGCATTTTTTGTTTGATTAACATAATTATTTCCTCTGGTGACAACTTCTCCTTGGTAAACAAAAACACACCTTTCCAAATGCAAATGAATTTTCTTGTGGTTCGTGGGCCACAGCACTGTGGAGAAAGTTTTCTATCTTTTTTCGACGTTTTTAAAAGTGGAAACATGTTTCTTTCACGGGGCTTACGATTACAGTGCACTCTAAAAGTCGGTCGCATTATTGAACGGTTGTTGGTTGCAAAAGTTCCGACTATTTTCACTATTTTATGAGGGATGGGAGCACTTTTACGCCGTTTTCCGTCGAATGGCGGCGATGACGGATAATATTTCACTTTACGAATCTACAACGACGGCCAAATCTTTTATCGCGATATTCCGCGTTCAGGTTCCCGGCAAGCTGTCGACCAGGTGGCGGAGATGACTCGCACGGTAGTTATCCCTCTTCTATCGTTTTCTTGGTCGCGGCTCTTGCGCGTGCTTGCCCTTTCGCGATCTTAAGTGGACTCCTCGATCCGTCCAAATCTTTCTTCATTTCCCTGTGCCGCAACGGTGAACCCCATCCAACTGCTCGTTCAGCCCAGTTAAATTACATTCGGCAATGCAGTACATGGATGGGATGCACTAAATCAGTGTTGCCGGGTCCAAAATTTTAAATTGCAGATTTGAATTTTTAATTTGAAATTAACAGAAGTAAAGAAAAATAAAAAAAATTTTAAATAATAATAAAAGGTTAAATATAATTTACCGGAAACGTTTAAATTTGATTTAAAGGAAAATTGATCTAAAATTTACATTTAATAACCATTAAAAAAAATTTTTTTTTGTAGTTTACAACTTTGAATGGAAGTAATGAAATTTTTCCCAAATCTGCAATTGAAATTTCAGATAAGGGTTAGGAAGGTTGTTGAGCAGTTTGCTTGTGTGACTGCTCGGTTACTACAAGTGCAATCACTTGTTATAATCATGCTTTTCTGATTGATGACGCAATATAGTTGGAGTTGTGCCTTAAATGATTACAAACGAACTCCAATATGGAAGATTGTGTTGCAGAAAAAATTCAGTTGTTAGCTGATGCAAATTGTTTCCAATAATTTTTTGATATTGTGTTTTTGATTTTGCATGCGGAGGACATTATTTTGTGTTGGCTTAGTAAAGGGATTTCGCAATTATTAAAATCTGATTGACTTGAAAAAAATCGATGTACTAATGACAGATGAGATCACCTACAATATTGTATATGAAGGGAACAGGGTAAAGATTTAACAGTTGGTACTGTCCTACACTAATCAATGGAATTTGTATGTCAAATATATTTTTCTTCATGGATCTCGTGTAGATTTTAGCTATATCGCAAAGGTTAAGCATGAATTTAGATGAAAGTGAAATCATTTGAAGGGCAGGAAGACGTTCTTTGATTATCTGCATCTATTCTTGTAGTTGTCTTGGGGATAATAAAAGTGGATATTTCTTTCCATGGTATTGTCGCGTGTTATGGTTCGTGGCCCATAATTTTAAGGTTCCGGGAAAGTGAAAACGCACTGTCTTTTAAATTAAGTTAAAACAGTTTATTAACTAAAAATGCACAATAATTTATTTCACAATTTCACAACTTGTCTATCAATTTTTACTTCAACTGTTTATCACTTCACAAACAATATCGCTTTTTATTCGCACTCCACACTATCGCAGTATTACTATATCACGGTTGTAATAATCCCCCCATTCATTCAGCTCGGCTTTATATAGGGTCTCTAGTCATTCAATCTATTTCTCGAACATTGGCGAACTACCTGGAATATTCGAGCAGTGACGTCACTTTCGGATGTGATTATGCTTGGTGGATGCTCTTGCTTTCGAGTACATTCGCTTGTTGATCATGATGTTGTTAATGGCTGTGCAAACAATTGCGACAGTAGCTCGCAGAACTATTTGTACATGTAACACTGCCCCCACCTCAGTCCTTTTCGCTTCGAAAAGATGTGTCGCCTGTTGTAGTCAATTCTCCCTGGATGTAATATGGGGCAAGATGGTCCAGGTGGACGATTTTCATTTTGGCTTTGGCTTACGATGTTCCTGTATGCGATATGCAACGTCGTTGATTCGCTTCGTAGCTCAGTATGGTCCCTCCCAATTATGCTGCCACTTTGGAGACCTACCCTTCTGCCATTGTGGGTTATATGGCCACACCAAGTCATCTTGCTGGAAGCCAGTAGAATTCGCCTTTAGATCATACCTGGTCTTCATGCGGTCAGTAGCCAATTCTAGGTGTTTTCCCCCTGTCCGATGTATCTGGTTCAACCGTTGCCTTAGCTCACTTGCGTACTCCGAGATCGTTTCGGGTTTCTCAGGGAGTGTTCCGAACTTTGTATCAGCTGGCAGACGAATAGTCTTTCCGAAAATGACTTTGGCTGGAGCTTGGCTTGTCAATGCATGTTCGGCAGCTCTGTACGCCATCAAAAATTTTGGGATTGTGCATCTGCGGCACCAGCCCTCTACGTCTTCTCGAGAGTCAAACCAGTATAATCTTTCCCGCAATTTCACTAAGGTCTTGTTAGCACCAAGGTGGCCTCCCGAGGATCCTTCATGCATTTCCTTAACCACTTCGTGGATTTGGCTTTTGGGAATTATAGTTCGCATCCTATAGGAGCTGCCATCCACCGTTTCCCTTTTCCGCTTGAGTATGCCACCGTCCCCCTAAAGGGAGCTCCATTGTGCCCAATGACCTTTCAGGGTTGCGCCGTGCATTGAAACGTCCTTCCACTCAGGTCGCTCAGTTGTCTCCTTCCATATGAGCAATGGTCCGATGTCTTCATCGGCTAACTGGGCATTTCGAATCTCCTGCGATGACCAACCTTCATCGAGTTCGGCCGTTATCATTCGCAGATCAACGACCGACTGCGTTTTCTCAACCCGTTAGCAATGCTTGCAGTTAGCTGGACATGGACAACGAGATACAGCGTCAGCATTTCCATGACCTCCGCCCTCTCTATGAACAATTTCGTAGTCGTATTACTACAATCTTTCGATCCATCTCGCAACTTCTCCCTCGGGGTTTTTGAAGTTGAGCAGCCATCTGAGCGATGCATGATCCATTCGAAGAAAACATTTCTGCCCATATAGGTACTTGTGGAACTGCTCGGTGGCCTCTATTATAGCCAATAGCTCCTTCCTGGTCATGCAGTAGTTCCTCTTACTTTCTGAGAGAACTCGACTGTAATACGAAAGGACTCTTTCTTCGCCATCAATCTGCTGGGGGAGTACAGCTCTAATACCGCCGTTGCTCGCATCGATGTCAACTACAAACATATTTCCGGCTTTCGGATATGCTAGCACGGGTGATTCACACAGCTTCTCCTTCAAGATCTCAAAGGCTACCTGGCATTGCTCATTTCAGACATACGGACGATTTTGTTCGGTTAGCTGATGGGGAAACTTAGCTACTTTGGCAAAGTCTTTGACAAATCTTCAATAGTAGGTTGCCAGACCCAAAAAACTTCGTAGTTGGCGCTTGTTGTTTGGTGTTGGCCAGCTTTTTCACGGCTTCAATTTTCTCAGGGTCTATTTTGACCCCTTCTGCTGAGATGGCGTGTCCCAGGTATTTTATGTCAGCTGCAAAGAGGGTAGACTTGTCGGGACTAAGTTTCAAGTTTGACAGTCGCGATTGGTAGAAAACCTCTTCTAAGTTCCGCACAAGCTCTTCAAACGTTCTCCCGATAACAATGATGTCATCTAAGTACACCAACCAGGTTTTCCAGATAAGGCCACGTAGCACGTATTCCATCAGGTGATCGAAAGTAGCTGGAGCATTGCAAAGCCCAAATGGCATCACCACAAATTGTCACAATCTGTTCCCAACTGCAAATGCGGTTGTCTCTCGGTCCTTCTTGTCAATTCCTACCTGCCAGTAGCCACTCTTGAGATCGAATGTAGAAAACCAGTATGCGTCGGCTAAAGTGGCCATGATGTCATCGATTCGTGGAAGCGGGTAACTATCTTTCTTAGTGACGTCGCTAAGCTGCCTATAGTTGACACAAAAACGAGTGCTACCATCCTTTTTCTTCACTAGAGCTACTGGCGTGGACCATGGACTGACAGAAGGTTCGATAACGCCTTGTTTTTCCATGTCCGAGATCAGTGCGCTCATTTCTCCCTATTTGGCTGTAGGAAGACGTCTCGGTGCTCGTCGAATCGGCTTGGCTCCCTGTGTGTCTATGAAATGAGTTACCATACTCGTTCGGCCTTGGTCATCCGGGCTCGTTGAGAAGATGTCTATGTACTTGGTGACCAGATCAGAGGCTCTCTTGAACAGCTGCACTGGCGATTTGACCTGGCTCAATATTGCAGACGTGGATTCGTGGGTTTTGTCTGCATCTTGCCTCCTTTTCCAATGATGGTCATGAGTGGCTTCCAAAGAGGTGATGGTGGAAACAGGCTGGTAGCTGCCGATGACTTCTCCCGTTTTGGTGCTCGTGGTTAAGTCTGCGGTGTTAAGGACTCTAACCAGGCACGTATCCGTTCCTTATAGATCTTACAAGGCTTCGTCCTACAATCAAACTGCACAATGTGGACATCTTCGTTGGCTTTATCAGATAAGATCGGTGGTCTCCAGAATCACCATCAAGCTGAGCCCATTCGGAAGAATTCGGTACATCAATGTCGGTACATACTACTACATTCATCTTGGGAATGTGAACGCGCGGATCGTCCATCAATATTTCGACATTCTGCCATTTCAATACCCGCTAGCCCAAATCCAACATAATTCCATGTGATCGCAGAAAATCCATTGGGAGAATGCAGTCATCCATAATGTTCGCGACCAGAAAATTATGTCGGAACGCAAGGTTTCCCAACTGTATCTAGAGGTTACCCTCTCCATGGACAGGTGCAGTTTCTCCCGTAGCTATCCGTAGTGAGAAAATTCTGCCCTTGTGAAGTAGTTGTTGCCTCACACAGTCTGGTCGGATAATCGATCAGGTTGCACTAGTGTCGATTGTTATGGTGCAATGTTCCCCGTCAACTTGACCCAGAAGGCATAAGTCCGCTTCTCCACGATGTAGTCTTGGCACGGTGATGGTGGTGCTGGGGACGTCGATCCTTCTAGCCAACCTCTGCCCCACGAAGTTGGCTCGTACGCGTTTCCCCACCCTTCAGTTTGACGGGCTTCCATTCTGGGCTCTTGACTGGGTCTAGATCTTCTCCTAGCTGCACACCCTGGATAGCAGCTCAGTTTTCTTTGCTTCTTGCAGTCTCTTTACTGGTACCCCTTCTCTTCACAATTCCAGCATCTAGTCGTGCGATGTGCATGCGGCTCTGGCTCAATTTCCACGCGCTCACACCTACACTCATCTGTCACTACCTCGCGAACCCGGGCAGTGGTACGAGTCACATTTTTCACAGCCTTAAAGTTCAGACTATAGGCCAATGCATCCTTAACCATTTGCTTTTGAGCTAAATGCACGGCTTGTTGCAGTTCCTGGTCCTTTGATGCACTGGTGAATGCTTCTGTTGCTGCGTCGTCTCGATATTCTGGGTCATAAGCTGGGTAAGCCAAAAGTGCAAGTCGCTCAATGTCTTGGGCTAGCTGCTGTAAGGTTTCACTAGACTTCTGCATCCAATGCCGTAGCTGTGACCGATACATCTGCTTCAGATAATCGTCTCCATAACGCATATCGAGCACATTCATTATAGCAGCCGAGTTTGAGTGCAACTCGACGGGGATAGTCTGCAAAAGCTCAGCAGCTGGGCCTCTCAGAGCAAAAATTTATGTAGTTGCTCGTTTCTGCTCATTCCAGTTTCGTACATGCTCCAGACCGTTTGCCCATCGGATATTGGTGCTTTCACATTTCTGGATGAGCTTTGCGCTGCGGTTATAAGCGGGGCTGGTGAGGTGATTACGAATGCCTTCTGCTTCCAAGTCCTTTTACACTTTTTCCATCTCATGATTGATTCTCCCCTCGACCTGGCTGATCTCAAGGTTGGTTCTCTCCTCGACCTGGTAAAGCTTTTCCTCGACACGTTTAATTTGGTTGTTGAGACTATTGAGCTCCACTTTTATTTTGGTTGACTGTTTCTCCAGCTTCTGTCTGATGTCTGCCTTGTTTTTGAACGCTTGTTTGTCAAGAATCGCTGATTGTTCATCTTACTTCATAGTTAAATTGGACGACTGTTAATTGAGCTTCGCAGTTAAGCTGGATGTTAAATTGAAAGACTGTTGTCACTGCTCTTACTGCATCAGCATTTGCATCAGCGCATTTTTGGGTTCCTTTGATTTGGGTGTTTCTAATATTACTTCGTATTCAATCCAGTATCCGTTCATTTCAAAGCACATGATAATTTTCCACGTATTGTGCGTTTGTCTTAAAGAGCCGACTTCTTCGAAAAATATGCCAGGATTATTTAAAAAAGGACTTATTTTTGTTGGAGCTGCTTCAGTTGGGTTGAGTATTGGCAGTATGTTACTAGTAGCAGATACATGAGAGTTTGCAGCAGCATATTTTTTTCTTTCTTATTTCCTTGTGGGAAAGTGTCTGATTTTCTTTTCGATGGAGCAATTCGAGTTTTGTTTTTCTGTGGTTGTTCTTCCGATAATGCCAATAATTCACAGATGGATGATTCTGGTGGGGATTTATTGGCTGGCAGTAGACAAAGCGTTTCACTTGCTCCACTAATTGCCCCAGTTGAAGTTTTTACGGTAGCCATCCTTACAAAATTGTCTGGACCCTTGATTGTTTCAATTATTCGACCCATTCGCCATTGCAGTGGAGGAAGGTTCTCTTCTTTGAGTACTACCAGTCTTCCTGGAATCACACGTGGTTGAGGTTTTTGCCATTCATATCGATTTTGCAGTTCTTGCAAATACTCTTTAGACCATTTTTGCCAAAATTCTGCATGAATCGATCTTACTAGGTTCCATCTCGTCGAAAGCGGTCGTTTTTCGATTCGACTCATTGATTCGGGTAAGGTGGTTAAAGGTTGTCCTATCCGAAAATGTCCAGGTGTTTTTGCTTGCAAATTATTTGCATTTGATGACATCGGTGTGAACGGTCTTGAGTTGTAGACTGCTTCAATTTGACAAATTACAGTATATAATTTCCCATATGTTAATGCTGTATTTGCTACCTTTCGCTTCAAATGGTATTTGGCTGATTTAATGGGTGCCTCCTAAAGACCACTAAAGTGTGGTGACCTCGGAGGAATGTGAAGCCATTATATTCCTCCTGCACTGCAAAATGAGTCAATGACATATTGTCCTAATTTTGCATGAAGAAGTTTTGCAAGCTCCTTTAACTCAGACTTGGCACCAACGAAATTGGGAGCATTGTCACCGAACATTTTAGATGGCCGCCCTCTTCTGGATATAAATAAAAGCAACAGCAGTGAGATTGGATTCCAACTCTAGATGAACCGCTCTTTTGAAACGCAGACAAATAAAGCAATGTATGCCTTTGCCGGGTGCTTGTTTCGCAGTTGGAAATGAATCTGTATAGGTCCACAAAAGTCTATTCCAACGTTTAAGAATGGGTGGGCTTGTTGAATCGCTTCTGATGGCAGGTTTCCCTTTATTTGGTTAAAAACCTTGGGCCTTGCATTTGCAGAGTGAACATATCATGTTGACATTTGCCAGAATCTTTCCATTTAGACACCAGAAGGTTTGTCGTGAGATGTATAATAATGATTGCATACCATCATGGAAATATTTTTCATGTAAGTGTTGATGGAGCTGTGAGCTGTGAGAACGAACTTTCTTACCTTCATTTCGGGAATCATCATTGACGTGGCCAACATTTTCTTGAACATTTATGGGGTATCAAAGGAAAAGAACCGTTGAACCAGAGTTTAGTTGATAAAACCTGTGATGGAAGTATGTCTCGAGGAACAATGTCTGCTGGATTATTTTTAGACTCAACATGTTGCCATGTACCATCTCCTGTCGATGCTTGTATGGCAGCTACCCTGTTTGCAAGAAACGTATTTGACGGTGGATATGCAATTCATTGGACTTTGATTTTGGAATCTGTCCAAAAGAATGTCTTATGTATGCTAATGTGAAGGGCATCTTTAACTTCATTTGCTAAACTAACCAAAAGCTGAGCTGCACACAGCTTCAATCGTGCAATCATTCTTTCAATGCGGCTTTTTGAGTAAACTGAAAAGACAATGGCATTCCCATCATCATTCTCTGATCTTAGGGATATTCAAGCACCGTATGCTCTTTCACTAGTATCGGCAAATCCATGGAGTTGAAGGCGATTGGAACTGGAGAAGCTCTGAATATTCCTGGGTATTCTCAAATTCTGCAGTAATGGAAGTTGTTGTTTATGCATTCCCCATTTCTGTTGCAGATATTTTACGAGAGGGGTGCCCCAATCTAGCGGTTGCTACATGAACATCTTTGCTAAGACGATTTAGGATTTACAAGACTGAGAGGAACGAATAACTGTGATATCTCTGAAAGCACTGTTCGTTTCTTTACTGGCCGGTTGTCACTGGTATCTGATATTTTTATCATAAATTCATCCGATCTTGGATTCCAGCTTACTCATAGTGCTTTCTTGGCGTTGGTAGATTCTTACTTCGTTATTCTGAATTTTGAGGCTTGGTTGTTTGATGGAATTATTTGCATCAATGCTGGATGGTTTGAACGCCATTTGTAAAAATGAAATCCTCCTTTCAAGAGTAAATTTGCGTGTCAAAAAACAACATAATACTTGATCCAATTTTAATGTAGATTTAAAAAAATAAATATTTAAATTTACAATTAAAATTCGATCATGGCAACCCATTTGCAACAAAATTTATGAAAATGATTTGCGATATCACGCAATGAGAGGTACCAGTTCGACGCGAGAGTGTTTTCGCCAAGAAACCACCGTTGTGACACGAAAGAGGTCTGATTGTGATGGCGGACGACGCGGATGATCTGTGCGGCGACACGAAGTTTGCAAGCTAACATTTGCGGATACTTTCATTCCGGCTCAAGTTGGTTATCGCCGTGAATCATTAGATTGTGAACTCGTGTGTCCATCGAATACCGCAAAGTGCTTGGTTTATGCATATTCATTCTCACTTTCCATTGTGGATTTTAACCCGGCAGCGCAGGGGTCTTGAGTGTTTCGCTCGTTTTCTATTAAATATAAATTCCAAATTATTTTGTGCGGTGAAGTGACATGTTTTGATTGATTTATTTTGTCGTTGCATGCTTGAGTTTCTCATCCAAGCTATCGCCAATATCGTTCGGGATCTTGCATTTGCATAAGAAGTCGTGAGTGACAAAAAACAAAATATGGACATAGCCATAACGTCATATCAGTTACACTTACTCGAGCCTGCCATCACTTTATCGCATGCTCCGTCGTTACATCTTGGTGTTGTTTTGGAATAATCCCTTTAAAACGGTATGGCTGTAGTGTTATAGGAGCATTTACAACAGAAAAAAGTCGAGTCGTGCAAAGTGATGCAAGTTCAAAGCAAAAGGCACAGTGAGTGTGAAAAGATCGCGAAGTTAACAATGCAATAAAATGAGAGAGATTGTTGTGAAACGGTAGTACGAATTATGGTTGTCGACAGTCTTTGTTGTGAGCACGGTTTGTCATTCACCTTATAACATGCCATATGTTTAACAGTTGGATATGTGGCACATAGGAATTTTGCTCACGCTGGCCACAAGTGAACAGTTGTAAATTTTTGAAAGAAAATCATGGCCAATTTTGATGCAATTTACAAGGAAGTCTGTTTCTGATCGCTACAAGTAGCAGATATCTACTTGCAAACTTCTCTTGGCTTCCGACTTTTGTGCGAGGTGTGGTATGTGAGATTGGTTTCCTCGTCCCTTTTAAATACAAGAAGTGTTTATGCAGTTTCACGATTACCGACTCTTTTCAGTCATTGAAAGATTATCCGGGATAAAATTAGTTTTCATACGGAATTTAGGAGTTAAAATTTCTTCTTTATGCGTGTGCAAACACCTCAAGAATACCAGCTACAACTTTCGCATAAAATCGATCTCGGGCACGACGGCCTAAGCTTTTTGCTACGAGAAGTGAATTTTCTAATAAATCTCGCTAAAATTACCTCGATCGAGTGCGCGACTACATCTAACTAACATCGATCTAGCTTCTAACTGCTAATATTTAAGCAGAAAATCCATAGATTTTACGCAATACGTAGTGGCTTACAATTTTTAGGGGGTCTTATACATAATAGTAGAATGTTAGTGGTGATAAACATTTTTCACCAGTGCGATTTGCTGAAAATTCTTAAAAATGAACTGTCTCAAATTTATTTCACTATTCAAGAAATCGTGAAGAAACCATTGCTCTGATGAAGAAATAAAGTAAAAGCGGGTGTCTTGAATTTTTCTAATATCAGAAAACCGGGTTGAACTGCCGGCGAGATACTCAGCTAGAAAATTTCGGTCAAAAAATGTTGGTCCTCGTATCACCTAACAACTAATTATGTACAGAACCTATCGAAAAAAACGACAGTACTGCTGTAATTCATGAACAACATCGAATGAGAACTTTAGGAAATAAAAGAATAAAATTTTAGTAGCAGTTCCGCCTGGATGCTCCACTCTTATTTGGGAGCCATAAGTATCGTCGGTAAAGGCGAAATGTTATATGTTATATGTTATATACATGACGTGGAAAAGATGGACGCGATAGTGCGGGGCGGCTTTTGAGGAACTACCCAAAAGACCGAAGCCTGCTCTACGACACGACACAGGGCCAACGAAGGATGGAAATTACATCGGGTGTTGCCCAGGGATCTATCCTTGGTCCGGACCTGTGGAACGTGTCTTACGACGGGCTACTGAGACTTGAGATGCCAGATGAGTCGCGCTTGGTCGGCTATGCGGATGATGTTGCCGCTCTGGTCGCCGGACGCACCGTTGAACAAGCGCAACTTAGGCTAGGTATGCTAATGCGCCGAGTGAGGGACTGGATGACTGCTCGCGGGCTCAGTTTAGCACTGGAGAAAACCGAAGTGGTCATTTTGACAAAAAAGAGAATCCCTAGAGTAAGGATGATCAGTATTGGAGATATACAGATCGAATCGAAGCCAGCGGTGAAGTACCTGGGGCTACTGATCGACTCGAAGATGAGTTTCTTTGAGCAAATCAGGGCAACGGCTGAGAAGGCTGCTTCGGGAATATCGGCCCTGAGTCGACTTATGGCCAACGTAGGGGGACCCAGCCCATCAAGAAGACGCCTCTTGATGAGTGCTGTAGAGTCAGTTCTACTGTACGGAGCAGAGGTATGAGGTGACGCTCTCAGCAAGGAGGTATACCGAAAACGATTGGCACAGGTACAGAGAAGAGGAGCACTGAGAATTGCATCTTCGTATCCAACAGTCTTCGACTCGGCGGTGAGAGTGATTGCAGGCGTGATACCTGTCGCCCTCCTTGCTAGAGAGCGCCGCGCTATTTACCTGCGCCGAAACGAGGATGCGAGGGAGATAGTTGTCCGCGAGGAGAGACAACGCTCGCTCAACGATTGGCAGCAGTCTTGGAGGAATTGCACGAAGGGAAGGTGGACTGCGCGCCTTATCCCGGATGTGAGACCGTGGCTAAATTGAAGGCATGGTGAGACTGACTTCTATCTGACCCAGCTTTTGAGCGAGCATGGGTGTTTTCAGTCTTACCTGCACAAGATCGATAAGTCACGGTCTCCCGATTGTCGGTTTTGCCCAGGAGAGGAGGACAATGCCTGTCACACATTTTTGCGTGTACCAAATGGGCCAGGCTGCGAAAGGAACTCTATAGGGAGACGGAAGAGCTCTACAGGGAGACGGAAGAACTCTACAGGGAGACGGAACCAGGTGGCACATTATGCTCGGGCAGTCCTAAAAGATAAAAGGGACTCGCAGCAGCCGGAGGCGCTGGGGCTGGGGGATCGCTCTTCTGGCATTTCCTCTTCCTCTCTCCCCTCCCGCTAGGAAAGGGACTCCCCAGCTTGAAGGCGCCCCACGGCGTAACAAAACGAGACCTGGCCCGAAGTAATGTGTCAAACGGTTCCAGGCTAGGTTCTCAGATTGACAGGGGAGGTGTTTAGTGGGTAGTCCAAGGGTATCCTCCATGGGAGTCCCACACTGCCAGACTCGGCGGGCGTAAATGCCTTCACCTCCCTACCACAAAAAAAAAGGCGAAATGTTCTCAAGTCTCGTTCTTTTTTCGCCAGGATCAGTTTGCCGTTTGCTTTTGCAATCTTGTCCTTTAGTAGGTCACCTCCTCCTCGAAACCATCGGATTTTTTTTAGTGGGCCTTGTGCTGGGGAAATGGACCCGCCCCACAACACCGCAATGCTAGCTTACCAGCGCATTCACGTATTCTCAGACAAGGACAATCTCGGCGAGCACAAACATCCTCGCTCGCCGAGGCAGCAGACCATCGCTGCAGTCTTTTACGGACATTTATATTCATCCTTTTCACTACAGTTGCTACAATTTCGTAGGATGATCAAGAATCTGCTCTAGTCAATAAATCGTTGACATAAAAATCTCGGAGAACAGATTTTGCAGCCAGTGGAAAATATAGCCGGTTTGTTGAGACACCGTATAGCGAGATATGCAGTGCATTGTGTACCATATGTTATATTTTCAGGCGGTACCTTTCTACATTGTTTTCACCTTGAGGTTGCCAAAGAAACAGTTGTAATTTGCGGTCGGCTTCTGTATGAATATCTGCCGATACATCTTTTGAATGTCGGTGGTAATTACATATTGATGGTAGGGAAATCTAATCAGGATATCAAACAGGCTTAGTTGTAAAGTAGGACCTGTCCGCAGAATATGATTGAGTGATTTATTTGAAGAAGTCTCCACAGAACCATCAAGCATGACCCGTAACATGGTTATTGTACTCACTGGTCAGGGTACATACTGATCAGGGAGATAGTAATGTGGTTTAGTCTCGCCTATGTGGTTGATTGGTAAACGGTGACCGAGTTTAAGATTTTCTTGAATAAAGTTACTGTAGTCATTCTGCAAGCCTGGGTTGTGAGCGAATCTTGTTTGAAATCTACGTAGCCATTGGAATGCTCTACAAAGGGTGGATACAATGTATCTTCCCGTCGTGTCTCTAGCCATTGTATCCATAAATAAACGTTCACAGGCTTCATCTGCTTCCGACCATATTGGAGGTGAACTGGTTTTGAGCTCTGCGATTTCCCAAAAGCGTTACAGCTGCTCGTCCAAATTTCTGATGGCTCCACAAAATTTTTTCTCATTTGTGCTACTTTCCACTTTTCCTAAGAACATCCATTTCGTGTAAACAAGGTAAATGCTTACCCAGAGAAATGGTTTTTCCCTTCATTATTGAGTTCAATAGCTTCACTCGTAGAAGTATGTCTACTGTTCAAGGTCCGTAGAATCTTCGATCAGCTAAAAAAATTTCGTGAAGTCATGGCCAGTTGGATCTACTTATTTAGATGTCAGTCAGTATGTTTGATCGTAATTTCATTTAATATGAAAGCTTCAATTTTGAATGGACTCGTTTTGGATGCCAGCCTTAAGTTGACATGTTTTTCTGACCTTTAATGGCTGTTGCAACTCCCAAGACTTCTTGGTCTTGTGCTGTGCTATTAATTTTCATTTTCTTATATAACCTCTCTAAAATGAAACTTAATTTGCGACCCAGTGTCTAACAGTGCCCTGGTAGTTACTGTTGCACCATTGAAATCCATTACGTTCACTAATTTTGTTCCTAGTGTGAAATGCCGTCCCTTGATTATTTGTTCAATGTTAAGGTTTGAGCTACATTCCTTGATGCCGGTAGCTTTTTTTCCTGATGTACAGTTGTGTGATGTTTTTTGATGCATTTTAAACAATTCCGTGACGTACAGGACTTTGAATTGTGTCCAGCAATGAGGCAAAATTGTTTTTTAGCTACTCAATTTCTCCTTGCTGGAATCTCCATTGCGAGGAACGTTTCTCATCGATCGATTGCGTGATTGCCCTTGCACAATTGGGAGCTGGATTCGTTGGTTTTTGTGACTGCTAGCCATGTTTTGTTAAGACGGCTTTTTGTTGTTGCCTTCCACCTTTATTCCCCAGTTGTTCCAATGATTGAAATCGTAATTCAAGAAATTGTAAGAATTGAGTCAGTGTGGGAATCTTTCGTGGTCGTTTTATTGACTGTTCAAACAACACATGTGTTATTTCATCCAATTTCTTAAGCAGTATGAAAACAATAATTGAATCCCACTGATTCACTGGTATATGAAACGTTTGCAATCCTCGAATATACTCCTGAGTGACATCGTAGAGTGATTTTACTTCTTGAAATGCTTCACAATTAATCGTTTTACGCGATAAGAGCTTATACAACACAGCATTTACCAGCAGTTTTTTGTTCTGATATCGTTCCTTGATGAGGCTCCATGCTGGTTCATAGTTGCTTTCGCAAATAGTCAGGAGGCGAATCAGAGCCTTCGCCTCCCCAGTTAAGTTAGATTTCAATAACAACTTTTGTGCGCTTCCTAATGTGCTATTGTCGATTAGCTGTGTGAAAAAAGTCGTGAAACTCTTGCCACGAAAGGAGATATCCGTCAAATTTAGAAATCTGGATTTAAGATAGTTTAAAGTATTGATTACCTTGTTCCATTAGAGCACCTTTAGTAACCCATGCCTCTGTCTCTACAAATGCACTGATGTATCCATTCGTGACATCGACCTTGTCCAGCATCTCAAAATGATTCGATTGAATTGCCTCCCAATGTTTCTTAATGTAACTGAGTATCCTTGTACTCTCCTCGTTGGTCTGTGTGAAGCCTTTCTTCTGTCCCCTCCAGAAGTTTTTCAGAGTGTTTAGCATTATCATTATACATTTGATGGACGAGGAGTCTGCATTCGTATTAGAATCATTTATTTTTTCATTTGCATGTTTCTTCCTTGCCATACGAGTGGCTGTGATGTCATTCAGCATTTTGCCCACTATTTTTTTGATGGCCGTGAAGTAATTATTTTTAAAAAAATTGACCTCTTTGATTTCTTCGTGAAACGCTTACAAGTTGTTGTGTTTTTTTTTCGAATTCTCGCCATAATGTAAAAATCTTTAGCTGTCGAGTGCTTAAATTTTCTTTCGTTTTCCGAATGGCAGAATCCTTTCTGAAATTCCAGATAATACGCTCAATATCGTGATTGCTCCTAATTTTGGAGAAGTGCTTCCATATCCTTGATTTGGTGCTGCAATCTGCCTTGTCCAGATTCGGAAGATATCGCAATCTGCCTTGTCTGGTCACGGAACAAAAACTGTGATTCATGTTCCTGGCTTTGTTGCAACCCGCCTTGCCTAGGTTCAGAAGATATCGCAATCCGCCTCGTGTGGATTCAGAAATTGTCGCACTCCGTCTTGTATGGGGTTACCAAAATGCGGATTCCTTTGAATTCCTAATGAATATATTTTTTTAATTTTCTGTTCCTTATGAATTTGCTATCTGAAATTGAAATTCATGTTAAATAAAATTAAAAAAACTTGTATCACGTGTCTCAATTGAATATTCTACTTCATAATTGCAATCAAAATAATTATTTGCATCGAAGAAGACGCGCGTGTAGACAACCAAAAGAATATACATACATGCAAGCGAATTTGATCTCAAGTCATTTACGAATTTGAGGCATTTAACAAATGTCGTATTTGTATTTATTGAATTCAATGACTTTAGCGCATGACAAGTTCAATCAATTTTAATTATGTGCATGTGAAATTGCAGTCTTGAATTTTGTGTGCGAATAAAGAATTTAGATTTGCGCGTATAGGGTTCATTAAACATGAAACTTAGGATTTCGCGTATATGGCTTAGGTATTTAGATTTGCGCGTATAGCGTTTACTATATGAAATTCAGATTTGCGCATATAGGGTTTATTACATGAAAATTAAATTTAGGGGCTTATTAAACAATGTTATAACCTAATTCTAACAAAATTCATTCAAAGCGTTATCTTATACTAATAAAATGATATCATAATGTTCCTCACCTAAACGTTAAACCTTATCTCTAAACGTAATGTAATAAACATATACCTATCCTAAATATTGAAACCTGTCATTGATTTCTAACATAAACAAATAATAATAACACAAAATGTAGCAAGAATGAGCCAAACTCAGAACTAAGTAACAAAAAACATATAACAAAACATAAATAACCACGGATAATTTAGACATTGTCATTCAGCCACCAATACCCAGATTGCTCCGTCCCAGCTCGATCAGCCTCAACGAATCTAGCAACTGAGTATCTCTATTGGAATTGGTCTCGTGAACTCAAATGTGGAGAATATTTTATCTGATTGGTGGCCCGTCTTCATATGTTATATATAATAGGGACACCGTCAGAATCAAAAACATATCGATTTATGTCCAAATACATCAATGCTCCTAGTGGTGAGACAAGCCTCGATATACCTGTCTGTAGGGTGGAACGGCAGTGAAACCAGGGGTTTTCGCACACAGTTACATATATTGCGATATGATTCAGAAAAAATTCTCAATATGAAGATATCGACTCTCGTCACTTCAACATTTTGAATTATTCTTCTGTTTGATATACGAGTATAGTGTTTCCGATTGCTCAACAGGTTGTTGAACACTGTGCAATAATTCCTAGTAGCCACTTAAGGCAAATTTTGGAGAACTATATTTGGAATACCCTCAATACCACATGATTTCTTGTTGTTTATTCTGCCAAATATGAAACACAAGTCCATAGCTGACAAAATAATCCGTAAGATTCAAGCTCGTTATGAGGTCAGATGTAATGGTTCATTGAAATGAAGAATTGATTGGCCGTTTAGGCTTGATTTGAACTCGGAAACTTTTGCTTAAACGACCTCTGAAAATATTTGATTCCCTCTCTCAGTGTTTGGTAGATGAATCAATTCAAAATGAGTTTCAATCAGGACAAGTGTCAGCAAACCATCACATATAATCCTGTATCCATTTGTATCTGGAGTCGTTCTATCAATTGCGATAGCAGCCCTACCGAGAAGACTTGTTTCACCACTTGCGACTCCAAGGCTCGATACCTCCCATTCAAACTTCTTATGGAATAAGCGATTCACTTTCGTGAAAACGTCATGAGGATCCTGTGGGCTAATATTCCAGTTTTTATCTGCCCATTAATTGCTGACCTCAATCCTGAAGTATGAACGGATTAAGCTCCGGGCATTCTACAGGCGTAGTTTCCACAAAACCAACGAGGGATGATTGTAGTCCAAAAATTACCCATGTGAGAAGAAGGCTTTTAAATCTATTTAACATTGTGATGGTTGGTGTTTCATATCCTTCCATATTATTTCGATGTTTAATCTTAAAAACTACTTTTTCAATCATTTCCAACGTCAGTTTCTCTAAATTTGACTGATAAAGATCGATCTCATCATTATTTAGATTTCTGTCCAAGGAACCATTGAGCAAGCGTTGCCATCAGAAGGAGGACTTTGCTTGTGGTAATCCTTATTTGAGACTTTTCCCAAACCGTTTTTTTTAATTCAACCGATGATTTTCACGTTGAACTGGAATAAGCCAGATATTATCCCTTTTATAATTGATTTCCATTACGATTTCGTTATGTTCACTATCATAAGAAAGCACCAGTAGTTCTTTTGACGACTATTAAAGCTGAACTCAAGTCTCACGTCAGCAATGCAGAGGGCCAAACATAAATTTGTCCTAGAGTATGTTGGGAACTCCGACTTACAAAGATTGTACCTGTTATCAATTTGGTTCTCTTTTGTTCACGACTTAAGGAATACACCTTTTGGATTATTGTTGGCGTTGAGCCAAGATGCATGCCCAGTATTCGGGTAACCGGCAAGAATATAATAACTTTACTCGTACAGCCGGTTCAATTCGAGTATTTCAAACAAGGAATTGAGCTCCTCCTTGAACTTGAGCACGTTTCGACCAGTCGCATAGGCAGAGATAACGAAGAGGTTATCCCTGCCTGGCAGTGAAATGTTGATGATGAACATCTAGTGAAATTCAAAGTTATTGAATTCGACTTTTCAAAATTTTGAAAACAACAGGGTCTTCTCATAAATATCCCGGTGCCACTTCTCGCATCACCGGTTAACCATATCGTTTCTTACAAATTCAAAATCTTTGAATGTGGGTTTAAGTGAGAACCATGATGTCAGGCTTTTGCTTGATGAGGAATTCCAGAAGACAGTCACGTCGATGTAGAGTAACAATGAAGTTAACGTTGATCGAGTTAATATGGAGCCAATGTAATAACCGCCGATTCCGCGAAGCGATACCCCGCAGAGATCTGTCATCTATATATAAATTTCCGAACCAGCTGGAAAGGTTGGATGACAGATCTCTGCGGCTGAACCGCCTATGACAGTGACAAGTGGTGAGTGAATTAACTTGCATCTCTGCGACTGAACCACCACTTGACCTCAGCCGAGTAGTGATATACGATTCTTCCATTCAACTCTGAAGCGTAACGCAGCTTTTCTACTATACTTGCGTGGTGCATTGAGGAGAAGTGATATCCCCTGCTTAGGTTTCTCCCTTTAATAGCCTACTACCAAGCATGTAGAGTCAGTGAAGTCTTAAGTTTCACCTTTTGTACATGACAAAACAGGACGTAGAGTGTGATGTGTGGGGTCAGAAAAAATCTGGCAGATAAACTGACAAGAAAAGGTGCATGATGAAAAATGGTTTCTGTACTCAGTTTGTATGCATTGTACCTCTGTTTAAAGTTTTCAACATTTTCGAGAACAGGATTTCGCTGATTGTTGCTAGTGCAGATATTAGGTTGGATATTAAACAACTACCTAGATTTTTGAGACTCTGTGGTTGGCTCGATGAGAAATATCAAAAGTTTAAAGTACTTGGAGAAAAACTTTTATTATCTAAACCTATAGGCAACTTAGCTGTGGACTGAGCTGAACTGGAGCACCAGACAAAGTGAACTCTAGCATCCCAGACAATCAGATATACTTCTGCGTTTGCTTCGTGTCGCGCATTGAAGTTTGCCTGGATTTTCTGATCATTCTCGGAACAATTTACACAATTTTTGCCTGGCTTTGTGGTGTCAATTTCAATTCTGTGTGATCTTTCCACGATTTTGTGCAGAGACTCGAGACTTAGTTATTGCGGGCCAGTTGAGTCAATTGGCGAGTGTGTGGTCTATTTTCACGGGAGAAATTTCGTCTCTAAGAGGGGACAGGCGTTCCGCGAGACAAAGCTGCCGTCAAGAGGGGAAGAATCAAAGAGCTAGTCGAGACTGACGGTCAAGCGGAGTGTAAATAGTGGAGAAAGTTTGATCCCGGTCGGGAATTGTGTGATTAGCCCACGCCTGCCTGTCAGTGCTTTCTTCCTTGGACACTGGGATACCTTCATGGTTAATGATACATCAAACGATAATGAATCACAAAGTTCTGGTTTATAATGTGGCCCGGGATAACAATTTGACGCAATTAAAGATCATGGCAACAATACAGCAAAATATTTAAAATGTTTTAGAACTATATATTAATGCAACCTACCAAAAAAATAATCAGGTGCTGAAATAATATTCTTCTGCAATGCATATGTATTCAGTTTTAAAATCTTGAATCAATATTCTAAATTTTCGCATATCATAAAATTCAGTTTTTTTGTTATAATAACTTAAATTCTAAATTTATCATTCATTCCAAATTTTGCCATATTAAAAATTTCATTTACAATTACATAAACTGATATTCTAAAATTTGCTCCATTCATTTGATCGTTCATTACCACTTATAAATAAACAAATTCCTTAGTTATGAAATTTTTTATACATAGCCACTTGCTTAAACAATCAGAACTTCCAGACTTCATACGTCACGTCTTATTGGGCTTTTTCAGACGCAGCGTCAAAAGTGAGCGTTAAACAGGTTATATGGGCAAGAAGAGTGAGAGGCATTGAGGGGACCTGATGGTAAAAACAAGCCAACATTTTGTAGGGTGAACGAGCGTAACGCACATACACAAACGCATTTTGTTGATCATTTGGTGGGGGAAATTTTATACAAACGCCGGTAATCATTCCGAATTGAATATTCGGTGAAGATGGTAGTCGTCATGAAACGATTGCCTTTCTTTAATTTGCGTGCAAAAATGGATGCGTGGACGCGAGAACCTACGCGTTATTCAATAAATTTATAAAAGCGGAGGCCATGTTCAATTTCAGGAAACAACACGACGAATATCTAGATTTCAATAAAGTTAAATTGCCTTTTGTAAATCCATAGAAAATTAACAGTACGCATAATCTTTATAGAATCGCATTATAATATGCCAGTTGACAACACAACAAGAAAAATATGCGACTCAAAAGGATATTCAAATTGGGAATATATTTTTCAGAGGACGGAAAAACACGGAGGTTTTAATAAATCCAATAGAAGTTTGAATCGACAAACCTTAACAATCATAAAATACATTTTACATTCCAGTTTTTGTTACCTCGTGCACAATTCAAGGCTAAAACATCAATTCTCAATTGCTTATCTCTCTGTCTTCGGTTTCATGTTGTCCGCACGACGTTAAACGATCAAATGATCCCTTTGACACATACATTCGCAAGACCTGTATCGTACACAAAAATAGCTTGGCTGAACTATGCAACGTGTAAACATAAGGGCGTAAGCGCGAAACCTGTTTGGATACGGGTTTTTACCATTCTCGTGTGAAAGAGCCCATTGATAGTCAAGTTCATCCGCTCAACGCTTATGTGACTAATTAGCTAGAACATGAACAATAGTACATACGCATATGTTGCAACCACGAAAAAGGAGTGCCAGTATGCGTGCGTCAAATTAAAAACGATAGTAATTAATAGATTTAGTTATGTGCACTTAAATTTTAGTAAATAATTTAAGAGTAGGTCAGTAAATGTATTGTGACGAAAAAAATTAATGTAGAGCCTGGAACTAGTGTGAGAAAAAGACTGTTCAGAAAATTCAAATCTAACTCTGCAATACAAAAAAAAAACGAATCAGATTACTAGATAATATCTCTTCAAAGATAATAAAATAACGGAAAAAAATGTAATTAAACATAACAAAAAAAAAAAAAATTCAATGAATCGTCAAACGTAACCAGTCTTTCCTTTTCAGCAACCCCGTCCTTTTTCAGAGGGTAAGGTGAGTGTACATACCAAATCATTCATAATAACCAGTCAATTCGTTTAACTTAATCATTAATTTTAAATTCATTCCTTTATTATTAATCCATAGATTTTTGCCTGAGTTGCAATGCAATTCCACATTTTCCAGGCAATGACCTATGGATGATTTCCGTTTAATGCATCGATTATGTATCAAAGGTAATTGCTCGAAGAAATACTTAGGTAATGTAACATTCTTAGGTGCCCGACGCAATGATAAAATGTACGTATAAACATTTCAGGCAACGACTTACGCATGGTAAAGTTCATTTACTTGCATAAGCAAAACAGTTGCAAAAATTGTAATTGAGAACAAAATAAAATTATCAGTTTATCAAGTGCATTCGTTGTTATTTCTTTATCCACGCCATTTGAAGTTCTTTACGTGAACATTTGGTGATCCTATTGTCCAAGTTGGGACAATTTGAGGACAGCTAAAGTGAACTTCTTCTCGGACGACATAATCTTAAATATCTTGCAGTTTGTTTTTGTATCTTTCATTGAAGATACATAAAATTATATTTCGATAAAATATTTTGATATTTTGTGTACTTTCTGTATCTTCCTTATTTCGATAGAGATACAGAAAGTCTGATATCTTTGATATTTTGCTTAACACTATATTTACCCATCATTCACATTTTGCACCTTTGTTCCTGTTACAGAGCTAGTAAATTTTACCATGGAGGCTCTTGCGTCACGACAAGTCACAATAAGCCAGGCCATAGAGTGCTACCTGACCAATTTCTACAAGGTCACCAAATCCCGAAAAAATAGCGCTATTATGAAAATAGGCTGAATTAGTTGGAGGCTGATTGAGCAACCTTTGTTCAAAGAGACGCAGAGATCCGAACGTTCCGAAGTACTAACAAGGGGCGTGAGTGCTTCCGGGAGGAGTATGCAGCGCAAGTAAATGAGGTGTACGACGAACTTAAAGGTTAGTTGAAAGATGGGTTAAGGGTGCTGGAAATTACGTTACCAGCTTCCAAATAAAATAAGCTGATCGACACGCAATTTTCATCAACTGCCTCGATGAATCAGGCAATCAACATATTGAATGAACTACTGGGGAAACAACCCAGTCTTTCTACTCCTTTCAGCCAACAGCATTTATCTACTTTGGCAAATTACTGGCAAACTATTTCTGACATTCATCACGAAGTTGTATCTGAAAATGATGAGTAAGATGCCATACAGCTAGCAACATTGGAAGAGAAATACCAAACTACCGTAGTAAAGCTTTTGGAAAATATGGAAGCAAATGGTCCCACTTCTAACGACACTCGTGTCAATTCCTCAATCAAACTGCCAAAAGTTACCATCCTAACTTTGTAAGGTGATTACTTGAAGTAGTGTTCATTTGTTTAAGCAAATGATTGATGGGCAAATCTTGCCTGATACCCAAATATTATTTAATCTATGCTCGAATTGAGCAGGAAAAGCAAGCCGTTCAGTTTAGTACTTACCACTTACAAATGAAAATTATCAAACAGCCTGGACCATTTTATGTAACAGGTATTATAATCAACGCTTCATTGTCTCGGCATTCCTTAATAGTATTTTGAACATTCCAGTTGCACTCACAGAATCATTTGATCATTTGAAAACACTACATGATACCATCAAAGAGTCCCTTTATGGTATAAAAAATTTGGGTATAGAGACTGCCAGCTGGGATCCAATAATTATTCATCTACTTCTTCAGAAGGTGAACAAAGGGATACATCGTCTGTTTGAACAATCTCTAGAAGAGCCTGGAGTGATTCCAAAGCTGACAGCATTTTTAAGTTTTATAGAAACATGGCTTCAATTATTAGAAAGTCTTGGTAACAGTCAACCCAACCAAAATGATAAGAGGCAGTCTACCTTTTTAAGTACCAAAGAAAAAACTTCTTGTGTCTTTTGCAAGAAAAACTGCAGTAACTTCCACCAGTGCTCTAGATTTCTACAACAAATTGTTAAGGATAGACTAGAGACTATCAAGAAATTACAACGGTGTCTAAATTGTCTGCAAAAAGGCCACACGGTTAAAAATTGCACATGTAGAAATTGTCTTAAATGAAATAAATAGCATCACACTTTATTACATTTTGACTCCAAAGACAATGTTACGCATTCAGGGAGTCCATCAAAAAATACCACAGTGCAAAATCCAAAGAAACTCCCAGTCATAGTAATCACTTTGCCTTAAGCTGTCTGTAAATGTCAAGTTACTTGTTTCTTGGAACCGCTATGATCAAAGAGAAAGGTCAAGACGAGCACTCCAAGTCTTGTAGAGACTCACAGCTTAACTTCATAGCAGGAAAGTTTGTTCATAAACTTGGTCTCACAGGCCACTTTCAACTAATTGAAATTAGCGGAACTAGTGGATCCAGGCTGCATACTCGAGGAGGAGTAACCCTAACAATTCAGTCCCTAGTTAATAGCTTCAATACAATCGTTGAAGCAATAGGCCTTCCTGAAATCACTTCACATCAACCAAGTCGCAGTCTTAATACAGGATCTTGGCCTAGAATAGGAACTAGCTGATCCAGAATTCAATAGACTTCGATGGGTGGATATTTTGCTAGGAGCAGGTGTCTACACAGATCTTATGTCTACTGGACAAATTCTTTCCAGACTTGACGACTCTTCAGAGCTCTGTTTTTGAATGGATAGTTCTCGGAAGAGCTAAGTGCGATCACCAAACTTCTTCATTTATTTGTGGCATTAGCACTGTTACTTTAGAAACTCAACTTGAGAAATTCTGGGATTTGGAAGACGTCCAATACAAAGCCAAGCCACTGAATAATGAATAAAAGGAATGTGAAGATTTCTTCTAAAAGACAATAAAAAGGAATAATGGAGGCCGATTTATTGTAAAATTACCTTTCAAGCAGACGTCATCCGAACTAGGTGATTCTAAAAAAATTGCAATTGACGATTCTTTAATCAGAAAAGGCGCTTAGAAAGGAATCTACAACTCAAACTACAATACACGGCATTCATGGAAGAACTCCTTCAACTACGTCATTAGCTAGTGAAACCTAATTCAATTCCAAAAGATCATTACCTACTCCCCTATTATTGCATGCTCAAGCCAGAAATCAAAACAACCAAATTAAGAGTTGTGTTTGATGGATTGTGCACGACTTCCAATAATAAATCTCTTAGCGATATCCTTATGGTTGGGTCAAATGTCCAAGATGAACTTTCACAGCAGATATAGCGAAGATTTACGGTCAAATTCTGGTTTCTGAAGAAGATCGCAATTTTCAACTTGTTGCCTGGAGGGATGATCCCACCCAAGAATTAAAATACTACCACCTGTGGACAGTGACTTATGGTAAATCCTTCGCTTTGGCCACTAAAGTACTTCCACACATTGCAAAGGAGCAAATGGAAAGGTGAACCCTTCGATCCTGTCACCGGACCAGCTAATGAATGATATACGAATCATCAGGGAACATATACCTACCTCATTGACCATCGCCGGACAATCCATACCGAAGTGTTTAATTCCACTTCACATGTTGATCTTCAAGATTATGGTTCCACTAATAAAGCCAGAAGTATTTCAACTATTTAAAATAATCATAATCGCCTCCAATTTACACTCGAGATTCGTTCAAAATCAAGTAAAATGTAAATTTTTGGCGTTAATCCTTCACAGAGACTACTACCACCAGCTGCCACAAAAAGATATAAATCGATGTTCTCTTGATTACGAAGAAAATTACGTTTGCAATCAAGAACATGCACAGTACATTAAGGAAGCCGGTCCAGCACAATGTGAACAACAGCTAATGAACCAAGTGGTTTTTGAGCCCTGCAAGCTGGATACTTTAACCTTAGCTGAAACATGTACTCAACTGCACAGCCCTAACTCCTGGCTTTACAAGTATATACACAAAGATAATACACAAGTCACGATTGTTTGTGTACCTAAACGTACCAGATAAAATTTTCGCAAACAGGACTAACATACTACAGTTTCTAAGGGATTGTACTCTGAAGGCCGGACCATACACAATCGCAGCACATCATCACTACCGAAATAGAATAAACTCAGCATACAACTCTCAATAGTATTCAAGATGACGACTATCGAAGACAAATTATCTCACCACACTCCATCTGAACTACAACGAATATTGACATTGAACAACTCTGACGATATTCTTAGACTAAAAGATGATCTGCAGAATATCAAAACCCAACAAATTTTTCAATTAATTAAACCACATCGCATCATTGCTGATACTGCTGGCTTTTCCTCAATTTTAATTACTTTGATCATCGGCCCCATCCTGTACTTCAAACGACATTCCTGGCTCATCACAACCAAAACTCCTGAGTCTTCATCAGAACCAAGACATCATAACAATTTCCTACTACGACCTCGAAGAAGTAGATCAGGCTGAAACAATTGTTTCAGAGGCCCGGAACATGTACATACCAAATCATTCATAATAATAAATTAATTCATTTCACTTAATCATTAATTTTAAATTCAGTCATTTAATTGTAAATTCATTCATTTAATTGTAAATTCATTCATTTAATTGCAAGATCCATAGGTTTTTGCCTAAGTAGCGTAAATGCAATTCCACATTTTCCAGGCAATGACCTATGGATGATTTCTGTCTAAAGCATCGATCATGTATCAAAGATAATTGCTTGAAGAAATACTTAGGTAATGTAACATTCTTAGGTAATTGCCCGAAATAATGATAAAATGCACGCACAAAAATTGCACGTATCGACCTACGCATGGTAAAGTTCATAAGCAAGAAAGTTGTATAAATTGTAATTGAGAACAAAATAAAATTATCAGTTTATCAAGGCACTCGTTAGTTCTTTATCCAAGCGATTTAAAGTTCTTTACGTGAATAGTGAGTATGCGACCGAGGGGGTAGAATTTTGGTAGTCCGTAAATGGTCGGTTGCGTGTGGCGGTCGATACACGGTGCCGTAATTTGGTTTTTTAGAGTAGATTGTTTCGGTTTTGAATTCGAGTAGGTTATTTCGGGCACCGCGTCAGTGAATATTCGGGAGCGCATGTTTTTGGGTTAATGGCTTAGTGTTGTTCTTTTCTTCGAATCGAAGGGAAAAGGAAACGGAAGTAAAGTAAGTTAGGGTCGAGTCGGTAGAAGTTGTTCAACGCGTTTTAAATCGGGCATTTGATCCGGTGGGGGATTTTTGTATTTTGGACTTAGTCTGCTCGCGGAAGACCTGTGACCGAAATTTCCCTCCGAACTAGCTAGCCAGCCAGCACCCACCTTGGAGTAGATTAAGTGTGTCCGGACTGATGGGTACAGTCCGTTGTCACGTTCCCAGACGTCTAACATACAACCGATGAGAGGTTGGTTTAAATTTCCCTCGGGAAATCCCAAACGGACGAAAAAGAAATAAAAACAATTACAAATGGCGCCCAACGTGAGACCCAAGCGTCCTTAAGGGGAAGTATTTGCGTCCTCCCACATTTTGGTGCTTTACGGAGGATGTAAGGTACCTCGCTACTAGAGTCCCACTGACAGGAGTAGTGGAGTTGTGTGAGACATACCTTCAGTCACTTCACGTGAGCTGTAGCTTCCACTCTCCTTTGCTTTATTTTTTTTCTCGCGAAGGAGTCCTCCCGATGTGTTGTCTTAGGTTGAAGCCTGTAGGGACCTTCTATTTTCTTAATGGAAACTGTCAGCCAGATAAGTTTCTTCTAGAAGGCTACCTTGCCCTTACGTTGCGGAAGGGCTCTACACATCTTTTTATGCGTGATAGATGAGTGGTTTTTGTTCGGCTTCTGGTGGCGTATGCTGCAATTGTGAAGCCAGGAATGCTTCTACATGTCAGGATTTTGTTCGCATACAAAGTTGTTACGGTAACGCTATCACTCATCCCTTTGAGTCAAATAACGTAGATTAGAGATGGTTTTTGTAATGTACTTCGGGTTGGGAGAAATTTTAAAATCGAGCAGGAGGACCCTCTTCTTTACAGATCACCATTCGTTTTCGTTTCCCGATGAAGGAGTCAGTGTTGCTGAAAAGAAAAATAGGCATTGTTTATAGTCCCCCACTATCGGCCGCTTAACCTATATCAGTAAAGTTTTATATAATATATATATATATATATATATATATATATATATATATATATATATATATATATATATATATATATATATATATATATACATATATATATATATATATATACATATATATATATATATATATATATATATATATATATATATATATATATATATATATATATATATATATATTGGGCCGCAAAAAAGTATTGAGCCTCTTTGTCACTAGAAGGTATTCGCCGTCATATATTGGGCAATGCTAATCAGATTGAGTCAAACTGACATGCGTTTGAAAGGCGATATTCCAGTCTACAATTTTCATATGGACAGTTGCGTATTTCGTCATTCGTGTCAAAAGTTGTATTCATTTAAAAATGAGTTGTATTTCTGAAAAAAAAAATCGTTATATTTAACAATATCACTACGATCAAGGTGAGAATGCATCGCAAACTCGTGAAAAAATTTGTGGTATCTACGGGCACGATACTTTATCAAAAGCCGCAGCCAAGAGAGCGTTCGCTTACTTTCGTTCTGGAAATTTTGATGTCAAAAATGCACCTGACTCAGGTCGACCAATCACTGAAAAAGTCGATGAAATCGAACAAAAACTTGAATAAGACCGACACATAAGCAGCCATGACATTGCCAAAGAACTGAATATCCATCACTGAACAGCTTTGAACCATTTGCGTAAGGCTGGATCCACAAAGAAGCTTGACGTTTGGATGCCGCATGAATTAACACAAAAAAAATTTGACCAACCGAATTTCCATTTGCAAAATGATAATAAAAACCAACGAAATCGAGCAAGTGCACCAAAGCACCGAACGTTGTCCTTCGGCCTCCGATGGGTAAATTTGAACTACCCAAGCGAGTATTGGAGCGCTTGTATATTGATCTCATCGGTCCTTATCCTCGTTCGATGTCTATTGACATCGGAGCTGTTGTGGACCTGGGCTAACTATCAAAGTTCCCAATCATTGAACCGATGAGGAACATGCATACAACCCCGATCCTAAGCTTTTTGGAGAAGCGTGTCTTCTATGTATTTTGAGTACCTGAGTATGTCATCTACGACAAAGGAGTACAGTTCACATAGATTAGATTTGGTGAACTGCTAGATAAGTATGGCACTGCATACTTTCCTCAAGCCAATGCCTCTGAGTAGCTAAACCGTACGCTTCTAGTGCTTTACGCGTCTATATCAACCCGAAGCAGAAAGATTGGGACCTTAGCATCTACGCCATCACCGGTGCTTTGCACTCTTCATACCCCACGGGTACAGGAATGTCACCTTGCTCAGCCAGTACATGATTCGTCACGGTATGTTAAATCGTACCGGTTGTTGTGGCATTTAAATTGTTTGGGAGACCCAGTAATGGCTCTGGTTCTGGCCACACGGGATACTCCGAATATTAAAAAAACCACTCCGAGATAAGATTGAAGGTGGCAGACATGCCAAGGAAGAGCGCTACAACCTGCGACCTCACCTTTCTTGTTTTAAGGCAGGCGATGAGATATATAGACGAAAGTTTAAACAAAACGACGCGGTCTATAATGCCAAACTAGATAAGAAATTTGCTCAATGCCGGGTTGCGCAGGTGTAAAGTCCCACACGTCATCTCATTTCTGACATATCTGGAAAAGACTTACGGCGTTGGAGCACGCCATCTCCAAGAAACTTTCTTTTCGGTTGTGCTCTGATTATCATTGCTAACAACCTCATGAACCTGTAAACCACCAGCAGCGATACCGTACCCCTGGACTTATCTTTGAGCTGTTATCAATCAGTTCACCATACGCCCAAGACGGGTGGCCCGCAACTAAGTACTCGAACCACCTGGCCTTCAGTCTCCCCATGTCTGTCTGCCACCGTGCACACCACCCTGTAATAACCGCCGATCCCGTGGAGCGATACCCCGCAGAGACCTCTCATCCCTACACAAATTTCCCAACTAGCTGATAAGGTTGAATGATAGATCTCTGTAACTGAAACGCCAATGACGTTGATATGTGGTAAGTAATTAACTTGTATCTCTGCGACTGAGCCGCCACTTGACGTCGGACGAGTAGTGAAATACGACACTTCCATTCAATCCGAAGCATAACGCAAATATTTTCCTATATTTGCGTGATGCAATGAGGAGACGTGGTATCACCTGTCCTGGTTTCTCCTTTGAATGACCTACTGCTAAGCGTGGAGCGTGAGGTCAGAAAAAATCTGGTGGATAAACTGACAAGAAAAGGTGCATGATAAGAAATGGTTTTCACTGGAAGACCTGCTTGGTGTACCTAGATGACGTCATTGTTATCGAGAGAACGTTCGAAGAACATGGGCGAAACTTAGAAGAAGTTTTCTTCCGATTGCAACTGGCGAATTTGAAACTTAGTCCCAACAAGTGCACCCTTTTTGCAGCTGAAGTAAAATACCAGACACTCGTTGTATCAGCAGAAGTGGTTGAAACAGACCCTGAGAAAATTGAAGCCGTGAAAAACTGGCCAACACCAAACAAAAAGTGCCAACTACGACAATTTCTGGATCTGGTGACATACTACCGAAGATACGTCAAAGACTTTGCCAAAATAGCTAAGTGTCTCCATCAGCTAACCGAGAAAAATCGACCGTATGTCTGGAATGAACAACGCCAGGCAGCCTTTGAGACCTTGAAGGAGAAGCTGTGTGAATTACCCGTGCTGGCATATCCAAAAACAGGAAAAATATTTGTAGTTGACATCGATGCAAGCAACAGCGGTATTGGAGCTGTACTCTCCCAGCAAATCGATGGCGAAGAAAGAGTCCTCTCGTATTACAGCCGAGTTCTTTCAAAAAGTGAGAGGAATTACTGCGTGATCAGAAAGGAGCTACAGGCTATGAGTGAGGCAACCAAGCAGTTCTACAAGTACCTATACGGCCAGAAGTTTGTTCTTCGAACAGACCGTCCATCGGTGAGATGGCTGCTTAACTTCAAAAACCCCGAGGGGCAAGTTGCGAGATGGATCGAAAGATTGCAATCATATTGTCGCGTGTTTTCGGTTCGCGGCCAATAATAATTTTAATGTTCCGGGAAAGTGAAAACGCAATGTCTTTTAAAGTAACTTAAAAGAGTTTATTCAATTAATCACAAAAATGCACAATTACTTATTTTAGTATTTCACAATTTTAATTTTCACTAAGTCTATAAATTTGTCATTCAACTGTCCACTTAAAATCACTTCGCACTCAAACAATCAATCGTCTTTACTTCGCGTTCCACTATATCGCAGTTTTCTATCGTGGTTGTAATGAATGATCCCCCCATTCATTCAGCTCGCCTTTATATAGGGTCTCTACCTATTCACCCATTTCTCGTACATTGGCGAATGTTCTACCGAGAGGTACCTGGTAGATTCGAGCAAATTAATGAATGGAGTGACGTCACGTGCAGATGTTGATCATGCTTGTTGGGTTCTCGTAGGTTCGAGTAAATTCATCCGTTGACGTTCTTAATGATTATGAAAACAATTGCGACAGCAGCTCGCAGAATTATTTGTACATGTAATTATTTGTACATGTAAGAATATGATTAAACACTTGTTTATCAAAAGGATGGAGTTCATGGAAATGCTGACACCCTTTCTCTTCATCCATGTCCTACTAACTGCAAGCATTGCCGACGAATAGAGGGTAAGGAGCCGAGCTGCGAGTGATAACGGCCGAATTCGATGAAGGTTGGTCATTGGAGGCGATGGAAGGAAACAACTGCGTGACCTGAGTGAAAGGAGGTTTCGATGCAACGCGCAACCCTGAAAAGCTATTGGGCATAATGGGACTCCCTTCCAATGGAGGGTGGCGTACTCAAGCGGAAATGGGAAGCGGCGGATGGCAGCTCCTATTGGATGCAAACTATACTTCCCAGAAGCCTAATCCATGATGTGATTAGGGAAATGCATGGAGGATCCTCGGGAGGTCACCTTGGTGTTAGCAAGGTTTTAGTGGCTCCACGCTCGAGAAGACGTAGAGAGCTAGTGTCGTAGATGCACAATTTGCACTTCCGCCAAAGTTCCAAAGCGACGACTGAGCGGACAAATGCAAACCTGCAACGAAAGGATTGCTGTTGATATCGCAAGACCCCTTCCGGAATCCGAATGAGGAAATCGATACACGCTGGTTGTGGCCGATTATTTCAGCAAGTTGCCTGAGATTTACCCCATTCCCAACCAGGAAGCAACTAATGAAGCCGAACAGCCAATGCTAAACTGGGTCAGTAGGTACGGCATACATTGTGAACTCCATTCGGATCAAGACCAAAACTTTGAGTCACTAGTTTTTGGCGAAATGTGTGAGCTGCTGGGAATACGGAAAACGAGGACAACACCGCTGCATCCCCAATCCGATGGAATGGTCGAACGTTTCAACTGCACTCTCAATAAACACCTGGCCAAGATGGTTGACGGGAACCAAAAAGAATTGGGACTGACACATCCTATTATTCTTGATGGCGTATAGAGCTGCGGAACATGCATTGACGGGCGAAGCCCTAGCCAAAGTCAGTTTTGGAAAGACTTTTCATCTGATGGCTGATATAAAGTTCGGAACACCCCCTGAGAAACCCCAAACGATCTCAGAGTATCCAAGTGAGCTAAGGCAACGGTTGATCCAGATACATCGGACAGTGCAAAAGCACCTCGAATTGGCTGCTGACCGCATAAGACCAGGTATGTTCTAAAGGCAAATTCTACTGATTTCCAGCAAGATGACTTGGTGTGGCTATATAATCCACAACGGCGGAAGGGTAGGCCCCCGGAAACGCAGCATAATTGGGAGGGACCATACCGAAATATAACTCAAATCAATGACGTCGTATATCGCATACAGGAACACCGGAAGCCGAGAGCCAAAATGAAAATCGTTCACCTGGACCATCTTGCCCCATGTTATATCCAGGGAGACCTAGCTACAACTAGCGAGACATCTTTTCGGGGCAAAAAGAACTGAGGTGGGGGGCAGTGTTACATGTCCAAACAATTCTGCGAGCTACTGTCGCAATTGTTGTCGCATCTATTAAGAACATCATGATCAATAAACGAATGTACTTGAAAGCACAAGAAACGATCAAGCTTGATCAACATCAGAAAGTGACGTCACTGCGTGGTATTCAGAATTGAAGATCTTAGAAAAGAAAATCGGATCATCTGTGAACAATATGATTGGGTTATATCCGGCTGGCTGTAGAGCAGGTAGATGGACACGAGATCAACTATTTACAGCTAATTTGGTACTTGAAACATGCTGCGAGTTCAACCTAGACGTACACCAAATTTTTGTTGGCTTTAAGCAAGCATATGACAGTAGTGACCGTGACATACGAGGTGTGTTCAAAAAGTATCGCGGGTTACGTATATTCGAATTTCGATTTTTTTGTGGCGTTATGTTGGTACTCATGTCTGTCACTTATGCCGACAAGCTCGGCCATTTTGAATGTTCATTTAATTGGTGATAGCTGCTTTACTTGCACGTGTTTTCAATCGTCTTCGATTTTTACTTATTCAAAAAAATGGATCAAAGAACGTGTATCAAATTTTGTGTGAAAAACGAAATTAAGTGCGCGGATGCATTCCGAATGTTGACTGTGGCATACGGAGAAGCTACCTTGGACCGAAGCAACGTTTATCGGTGGTACAAAATGTTTTTAGAAGGCCGAGAAGATGTGAACGACGAAGAGCGTGCCGGACGCCCGAGCACTTCAACAACAGACGAAAAAATTAATGAAGTGGAGAAAATGGTATTGGCCAATCGTCGAATCACCGTTAAAGAAGTTGCTGAGGACCTAAACATATCGATTGGCTCGTGTCATTCGATTTTTATCAACGATTTGGGCATGAGACGGGTCGCCGCGAAATTCGTACCAAAATTGCTCAATTGCGACCAAAAACAGCAACGCATGAACATTGCTAATGAGATGTTAAACTCTGTCCGCGACGAACCAAATTTGCTCCAGAGGGTCATAACTGGTGACGAATCGTGGGTTTATGGTTATGACATGGAAACCAAAGCTCAATCATCTCAATGGAAGCTGCCGCATGAACCAAGACCGAAAAAAGCGCGCCAAGTTCGGTCGAATGTGAAAGTTTTGCTGACAGTTTTCTTCGATTGCAGGGGCGTGGTGCATCATGAGTTCTTGCCACAGGGAAGAACGGTCAATAAGGAATATTACCTGCAAGTTATGCGCAATTTGCGCGAAGCAATCCGCCAGAAACGCCCGGATTTGTGGGAGAACAAAAATTGGCTTTTGCACCACGATAACGCCCCTGCTCACACATCGTTGCTTGTGCGCGACTTTTTGGCCAAAAACAACACACTAATGATGCTGCAGCCACCGTATTCCACAGATCTGGCCCCCTGTGACTTTTTCTTGTTTCCTAAACTGAAGAGGCCCATGAAAGGACGACGTTACGCTACGCTTGGCAAAATAAAGACGGCATCGAAGGAGGAGCTGAACAAGATTAAAAAAAATGATTTTTTGAAGTGCTTCGAAGATTGGAAAAACCGTTGGCACAAGTGTATAATATCTCATGGGGATTACTTTGAAGGGGACAAAATAGATTTTCATGAATAAATAAATAATTTTTGAAAAAAAAACAAAATTCGTGATATTTTTTGAGCACACCTCGTACTTTACCAAATAACGCTTTGCTTTAGCATCCTAGCCAAATCGTTCCGTTTTACCAAAATGAAAGTGACGAAGAAAACCTGCCTTTCCCGCAACAAAAATCAACTCGCCGACACCTTTGACACAAATATCGGATTAGAGCAGGGAAATGAGCTGACCCAACTTCTATCCAATTTTGCTCTGGAAGACGTCATAAGAAATCTCTCTGTCGATACAAGAGGTACAAGTCACGCCAAAAAGTAGCCTATGCAGATGACATCAAAGGCCACAACTAATTGAGAAAGAAATTTTCATGAAACTCGACAACGACGGAAAAATAGTGGGGCTAAAATTCATTGAGAATGAATCAAGGCTCCCGACGCAGTCAAGGAAAAATACTTCACATGGACAAAATTCCGCATTTGGTGAACAGCCTTTGCAAAATAAAGGCAAATTAGTTTACTTAATATGCCAAAATAAAAAGTAACGAAAGAGATGAAATCTGCTTAAGAATATAGCTTGCAAATAAAATATTTTATTCCTTTTGATGATTTTGAAGACCAGCGGCATACACAAGAAAAAGCTCCAAATATAAAAATCTGTGATAATACTTGTGCTGTATCATGGGTGCGAAACATGGGCCCAAGTACCCGCAAACATACAGATTATTTAGAAGAATTGGATACAATCACGAGCTGCATGACATTTGTGACGAGTCGGAGGTCTCAACGATTGTTAAACTGCAGATGCTGCATGGGCTGGCCACGTGAATTGTATGAAAAAACAACGGACATGCAAAAAGGTTTTTTTATGGAGAATCGAACGGCACAAACCAGTCGGAAAACCGAGGACTCGGTCGATGAAGACAGTTCACTGCTGCAGTCCGAAATTGTAGGCGCCGGTCGAAATAATATTTTTCTTTGACATCCCGGACAAAAACCAGCTGCATACAGAGGAAAACAAAGCTCTAAGTAGACAAATCTGTGATAAGACCTGTGTTACAAAAAGAACGAGATTTGGTACTGAAAGATATGAAATCTGCTGAAGAACACAGCTCGCAAATAAAATATTTTTTCCAGTTTTGACAATTTTGAAGACCAGAAAACAAAGCCCTAAGTATACAAATCGATGATGAAACTTGTGTTATGCTATGGGTGTGAAACATGGACCCTAACCCAAGTAGAAGCAAATATATTGAACGCCTTTGAAGGACGGGTTCTCGGGCGAATATTCGAAGCAAATCTAGGCGCGGACCAATGGCGAATCTGATACAACCATGAGCTGTATTAAATTTTTGCAGTGCTGGAGGTCTCAACGATCATAAGACTATAAAAGCTGCAACGGATGAACAATGGATACCCAAGAAGATATTCGTTGGGAGAACTGAAGGCCAGAGACCGTTTGAAAGACCAAGGAAACGCGGGTCTGACTTGATCGACGAAAACAGTTCAACACTTTAAGTGAACCGAGACAGTTGGAGGCTCGTGATGCACGGAGTAAAGGCAGGAAAGAGACTGTAGTGCTACGTGGAAAATGAGGAAGAAGAATATATATATATATATATATATATATATATATACACACAGATATATATATATATATATATATATATATATATATATATATATATATATATATATATATATATATACATACATATATATATATATATCTATATATATATATATATATATATATATATATATATATATATATATATATATATATATATATATATATGTATATATATAAATATATATATGTATGCATATAAATATCTATATATATTTCTATACATATATATAGAGGGGGTGTTCAAAAAGGACGGCGACCTTGTATTTTTTGAAAAAATATTTATTTTGTCGTCGGTATTTATTTTATCCTCTTTGAAGTAATCAATGCATTTGTGCCAATAGACTTGTTCAAACGCTTTTTCCAATCCTCCAAGACTTCTCATAAGCAATTTTCGGTAAAGCCTTAAGTCTTTATCTCCTCAATCGTTGCAAACCTCCGTCCTTTCATAGGTCTCTTCAGTTTTGGGAACAAGAACAAGTCACATGGGGCCAAATTCCGTGAATATGGTGGCTGAGGCATGATGCTGGTGTTGTTTCTGCCGATAAATTCTTGACCTTTGATCCATTTTCTTCGATAGCAAAAGATCGCTGAGCACGAAAAACACTTCTGCCTCTCTCTCACAAACAAACTAGACAGATTTTATAGCTGAACCTGTAAATATATTGTCGCGTGTTATTGTTCGCGGCCAATAATTTTAATGCTCCGGGAAAGTGAAAACGCAATGTCTTTTAAATTAAATTAAAAGAGTTTATTTAAAAGAATGCACAATTATTAATTTCACTATTAAAAGTCTAACTTCCACTTGTCCATAAACTTCTATTGCAATTGTCTTCTAAAATCACTTCACAATCACTCAATCAATATCGCCTTTACCTCGCGCACCACTCGATCGCAGTTTTTATTATCGCAGTTGTAATGAATTATCCCTCCATTTATTCAGCTCGCCCTTATATAGGGTCTCCAGCCATTCAATGCACCTCTTGTACATTGGCGAATGTTCTGGCAAGAGGTATCTGGTATATTCGAGCAGCTTAATGAATGCAGCAGTGACTCACTTTCAAATGTTGATCATGGTTGGTGCATTCTCGTGGTTTCGAGTAAATTCATTTGTTGATGTTCTTAATTTTGTGAAAACAATTGCGACAGTAGCACACCAAATTATTTTTACATGCAACACTGCCCCCACCTCAGTTCTTTTCGCCCGGAAAAGATTTGTCGGCAGTTGTAGTCAATTCTCCCTGGATGTAATATGAGGCAAGACGGTCCAGGTGCACGATTTGCATTTTGGCTCTTGAATTACGATGTCCCTGTACTCAGTATATGATGTCGTTGATTCGCTTTGTAACTCGGTATGGTCCCTCACAATTATGTTGCAAGTTTGGAGACCTACCCTTTCGCCGTTGCGAGTTATATAGCCACACAAAGTCATCTTGCTGGAAGCCAGTAGAATTTGCCTTTAGATCATACCTGGTCTTCATGCGATCAGTAGTCGATTCGAGGTGTTTTCCCACTGTCCGATGTATCTGGTTCAACCGTTGCCTTAGCTCACTTGCGTACTCCGAGATGGTTTGGGGTTTCTCGGGGGGTGTTCCGAACTTTATATCAGCTGGCAGACGAATAGCCTTTCCGAAAATGACTTTGGCTGGGGCTTGGCCCGTCGATGCATGTTAGGCAGCTCTGTACGCCATCAAAAATAGTGGGATGTGTCAGCCCAGTCCCTTTGGTTCTCGTCAACCATCTTGGCCAGGTGTTTATTGAGAGTGCCGTTGAAACGTTCAACAATTCCATCGGATTGGGGATGCAGCGGTGTTGTCCTCGTTTTCCGTATTTCCAGCAGCTCGCACATTTTGCCAAAAACTAGTGATTCGAAGCTTCGAACTTGATCTGAATGTAGTTCACAATGTACGCCGTACCTACTAACCCAATTTAACACTAGCCGATCAGCTACAGTAGTTACTACCTGGTTGGGGATGAGGTAGATCTCGGGCCACTTGCTGAAATAATTGGCTACAACGAGCGTGTATAGATTTCCCCCTTCGGATTAAGGAAAGGGTCCTACGATGTCAACAGCAATCCTTTCAAACGGTACCCCCCACGTTATACGTTTGCATTTGTCCTCTCAGTCGTCACTTTGGGCCTTTGACGGAAGCACAAATGGTGCATCTGCGACACCAGTCCTCTACGTCTTCTCGAGCGTGGAGCCAGTAGAACCTTCCCCGCAATTTCGTTAAGGTCTTGTTAACATCAAGGTGGCCTCCCGAGGATCCTTCATGCATTTCCTTAACCACATCGTGGATTCAGTTTTTGGGAAGTATAGTTTGCATCCCGTAGGAGCTGCCATCTGCCGTCTTCCATTGCCGCTTGAGTACGCATCCCTACACAAGAAGGGAGTTCCATTGGGCCCAATAGCTTTTCAGGATTGCGCCATGCATTGAAACGTCTTTTCCCTCAGGTCGCCCAGTCGTCTCCTTCCATACGAGCAATGGTCCGATGTCTTCATCGGCTAGCTGGGCATTTTGAATCTCCTCCGTTGACCAAACTTCATCGAATTCGGCCATTATCAATCGCAGATCAACGGGCGGTTCCTTTTCTTCAATCCGTCGGCAAGGTTTGCAGTTAGCTGGACATGGACGACGAGATAGGGCGTCGGCATTTCCATGAACTCCGCCCTTCCGATGAACAATTTCGTAGTCGTATGACTGCAATCTTTCTATCCATCTCGCAACATGTCCCTCGGGGTTTTCGAAGTAAAGCAGCCATCTCAGCGATGCATGGTCCATTTGAAGAATAAATTTCTGGCCATATAGGTACTTGTGGAACTGCTTGGTGGCCTCTATTATAGCCAATAGTTCCTTCCCGGTCACGCAGCAGTTCCTCTCACTTCTTGAGAGAACTCGACTTTAATACGAGAGGACTCTTTCTTTGCCATTGATCTGCTGGGAGAGTACAGCTCCAATACCACCGTTGCTTGCATCGGTGTCAACTACAAACATTTTTCTGGGTTTCGGATATGCCAGCACGGGTGATTCACACAGCTTCTCCTTCAGAGTTTCGAAGGCTGTCTGGCATTGCTCATTTCAGACATACGGACGATTTTCTCGGTTAGCTGATGGAGACACTTAGCTATTTTGGCAAAGTCTTTGACAAATCTTCAATAGTAGGTTGCCAGACCCAAAAAACTTCGTAGTTGGCGCTTGTTGTTTGGTGTTGGCCAGCTTTTTACGGCTTCAATTTTCTCAGGGTCTGTTTTGAACCCTACTGCTGATACAACGTGTACCAGGTATTTTACTTCAGCTACGAAAAGGGTACACTTGATGGGACTAAGTTTTGAGTTCGCCAGTCGCAATCGGGAGAAAACCTCTTCTAAGTTCCGCACATGCTCTTCGAACGTTCTCCCGATAACAATGATTTCATCTAGGTACACCAAGCAGGTCTTCCAGATAAGGCCACGTAGAACTTATTCCATCAGGCGTTCAAAAATGGTTGGAGCATTGCAAAGCCCAAATGGCATCACCACGAATTGCCACAATCCGGTCCCAACTGAAAATGCGGTCTTCTCTCTGTCCTTCTTGTCGATTTCTACCTGCCAGTAGCCACTCTTGAGATCGAGTGTAGAAAACCATTATGCGTCGGCTAAAGTGACCATGATGTCATCGATGCCTGGGAGTGGGTTGGTGACGTCGTTAAGCTGCCTATAGTCGACACAAAAACGAGTGCTACCATCCATTTTTTCTACTAGAACTACTGGCGTGGCCCATGGACTGACAGAAGGCTCGATAACGCCTTGTTTTTCCATGTCCGAGATTAGTTCACTCGCTTCTTCTTGTTTGGCTTTAGGGAGACGTCTCGGTGCTTGTCGAATCGGCTTGGCTCCCTGTGTATCTATGACGTGAGCTACCACATTCGTTCGGCCTTGGTCGTCCGGGCTTGTTAAGAAGATGTAACTGTACTTGGTGACCAGATCAGAGGCTCTCTTGAGTAGCTGCACTCGCGATTTGACCTGGCTCAATATTGCAGACGTGGATTCCCGGGCTTTGCCTGTGTCTTGCCTCCTTTTCCAATGATAGTTGTGAGTGGTTTCCAAAGAGGTGATGGTGGAAACAGGCTGGTAGCTGCCGATGACTTCTCCCGCTTTGATGCTTGTGGTTGAGTCTGCAGTTTTAGGGACTCTAACCGGCACGTATCCGTTCTTCATAGATCTTACAAGGCCTCGTTCTACAATCAAACTGTGCATTGCGGATGTCTACGTTGGCTCTATCAAAAAAGATCGGTGGTCTGCAGGATCACCATCAAGCTTGGCCCATACAAAGCTTTTAGAAGAATTTGGTACATCAGTATCTGTTCATACTATCACATTCATCTTGGGAATTTGGACGCTGGGATCCTCCATCAATACTTCGACATTCTGCCATTTCAATACCCGTTTGCTCGAATCCTCCAACGTGATTCCATGTGGTCGCAGAAAATTCATTCCAAGAATGCAGGCATCCATAATGTTCGCGGTCAGAAAATTATGTCGGAACGCAAGGTCTCCCAACTGTATCTGGAGGTTGACCTCTCCATGGACAGGTGCGGTTTCTCCCTTAACTGTCCGTAGTGAGAAAATCCTGCCCTTGTGAAGTAGTTGTTGCGTCACATGGTCTGGTTGGGTAATCGATCGGGTTGCACCAGTGTCGATTGTGATGGTGCAATGTTTCCCGTCAACTTGACCCGGAAGGCATAAGTCTGCTTCTCCACGATGTATTCTTGACACGGTGATGTTGGTGCTGGGGACGTCGATCCTCCTAGCCAACCTCTGCCCCATGAAGGTGGCCCTTACATGTTTCGCGACCCATCAGTTTGAAGGGTTTCCATTCTGGGCTCCTGACTCGGTCTAGATCTTCTCCTAGTTGCACAACCTGAACAATAGCTCGGTTTTCGTCGCTTCTTGCAGTCTCTTTGCAGGTGTACCTTCTCTCCGCAATTCCAGCATCTAGGCGCAGCATTTACCTGCGGCTCTCGCTCAATTTCGTTGCGCTCACACCTGTACTCGTCTGCTACTACCTTGCGAACCCGGACAGTGGTACGAGTCACATTTTTCACTGCCTCAAAGTTCAAACTATAAGCCAATGCGTCCTTAACCGTTTTCGTTTGAGCTAAACGCACGGTTCATTGCAATTCCTGGGCCTTCGGTGCGCTGATGAATGCTTCTGTCGCTGCGTCATCTCGATGTTCTGGGTCGTAGGCTGGGTAAGCCAAAAGTGCCAGTCGCTCAATGTCTTGGGCTAACTGCTGTAAAGTTTCGCTAGGCTTCTGCATCCGATGTCGTAGCTGTGACCGATAAATCTGCTTTAGATGATCGTCTCCATAACTTATGTCGAGCGCATTCATTATAGCAGCCGCGTTTGAGTGCAACTCACCGGGGATCGTCTACAAAAGCTCGTAGAGCAAGAATTAATGCAGTTGCTCGTTCCTGCTCATTCCAGTGATTTGCCCTTGTGGCAGCTTCAAACTGGGTTTTGTAAATAGTCCAGACCATTTGCCCGTCGAATATTGGTGCTTTCACATTTCTGGATAGGCTATGCACTGCGGTTATAAGCGGAGCTGGTGAGGTGGTTACTCTTGCCTTTGCTGCTTCCAATTCCTTTTTCATGTTTTCCATCTCATGGCTGATCTCAAGGTTCATTCTCTCCTCGACCTGGTATACCTTTTCCTCGACGCATTTAATTTGGTTGTTGAGACCACTGAGCGCCGCTTTTATTTTGGTTGACTGTTTTCCCAGCTTCTGTGTGATGTCTGCCTTGATGTCTGCCTTAGTTTTGAACGCTTGTTGCTCTAGCTTCACTGATTGTTCAGTTGACTTCGCTAATTGTTCATATCGCTTCGCAGTTAGACTGAATAACATCAGCATTAACATTTGCATCAGTGCATCTTCTGGTTCCTTCGATTTTGGCGTTTCTGCGTCGCTCTTAAGTTTCGCCATGGTAAATTCATCTATTTTCAAATGTTAGCTTCGTGGTTTTTATTTATTTTAATTATTTCGACTCTTATTATTTTTTTTCCACCAGTTTCCACGTTAATTTTCACTATTGTGCACTTTAAAAATGTTTAAACGTTTTCACTTCCAAAATTTTCTATCTCATTTCTGATACCACTATCGCGAATTATGGTTCGCGACCAATAATTTTAATGTTCCGGGAAAGTGAAAACGCAATGTCTTATAAATTAAATTAAAAAGAGTTTATTTAAAAGAATGCACAATTATTAATTTCACTATTAAAAGTCTAACTAAAGTCTAACTTGTCCATAAACTTCTATTGCAATTGTCTTCTAAAATCACTTCACAATCACTCAATCAATATCGCCTTTACCTCGCGCACCACTCGATCGCAGTTTTTGTTATCGCGGTTATAATGAATCATCCCCCCATTCATTCAGCGCGCCCTTATATAGGGTCTCCAGCCGTTCAATGTACCTCTCGTATATTGGCGAACGTTCTGCCGAGAGGTATCTGGTATATTTGAGTAGCTTAACGAATGGAGCAGTGACTCACTTTCAAATGTTGATCATGCTTGGTGGGCTCTCCTGGTTTCGAGTAAATTCATTTTGTTGATATTCTTAATGGTTGTGAAAACAATTGCGACAGTAGCTCGCAGAATTATTTGTATATGTAACAATATAATCGTGAAGACTGTATCAACAGAGAAAAAATAAAAAATTCGATAATCGAATGTACGTCACCCGTGAAATTTGAAGGTCGCAGTTTGAACACGCCTCGTATATATGTATATCATTGGCGCAGCCGGTAGGATATCAGGGTCAGAGTCTTACCGGCCACTTCCGGGGTTCCCTGCACCAACTTACCTTTCCAATACTCAGTCCACGCACCTGAATATTATATCCAACCGGCTGCGCCAATGTTATAAAATTATTCCGGGTCTTACCGGCCACTTCCGAAGTTCTCTGTACCATTTTACCTTTTCAACACTTCGTGCGCGCTCTTTAAAATAACTCGACTTCTCTGTCCTCTCAGTATTAACAACAAACACCTATCTTCTTCGTTTCAATACTTCTATTTATTCGTTCAGTGGTCGGGTACAATGTTTGTGCAGTATCTTGGACTGGATCCGCTCCCGGATCTACTCTATCACTTCACAGCGCAACTCCTTAGCTTGCCTCCGGAAAAGAGCCTGCTCCACTGCTGTCGTGGAGAGGCCGGCGAGTCGTGGCAACTCGTAGAGCTCCGCCCGTTTTCGCTCCCGGCGACCTCCACACTGCCGTTGCTTCTGGCTTGTGTGGGGTGCACTGTCTGGGGGTGCCTTTCACCTGGCTGGATACTCCTGAACCGTGATAGACTGGGGTCCTGCTCGGGGTTTCACCTGGAGTGTATTGCAGACATTAAGTTTTAACAGAGAGGTGTGTAGCCCGGGGTGGCATACTGGGGCCGGCTAGCGCTCAGTCGTGCTGTGGGACTTCCGGGACACCTTCTGCTCGTGCTGAGCCACCCTACATACAGTAACTAACACAAAGGGAAAAGACCGGAAAAGGAGGAGGTCATTTCAAGAAATGAAAAATATGGTTTCTAATATGACATGGCCGTTTATTTAAATCAAACAAAAAAAAGAAAAAAATTCGACAAGTGAAATTTACAAATTTTAACTCCCCTTTTTAAAATTTATGCAAGCAAAGTACAATTCACATACAATTCAATAACAAGAAAAAACAGAAAAATATTAATTTGAGATAAACTAGCAGTATATTTATATAAAAACAAATTCAAATAATTGCTTACACTTTCCTTGTTGAGCTCCAAGCGCTCGACGAAGAACAAAAGAAAGAAATTCGGGGCACGTGAAATTCAAGCTTCAATTTAAAAATCACTGTGAACAAAGTCCAGAAATTAAAGCACAGAACGGCCGCTTTTCGCAAAAATGCTGTTTCCACTTTCTTCACTAATTCGTTACCCTTCATCCAATAGGCTACTTTTGAATTCAACAAATTGAACTTTTTTTCACAAAGCGCTTCACGGAAACTTTCCTCTTCCTTTTTTTTGTTTTTCTTCTCGTTTTTGTTTTAATAAATCAAATTAGGACACTTTTATACTTCACTTTTAAATGTCCAATACAACAGTTCAAATTTTAATCCGCAATATAAGTAATTTGTTATTTTGATTTTATGTTCTACACAATTTCGGATTCGAGTTTTGTTGGATTATTTGAATTCCTGGTTCACTCCACTTAACTAAGTTTTTATTTCCTCTTAAATCCACCGTTAACTTCACTCGCATATGCCACAAGGAAAAATGTATTAGTTGTTCTTTTCAATTTCCCCCGTTTGTAATTTAATTCAATTCAAAATCACGCGTTTAACAAAATCAAAATATAGTCCTCTTCTTCTTTGCAAACTCCAAAACCGGATCTTTTTCCCTCGAATTCACAATCCCGCGCCCCAAACACAATTCCTTTTGTCTCCCAGTCAAATACTAACTGCCCCAATTCCAAGAACTCAATCCCACATTTCACCTCCAGCAAATCCGATCCCGCAATCCTTTTCATTTTCAATTACCGCTGCCGCATCTGGGTAACGTAATCGAAGTTCATTACACTTCGATTCCGCTACCCACACATATTTTTCCCGTATCAACAAACGCAATAGTATCCATTGTTTTGCATATATGGCAGTTTGCATTATCCAAGAACCGCTTGATTAGATGCAAAGTGTCACATATACAGGGTTATTCATTTCGTGGTTGGGAAAGTATAACCCTGCTATTTGACATTTGTTAGAATTAAATATCATCCAAAGCATGGTTTTTTTAGTTGAAGGTTTGCCATTTAGAAATATGGATCGTTTAACAGTCGAAGAACGCCTTAAAGTTATTAAATTTTATGATAAAAATGGTGATTATGCTGTATCAATATTTAGAGCTTTACAAGCCGATTACGGTCAACATAATCGACCTACACAGCAAACCATTTTGAAAACAGTGAGAAAATTTGAAAAGACTGGATCGGTTATTGATACTGCAAGGCCTGTGCATTATCGCAACATTCGTTCTGCTGAAAATATCGCTGTCGTTGCTCAAAGTGTGGAAGAAGACCCGAATTTGTCGATTCCTCGACGTGCTTGTCTTACGGCTCATTGTGGCGGATTCTTTATTTGGATCTGCATCTCCCTCCGTACAAAATCCAACTCACTCAAGAACTTAAGCCTCAAGACCATACACAACGCAGAATGTATGCGAATTGGGTGATTGAACAACAAGCCATTGATAACGATTTTTCGAACGAAATTTTCTTTAGTGATGAGGCTCATTTTTCGCTCAGTGGTTACGTAAATAAACAGAATTGCCACATATGGGGCTCTCAAAATCCTCAGGTGATCGCAGAAAGGCCTTTGCATCTGGAAAAAGTGACCGTTTGGTGTGCATTATGGTCTGGTGGTGTTATTGGCCCGTATTTTTTTGAAAACGATCAAGGAAGAGCCATTACAGTCAATTCTGGCCGCTTTGGACGGAAGTTAACCAATTATTTTTGGAGAAAATGTGGTTCCAACGGGACGGAGCCACAAGCCACACAACACAGGCTGATCAAGCACTTTTGCAAGAAAAATTTCCAGGACGCGTAATTTCGAGATTAAGTGATGTCAATTGGCCCGCAAGATCCTGCGACCTAACACCTTTGGATTTGTTTTATGGGGCTATGCGAAAGATCGTGTTTACCTGAACAATCTTCAAAATCTTGAGCGATTGAAAACCAATATTCGTGAAGTTATGGCCGGAAATGTGCCGAAAAGTCATTGAAAATTACCTCAAAAGGATTGAACCCTGTAAGAGGTCCCGTGGAGGACATTTGAATGATGTTTTATTTCACGTATAATATAATCTTATCGATTTCCTATTCATCAGATTAGCAACTTCAACTCTTTCTTGATAGGCATGGAATAGGAATTTGTTAAAAGGGAAGCGTGAATAAATTTTTGTTAGTATAAAAATATTAAATTTGTTAGTGGGAGCTAGTGAATAGAATTAGTTGGTATGAAGGAAGGAGTTAGGTTTTCTTAGGGAAAAGGTATTGAATGAAATTTTGATACTGGGAATTAATGAATGGAGTGTTGTTAGTGGGAAAATTGAAATTATTAGTATATATTATTTTTTTATAGTTGAAAATAAGGGAAAAGGGTAGGAATGTGATGATGGGGAAATAAAAATTATAGGAAAATTGAAAAAAAATGTTAATAAAAATAAATAAATACACAAAGGAAAAGATAAGAGTGCCCAAAGGAAGGTGGAGATGTTGTGGCGGCAATTTGAAGTTACAAATGGGAGAAAGTCGGTACGCCGGAATTCGCAACAATCGTGAGGACGACCCAGACTCTGAGTGTCTCATTCAGCTGGGCAAACAAGGAATGTCGGCAGGGGTAATTAGGAGCCCGATCAGATGTCCTTAGCTTGAAAGGTCCCAAGCAGCTTACCGGGTTCATCCTCATGTTCATAATTAACTTGCTTAGTACGGCGGCAAACCAATGCAGGAACAAATCGTGGAGCGAATTTAGCCGCAAAATGATCGGCTGCATTGCTCACGGTGAAATTTCGCACGAAAACTTTCTGACCGGGGAGTAGCTCACGGGGAGCGAGCCCGAAGGTTGTTACTTTGAGCTCCCTTATGATAGGCTTCTTTCAGCTAAGCTTGGACGCGGTCTTGTGCGGCTCGCAGACGATCACTGTTCACACGTAGCTGTACTTCTCCATCCTCAAAAGCGTTCAAGCTTCTAAGGAGGGCGTACTCAGAGCCATGCTGGATATTGTGGTACCCGAACATGAGGAAGTAGGGCGGCAAATGTGTGGACTCATGAATCACTTCGTAGAAGGCAAAACACGAATCCGGAAGATTCTCGTCCCACCCGCCATGATCGGACCCTATGTAGGCTCTGATGGCGTTCAATGTCGACTGGTTTGACCTCTCTGAGGCGTTCGCTTGCGGTGAATGATATGGATTTAAGCAGTGCTGAACCCCAAAGTCGCTCATAAGCTTAGCGAATACCTTGCACACCATTGTCCGAGTGCAGCCATTCGGGAACTTCGAAGATCGAAAAGATTTCGCGCTCCAAGTATCGCACGACTGATTCCGCAGTGGCTTAAGCCATGGGCTTGAGCCATATAAACTTGCTGTAATGGTTCAGGACCACGAACAATTGAGTATTCTCTGATTTTGAACGGTGGTACGGACCCATGAAGTCCAAAAACAGGCGCTGCACAGGTCTCGCCGAGTCTTGTGATGCGCCCATAGGTGGTCTCAAAGTGGAATTCGAAGGCTTGACCTTTTTGCATGTTGAACAGCTCTGGATGTCCTGAATTACATCTTGACACAAACGAAACCAATAACTGTGACGCGGTTCAAAAGGTTCTTGGAGATGCGGCAACGGTTGCCTCGCTCGAACCAATGGCCACCCTGGAAATTAGGGACCTCGACTGCGTCACGGACAAAGCTGAAGTAGAGGATGCCATTAGGAGGGAGTTCCCCAGCTTAAGTGAAGTCAAGGCAAGATTGACACGTGAAAACACAAGGGGGCAACGCATGGCTATTGTCGAACTAGCTGATAAAGACGCCCAGCAAATCCTGGCGAAGGGCAAAATTAAGATAGGTTGGGTGATCTGCAGGATACGGAGAAGAGCGATCCCTATCCGCTGCTTCAGATGCTTCGAATATGGACACACCGCGTATGGCTGTAGGGGACCCGACAGGAGATCTCTGTGCTACAAATGTGGTGAAACGGGGCACAAAAGGAAGGAGTGCACGAACGAGGCAAAATGCATTCTTTGCAAGGATGCTAAGCTAGCACCCGGCGACCTCAAACATGAGCCGGGGACAGGGAGATGCTGGGTTTTCAAGGAGGCCCTAACTAAAGCCAAATCGATACTCAAATGATCCGTATCCTGCAGGTCAATTTGCACCGAAGCACAAACGCCCAGGACCTACTTGAGCAGTTTGCGAGGGATAAGAAAGCTGACCTCCTGTTGCTGAGCCAGCAACGTCATAACAAGGACACGCAAGCGTGGTACCCTGACAAATCTGGTACCTCGGCCATCTGGGTTCGAGACAGCGCCCGCCTTCAGGTGCAGGGCCATGGACGCGGGGATGGTTTTGTGTGGGTGCGGTGTTCAGGGATAACATATTTCAGTGTTTAGCTGACGCCTAACGGGGCAATGCGATCTTTTCGAACCAAACTCGATGCCCTGGAGGACGCTGTCTCGAACACAGAGGGCCACATGCTGGTCGGGGGAGACTTCAACGCTAGAGCCATTGAATGGGGTATGCCAAAATCCGACCCAAGGGGAAAGCAAATCTTGGACATGGCGGCCAGAACAGCGCTTTTTGTCCTAAATACTGGTAACACCCCTACTTTCCGCCGCTGGGGTTGCGTAGGAACCATACCCGATGTGACACCCGCTTCAGAGTCCCTGGTACCCAGAGTACACAACTGGCGAGTACTAGAGGACTACTCGGCTAGTGATCACCAGTATATAGCTGTTGAGATTCACGACGGCGCCACTCTGCGTGCATATGCCCAAACTTCAATCCTCGGCTGGAGGACTGGGAGGATGGACGTTGAAAGGTTTGCTGACGCGCTTACGGCAGGCGCACCGTTGCTGGGAGCTCCGCCAGGGAGTGGAGGGCCTACAGCCAAGGACTTGGTGAACTCAACTATGAGTACCATCATAGCCGCTTGCGAGTCTTCCATGCCCCGTCGGAGACCCCGACATGGTAAGCCTCCAGTATACTGGTGGTCAAACGACATCGCCGAACAAAGAAGCGAGTGTCACAAACTTCGGCGAGAGGCCCAGCGGGCGCGAACACGGGAGGAGGCAGACACTAGGCTAGCAGCATACAGGTCCGGCAGGAAATATCTTCGCAGGCTTATTAACAAGAGCAAGCTCCGATGCTGGCAAGACCTCGTGGACGATGTAAATAGGGATCCGTGGGGCCTTGGCTACAAGCTGGTCATGGGGAAACTTGGTGCCCTACGGAAGCCTTGTATACATGATGCGGAAAAGATGGACGCGATAGTGCGGGGACTCTTCCCCGCCCATCCCGTCCGTGTTGACGCTGTCCATGGTGAAACAGCAGTCGAGTGCCCACTCTTCACACAGCTGGAACTGGAGGAGGCACTCCTCTCCCTGAAAGCGAGGAAGGCTCCAGGTCCGGATGGTGTTCCAGCTGAGGTTTTGCAGCTCGTCTATCACCATTGTCCTGACTTGCTGCTCAGCACATTCAACGCTTGCCTACGGGACGGGGTTTTCCCGGTACGATGGAAGGTGGCGAGGCTCGTGCTGGTCAGCAAGGGGAAGGGAAATCCCGAATCACCGTCTGCATACCGCCCGTTATGCATGCTAGACACGGCTGGGAAAGTGCTAGAGAAACTCATCAAGGGAAGACTCACTGACGCGATTCGTGCTACTGGGGACCTATCTCCTCGGCAGTACGGCTTTAGAGCAGGATGTTCCACCATTGATGCGATTGCAGAGGTGGTGAACGCGGTCCAAAAGGCAGAGGCATATAGTCGCACCAAGCGACGGATCGTCCTGTTGGTGACACTCGACGTCAGGAATGCCTTCAACTCCGCTAGATGGGTGGATATTCTGGACACGCTGGAAAACTCTTTTCAAGCTCCAGAATATCTAATGCGGCTTTTGAGGAACTACCTAAAGGACCGAAGCCTGCTCTACGACACGACACAGGGCCAACGAAGGATGGAAATTACATCGGGTGTTGCCCAGGGATCTATCCTTGGTCCGGACCTGTGGAATGTGTCTTACGACGGGCTACTGAGACTTGAGATGCCAGATGAGTCGCACTTGGTCGGTTATGCTGATGATGTTGCGGCTCTGGTCGCCGGACGCACCGTTGAACAAGCGCAACTTAGGCTAGGTATGCTAAAGCGCCAAGTGAGGGACTGGATGACTATTGGCGGGCTCAGTTTAGCACTGGAGAAAACCGAAGTGGTCGTCTTGACAAAAAAGAGAATCCCTAGAGTAAGGATGATCAGTATAGGAGATATACAGATCGAATCGAAGCCAGGGGTGAAGTACCTGGGGCTACTGATCGACTCGAAGATGAGTTTCTCTGAGCAAATCAGGGCAACGGCTGAAAAGGCTGCTTCGGGAATATCGGCCCTGAGTCGACTTATGGCCAACGTAGGGGGACCCAGCCCATCAAGAAGACGCCTCTTGATGAGTGCTGTAGGGTCAGTGCTACTGTACGGAGCAGAGGTATGGGGCGACGCTCTCAGCAAGGAGGTATACCGAAAACGATTGGCACAGGTACAGAGAAGAGGAGCACTGAGAATTGCATCTTCGTATCCAACAGTCTCCGACTCGGCGGTGAGAGTGATTGCAGGCGTGATACCTGTCGCCCTCCTTGCTAGAGAGCGCCGCGCTATTTACCTGCGCCGAAACAAAGATGCGAGGGAGATGGTTGTCCGCGAGGAGAGACAACGCTCGCTCAACGATTGGCAGCAGTCTTGGAGGAATTGCACGAATGGAAGGTGGACTGCGCGCCTCATCCCGGATGTGAGACCGTGGCTAAATCGAAGGCATGGCGAGACTGACTTCTATCTGACCCAGCTTTTGAGCGGGTATGGGTTTTTTCAGTCTTACCTGCACAAGATCGGCAAGTCACGGTCTCCCGATTGTCGGTTTTGCCCAGGAGAGGAGGACAATGCCTGTCACACATTTTTTGCGTGTACCAAATGGGCCAGGCTGCGAAGGGAACTCTACAGGGAGATGGGAGAGCTCACCCCAGATAATATAGTTGCGGTGATGCTCGTATCGGTTGACAAATGGAACCAGGTGGCACATTATGCTCGGGCAGTCCTAAAAGATAAAAGGGACTCACAGCAGCCGGAGGCACTGGGGCTAGGGGATCGCTCTTCTGGCAATTCCTCTTCCCCTCTCCCCTCCCGCTAGGAAAGGGACTCCCCAGCTTGAAGGCGCCCCACGGCGTAACAATACGAGACCTGGCCCGAAGTAATGTGTCAAACGGTTCCAGGCTAGGTTCTCAGATTTACAGGGGAGGTGTTTAGTGGGTAGTCCAAAGGTATCCTCCATGGGAGTCCCACACTGCCAGACTCGACGGGCATAAATGCCTTCACCTCCCTACCACAAAAAAAAAGTCGAGGTAAGCCAGCACTGGAGTAGAGATCAACAATTTGTTCACTTTATTGAAGGCACTATTGGTGGAAGCAGACCACTAGAACGCACGTTTACCCTTTAGCAAATCTGTTAGAGGGGCCGTAACCTAGGCGAAGTTTGGAATAAGATGCCTGTACCATCTTGCCATGTCCTTGAACCGTCTCCCGTCTTTGGCCGTTCGGTGTGCAGGATACCATCACTCACTACAAAGCCAAGATCTTTGATATCCTTCTTGACGAACTTGCTCCTTTCAAAATTGATGGTCAAGTTTGCGTCCCTCAGCAGATTCTTAACAGTACTCAGGAGCTCCAAGTGCTCATCAAATGTTGAACTTGTAACAAGCAGGTCATCTAGGTAAATAAACACCTTGTTCTACAGCTCATGTGGTATTACCTTATGCATCAACCAGCACATCTTTTGGGGAGCATTACATAAACCGAACGGCATGACCTTAAAATGGTAAAAGGGCCTGCCAGGAACAGTAAAGGCCGTTTTCTCCTTGCTTGCCTCAGCCAACGGTATCTGCCAAAAAGCTTCCTTCAGGTCCAAACTGATAATGAACCTGGTACACTGCAACCATGCCAAAAGACCTTCAATCAGTGGCAATGGATAGGCATCCTTAACGGTCACCTCGTTGAGGCGTCTAGCGTCAAGACATAAACGCTACTTGCCGGGTTTTCTGACAAGGGTCACAGGAAAACTCCACGAACTCTGACTTTCCTCTATTACCCCCAAAGACAACATACGATCAAGTTCGTCATACAACAGTTTCAGTATAACAGGCGAGACAGCATAATGTCACTGCTTCATGGGTCGAGCAGAACTGGTGTCAGTGTGATGAGTCACAAGACTGGTCATACCCAAGCCTTTCTCATTATACGATGGAAACTATTGTTTGACGAGGTCCAGTCGTTGCTGATCTTTTGGAGACAAAAAATGGAATTCAGGGCTCTGAGGTTCCGACGCTGCTTCGATAGCGTTGACCTGGATTGGTGCTATTTTGAAGAGATCCCAGATACACTGCATGCGTCAAGGAAGGAACAACCAGGAATCTCATCAATTCGGTGCTGTTGTTAAATCGCACCAATGTGAAGACTTATCCCAGAACTGGATTATTGTGCCCTGGCGCAGTCTGGACATGAACATGCATGGTATGCATATGCAAACCCAAGTCCGACAGTAAGTCCATGGCTCCGGCTCCAAGGATACCGAAACTGGCTCCGATATCAAGCAAGCCCGTCAATTTGCGACCCTTGACAAAAATATCTGCGTAGGGCCTATTGTCGCCAGGAGTTGCAACAATCGATTCCACGCAGGCACGCTTCAAGAGACGCCTGGCGAAGAAATATCTCCAGGATCTCCGAAAGCGATCCCGAAAAGGTCGTGCTCCAAAACTAGCGGGTGATTCACGATCATTGCCCGCCTTTCCATTACTTCCGGAGAGATCAGGGAAGCTAGTTGGGGCAGACGTGCGGTGAAATGAAATTGGCTGACAAAATGTACTAGGGCTTTGGAAATGTTGAGACGAGTTTGCAGGAGTGAAAATAATGCGGTTATTAAAAGGCGTAGGTCTCAGTCACCGGAGGCGTCTGAGCTCCGGATCCAGATTCGTGGCCACATCTATTCGCCCATATGGCTGGGTTGGATTAGCCCGAGGAAATGATATTTCCTTACGCAATGGGGTTGATTTATAACTGCAAGCATTACAATGAGGCTTGGTGACTCCTTCCTTCCCACAACCAAAACAAAAAACTTGTTTTATGGAGAAGCACAATCAAAAAAATTATGGCCTTAATCCATACAATTCCAGCACATCCTAAATTGACTTCGTTGTTGATAGTCCGAAGAAGAACCAATTTTTGGTCGGGATGCTACAGCTTGAATCTGAGGAGTCTCAAGGGGAAGGCATTGATTGGGTTGCGAAAGCTGAGAGAGTTGATCACACACAGTCGAATTACGAATATTTCTCTAGTTTAAGGGTTCCTCGCTACCGAATTTTTGTTCACAATTTGGAGAGTACGGTTTATCATAGATTTCCCAGTCCATCAGATTTTCTGGAAGTTGTACGGAATGTACTCCTCCCACCGCACGTCTTTCGAACAGCCTGCGCCGGGACTCTACGCCCTTCCACGTATCCTCGGTGCGACAGCATCTTCTGACCAACTCAGTAGATAGAATAAGGGGGTTCTAAATAAAGTTCATACAATTTTCTTGTGGTTCTGATTTCCGGTGTGGGGTTCTGAATAAGTTTCATATGAATTTTTTGTGGTTGATGGCGCGTGCGTGTTGACCGCAGGTGTTGATAGGTTTGGTATGGTTCAAGAGCGGCTGGTGTGTTATTGTTTGTATGGTAGGTCGATAAGGAGATGTAGTACTATGGTTTGTGAATGAGTTTGGTGATAAGCGGCGATGTTGAGTGTGACGTCACGTGTGGGAATCTCGGCATGTAAGGTTTAAATTTGGATCGCATATGGAAATTGTAGGTTGATAAGGAGATGTAGTATTATGGCTTGTGAATGGGTCTGGTGATAAGCGGCGATGTTAAGTGTGACGTCACGTGTGGGAATCTCGGCATGTAAGGTTTAAATTTGGATTGCATATGGAAATTGTAAGTTGATAAGGAGATGTAGTACTATGGTTTGCGAATGGGTCTGGTGATAAGCAGCGATGTTGAGTGTGACGCACGTGTGGGAATCTCGGCATGTAAGGTTTAAATTTGGACCGCATATGAAAATTGTAAGATAATGTGCAATGTTTACGTGTGGTTTCTAATATTGCTTGTTTTAAAGGGGTTATAGATAAGGATTGAGTTGGCGCGTGTCACAGTATAGATAGGAATTAATAAGACACGATGTTTTGGATAGAGCAATTGAGGCACATGTGCAAATTTTGTATATGTGAGCAAGTATGGCGTAGCATTAAGGTCATCAATGTGAAAATTGATTTGACGTACTTGGAGGTGTATATGACGCCTGAGGATGGAACAAGGGCACTTGTATTGACGTTAAGGAATGGTGAGGATTGTAGTTTGCGAAATTTCGATACAATATTTGAATTTCAAAACTGGCAGCATGTTAAGATTGAAGTGCTGGGTGAGTGAAATAAGAGAAGTGTGAGAAGACGAATATTGTATTTCTACTGTGTTATTATTACTTCAGGTGGTGAAATTACGCTGACGGGAACAGTTTTGTCGGGGTTCGGTGCGGTCAAAGCGAGAGATCGATATCCAAAGGGCTACCCGTTTGGTGACATTGATGATTGGGATGTGGATAGAAAACATGCAATTTACCATTATGAAAAGAAGGACGAGGAGGAAGGTTTGAAAGGAATTTTCCACAGAAATGGAAGTCACCATGAATACGGTAGAGAAGATTAAGATATTGCGCGAATGCAGAAAGAATTTGATCGTATGATTCGGAGGAGGGTAAATAGAAAATCTCGAGAAAAAGTCCTTGACGGATAAAACGGGTGTAAAAGAGACGATGGCAACAGCGGAAGAAGCAAGTGAAAAAGAAGGAATGCTGAAATGTCTGATGAAAATATAATACAATAGAATATATGACGAGACATGATTATTTCTTTATTATTGTCTTTCTTTTTTCAATAAACTCTTGTTTCAATGGCAATAAACTCTTGTTTTTCTTTTTTTCAATAAACTCTTGAACAGGTTCAATGGTTGGAAATTTGTATGTATAACGCGAGTGTATCGGTGTACTGGTGTCAATCCACCGTATCGAGTGTAAAATCACCTGATCCATCGTTTTTGTATAGTAGGCCATATGGATTGTTTTGCGCCATTCCGGTTTCGTTTGATGATAAGAAATGTATTTGACCACACACAAAAATAAATAGGAAAGAAACTGAACTTGTGAAGGAAGGAAACTAAATCGCAAAAGATTTTTTCTAGCGAGAAATCCATGATATTGTTTTGAAGTGTTCGTGGGGAAAACGTTAATAGCTAACCGCAGGAAAGGAAATAATAATTGACCACAAACGATAATAAATTAGTATAAATGCTCGAGAATCATGAAGCAATTTATTAGTCGACTATACACTATGGAATCTATCAAAGAACTGCTAAGCTACAAAACGTTGGCGCTCGGCAAAATAGCCGACTTGGAGCCTGGAAAGCGGTACAAAATAACAGCGGCGGAAAGGATGACAACTAGGTAATTCTAAATGTTGTATATTAAGCAACTTCAAATATTTATTAATCCTTTTTTTCTTTTCCCTTTTAAGATATGGAGCAGCAATTGTCCTGGATTTGCATATTTGCCTTCGAGTATTTCTACCCAGTCGCTATAGCAAGTGCAGCGATGGTGCCCTGGTGAATTTCAACGCTGGTAAATTAGCGTTAAGTTGTAGTGGTAGCAGCAGCAGCAGCAACAAGGAGCAACAACGGACAATCAAATTCCACGAAATTGCAGATAATGACGCGTTGTTTTATACACCGTCTTAAATCTTTTTTTTTTGTTGTTGAAACAAATAAGTATATATTTAAAATTGCATTAGTTAAAATAAAAGAGCCTTTTTGAAATGTACAACATCACTTTTTTTATATAAAATTTTTTTCAGAAGAAAAGCATTTTGTAGAGCACAGCATCCGCTGTGAAGATTACACCGGTTCGCTTCAGGATAGTGTTTTTTCAGGGTTTTCAGATTGGGGCAATCGTATTCCTCCTCATCCATGTTGAATATCAGTCCAGTATTTCCTAGCATGTTAACGAGCTATTCCTTTTTCTCAAGTCCTTTGACGTATATTGTGGCGTCTAGCATGTTTGAGAGCAAATATTCTTTCAGTTCTTTGAATGTTGTAAATCCGTCGGCCCATTTGAGTCCATGGTAATTTTTATACAGCCAATGCGCTTGATATTGCAGTTCTTTTGGAAGGGTTGCAAAGCTGAAGGGAGGTTCCAGTTAAAAGTGGGGAAAGAAATCCTCGTATACATTTACGACGGCCAATTCTTTAATGATGAAAGCATTGGAGTATCCTCTGCACCCTTGCATATCGATGACAAAAGTTGTCATGATGTTGGGGATGATGAAAATGGAAAATGTGAAACTGAATTGAATTTAATGATCGTGGAAGGTTTTATACAAATTTTTCAACTGAGCTAGTGAGAGGATTGTATTCAATTACACGATCATGAAGAAGTAAGCAGTAAGCTGTTGTAAACGCAGGTACGTCTGCAGATGTTTTGATATCTAGCCGTATGTCGACTGAGCCAGATTTATGGAATCGTTTTGACGTGAGCAATCAATTACTATAATTGGTGCTGATTTCTTATATTCGTTTCGTGACAGTAGTGGTTAAGGCTGAATGCCGTAATAAGATTGTTGGAAATTACTGTACATATCGTATCGCGTGTAAATTTAATATTCATAGCATCATAGGGATACGAATCAGAGTTTAAATGCAATTTGACATTGGACAAATCGCAATGGTCGAACTTGCTAGCGTCCTTATCTCCGAGATTCTTTCGATTTGTCTGTATGGCTAAAATAATATATCGAGGTTTTTCAAGTTGACTTGTAGTTTACACACTCCAGGTATCTTCTGTTGTTGTTGGTAAGACAGGGTATTCGTAGAGTTCCCAGTTTCGAAAGCTTACTTGAACTGGATGCGCTGATTCGATAAATTTCAACATTGTTAATTTTTCGGACCCATCCGGAGTTATGTGAGGCACCTTCCATTGTAATTTGAAAATTTTGATGTGAACACCATCAGTGGGCGAGTAAAATGCGTTTTCATCGCTTCTAGTACGAACAAGAATAAGTTCATGCTTGGCATTCACGATAATCTTCTTGTAATCTTCTGCAAACCCCAACAGTTTTCTAAGCGGGACACAAAAGTTGAAGTAGCCGCTTGATGGTGTGATAGGTTCATCTGGAGACCAGCCGGCATTATAAAGCATTTTACTTTCGTTTTCATTAAGGGATATACAGTATAATTTTTCATTGTTGACATTATCCCAACATTTTTGTTTCGATCGATTTCCACACCATTGAGTTCATATCGGATTTCATTGAATAGGAATGCGATGCTGTTATTCGTGAGCTTGGCAGTTTTTGATGTTGTCCCATCAGCTTTAGTTAGGGCACCTTCAATATAGATGAAACTCTGACTTGGTAAAATACACAGATCTTGTTGTTGTAGAGGTATTCTTATTTCATCGCTGCTGTTGTATGATGATAAAAATGGAGAATAGCAATGGTATTCAATTTGGAAAAACTGTTGTCATAGCTGACTTTACGTGCAACGTTCAGAAGCTCTGTCATTTTTTCTTTTTTAATTCGAATCCCAATAATTTCAAGAACTGTATATTTGCTTATGTTAATCAAGAAGTATCTCGTTCGATTTCCCTGGTTGAACTAGTGTCTTTCACTTTTAGAGACAGGTATTTATCGTTGTTGTCGTTGTTGTTATATAGCAACATCCCTGGGCTTCAAATGAAGTCTGATGGTTATTATTTCACCCTTAAAGTTTACTATATCTCGAGAAGTGTCTCGTTCGATTTTCCTGGTTGAACTAGTGTCTTTCACTTTTAGAGACAGGTATTTATCGTTGTTGTTGTTATTGTTGTTGTCATATAGCAACATCCCTGGGCTTCAAATGAAGTCTGATGGTTATTTCACTCTTAAAGTTTACTGTATCTCCGTCCTGATCAATCAGTTTTAGAGTTGGCGTGCTTATCCGTTTGAAATTTACCAGTAAATAGACTACATTACGAAGAACTTTCACTATTTTATAGCCTGGTCCTAATTCGGGTGAGAATTCGTGTATTGTGTATGAAGGAATATTGTTAATATAGGAATTTCCAACAATATTGCATTCAATCCGTATGACGTTCACTTTACTTATGCTTACTGGTAAATCAGATGTGTGTCTCACATTGGCTTTTAATTCTCGTCTAGCAAATCCTAGTAATTGTCCAATGGATCATTCTTTATCAAAGTAAATGGGTATAGTTGACTTGATTTCACTTTTGAGAGTGTGATTATTTGCCCGTATTGAAAATTTTATTTTGTCATCCGCTTTTCCTATTTCTTAAGATATATATTGAGCAATATCATCGATTTCGTATGATCCAATAGGAATTTCTATAATATGCTTTCCAATGTGTAACAAATTATTATTTTCATCGATATTAGGTATAGAATTATATGCTTGAAGATCTACAAGTCCAGTAGGTATAGAATACCGATTCTAACGCACTTTTTCCATACAAACTTCAAATATTGTCGAGGGTGTGTGTCTTGGGCGTATGGGTGCTTGTATTAGGGTGGTATAGGTAGGTGCTTGGGATAAGAAGGTACGAGTCCGGGATATGTGTGGATGTCATGGATGGTTGCGGCGAGGGTGTGTGTCTAGGGTATGTGGATATGTGTATCAGATTAGTGTAGGTGTGGGCCTTAGGTATGTGGGTATGTGTACAAGATTGGTATAGTTGGGTACCAGGGGTGAGAAGGTATGGGTCTAAGGTAAATATACATCTGTATCTTGGTTAGGTAGGTAAGTATTCCGGGTCTTAGTAGCCTCTATCGGTTAATAGTGGAACTAGTCTTGTTGGATACAATTTAGAATAGACATATGTCTTTATCTTACATCCTTAGTCTTTACAGCCTCTAATAGTGAATAGTGAAACCAGCAAATTGATTCCTGTCCAAGACAGTCCCATATTTCCAATTAATAAATTAAATACCTGGATTTCTCAGCGTGTTTATACAGGATCAATATAAATGTTTAAGCCTTCGACGCTTTTAGCGATAGATAATTATACTATCCATATTTTTTATTCATCTGGAAGGGTTTCCTATATATGTCTTAGTTTTAATAATCTTTAGAGCATACATATAAATTTCATTCATCATTTCATTTAATTATATGAATTTTTCTCATTACAAAGAGAATACGGATGTCAATTCCCAAATATTCCCATGATATTGTTTTATTAATTTCCCAAGTCCATGTGGTAAAAAGGTCAAAATACATGAACCCATAAATCATTTACATGGCTGTCTACATTCTACAGACGATCCTTTTCAATCTCAAGTACCTTCCGCAGCGTTTTTTCTTATCGCATGTACTTGCATGCATCCATATGTGACATATATTCTTAAGGATATTTTTGCACACGTGATATGGAGTGAGTTAATCTTTTCCATGTTAGGGAAAGGCTATTAGTTTTTGTGGTTAAATTTTATGAGGTGATAATTGGACATGGCTTCTAGTGATCGTATTGATGAGAATATAAGCTAGTTAAGTGAGATAAATGTATGGTGATTATGGCAGTATGATTTATGAGGTGCCACTTATGATGATCCCAATAATGGGAGCAGTAAGAAGTGCTACTTGATATATGTGGAAATTTGAGTATGGGAATTTTAGATGTTAGAAACAATGTATGTATGGAATGTGTTAAGAAATAAGAACATTATGGGCGATAATTTATGGAGCACTTTGGTTTTTTTGTAGCCGTTGATGTTTTAGGCGTATAGATCAGATACAGAGTGTATGATAATTTTTTGGTGAGAATTTATGATGTTTCGTCTACAGTGTCCTTTATCGCTGGGAACTGAAGCTAGCTTATCTTAAGGTATTTGGAGTGACCTTTTTTTGTTTGTATAGAGAATAGAAATAGGTTCAAGAATTGTATAAAAAGGCCTGAAGAAAATAGAAAAGGTTATTGTGGTTTCAACGCAAAACGTGTGCGGTTTTGTTAAATTTGTATCAAAATAATATTACTTGTATACTATAGTGACACCTATTGTTTATTTAAGTGCAACTACATTAGTACTGAGATGAAATGTTAAAGTAGTAATGCCACTGTAAATCGAAGTGAAAAATTATATAAGTCAGTCTGTGTCGAGCACTCGGTAGTTTTATTAGGTTATGGGCCCAGTCCCGCTTAAAATAGTAATTTGTTGTGGAAATACTGTGAAAAATGGCTGGCAGTTATATTATTAATGTTCCGAAGCTCCGGGGTCGTGAGAATTACGATGAGTGGGCCTTCGCGGCCGAGAATTTCTTAATTTTGGAAGGCGTCGACATCAACAAGCAAGAAGCCGGCGATGGCGGCAACGCAGTCACCGTCGACGAACAAAAGGCAAAAGCAAAATTGGTGATGACAATAGATTCGTCGTTATACGTACATATCAAGAATGAAAAAACCGCTTTGGACATATGGAAAAAACTCAAGACGCTATACGACGACTCTGGTTTCACCCGAAGGATTAGCTTGTTACGAAATTTGATTTCCATACGCCTCGAGAGCAGCGAGTCAATGACGGCATACGTTACGCAGGTCACAGATACGGCGCAAAAATTAAGAGGAACGGGTTTCGACATTAATGAAGAATGGATAGGATCGCTGTTGTTGGCAGGATTGCCGGACAAATTTTCGCCCATGATCATGGCGATCGAACATTCTGGGTTGGCCATATCTGCTGATATCATAAAAACCAAATTGTTGGACATGAGCGATAATGTTGGGAGCAGTGAGTCCGAAAGCGCATTTTTAGCATCTAAAGGTTGGCAGCGCCGTAAAGGAAATAAAGTTGTCAAAACTGTTGAAAAGTCAAACCGACCTGTCAAAGTGATTAAATGCTATCAATGTAAACAAACCGGTCACTATAAAAACCAATGTCCGCAAACCAAGGAAAAACAAGTAAATGCGTTCAGTGCAGTATTTCTTAACGGCAGTTTTGATAAGCATGAATGGTACATTGACTCTGGTGCCAGTAGTCACATGATAACCAGCCAAGACAACATAAAAAATGCGTCATGTAACCTCACTACAAAGGAGATTATAGTTGCAAACAGAACAACTATGCCTGTATTGTGCTCTGGAGATACACAAATTACGACTGTTGTGAACAATAAGGAATTTGATATTGTTGTCAAAGATGTGTTATGCATTCCCACACTCACCACCAACTTATTGTCTGTCAGTCAGCTGATAAAGCATGGTAACAAAGTCAGTTTTCATCAGGAATGTTCTTACATCAGAAATCGGCAGAATGATCTGATTGGCATAGCACAGTTAGTAAATGGGGTCTACAAGTTAAACACCAGGTCAGCATGTTTGTTTGCGGCTTCAGCAACAACGACCTCAAATGTAATTTGGCACAGAAGACTTGGACATATAAATAGCAAAGACATGAATGATATGAGAGACGGTGCTGTTGATGGCTTAGAATTTGACAAGAAAGCTGAGATCAGCAAGTTCAATTGCACAGTGTGCTGTGAAGCCAAACAAACCAGATTGCCATTTCCACATAGCAGTAATAGAAGTACGCATGTCCTCGATTTGATTCATGCAGATGTGTGTGGGCCGATGGAAACCAAATCAATCGGCTCATCCAGATATTTCTTGCAATTTGTGGACGACTATAGTAGAATGTCATTTGTCTATTTTTTGCAGAATAAAAGTGAAGTCTACTCCTGTTTTAAAGAATTCAAGATTATGATTGAAAAACAGATGAATTGCAGTATAAAAGTTCTAAGGACAGACAATGGCATAGAATTTTGCTCAAATGAAATGGAGAACTATTCAAAATAACATGGCATAATAAATCAGCGCACCAACCCATATACCCCAGAACAAAATGGGATGTGTGAAAGATTTAACCGCACTATTGTGGAGAGAGCCAGATGCTTACTTTATGATGCAAAGTTTGAGAAGAAGTTTTGGGCAGAAGCAGTTCACACAGCTGTGTACTTAAAAAATAGAACAGTTGCTTCTGGGTCGAACCAAAAAACTCCCTATGAACTTTGGACTGGCTGCAAGCCAAATGTCAGTCATCTAAGGTTGTTTGGATACACAGTTATGGCTCACATCCCTAAACCAAAAAGGTTGAAATGGGATAAAAAGGCAGAAAAGCATTACTTAGTTGGGTATGCTGATAATATAAAGGGGTACAGGCTGTACAATCCCAGTACCAATAAAGTGATAACATGCAGGGATGTCACTGTCATGGAGCAGGATAATTCAGAAATAGTGCAAGCAACAATAAATGAAAACAATGTGTCCTCATCTGACAGTCTTGGTCAGAATAAAGATTCTTATGGCTCGGACTCTGAAGTGTCAGCTGGTACAGTGAAAAGTAACAACAATGACAGTACTTACATCGAAGAATCAAACTCACACAGTAGTTCAGATGAATTTTTTGACAGTATACCAGCAAAGGAGTTGAAAAACCAGGTAAAGCTGTTAGAGAAAGGAAAAAACCTGACAGATATGGTTATAGTAATAAGTGTGTTGAAACAGACTTAAATTTATGTGCAGACCAGCTGATAACATATGAAGAGGCTGTAAATGGACCAGAATCAGAGGAATGGTGTAAAGCTATGCAGGAGGAACTAAAATCATTCGAAGAGCTTGAAGCTTGAAAAGGGTGATAATAATTGTTCTAAACAATACCCCTACCAGCAGTTAATAGGAAGTTTGCTCTATTTGTCAATGTTAACCCGACCTGATATATTTTTTTCTGTTTGCTACCTTAGCCAGTTTAATAACAATCATAATGAAACCCATTGGAAGCATGTAAAGCGTATTTTAAAGTATTTGCAAAAAACTAAACATTTTGGTTTGAAATATGTAAAAGATGATTTAGATCTGATAGGTTATGCCGATGCAGATTGGGCATCAGATTGTGTTGACCGCAAATCTTATACAGGTTTCATGTTTAAAATGTCTGGTAGTCTAATTTCATTTGAATGCAAAAAGCAGTCAACAATAGCTCTGTCAAGCACAGAAGCTGAGTATATGGCCATATGTGAAGCAAGTAAGGAAGCCATATACTTAAAGAACTTGTTATTTGAGTTGAAATGTAGAAATGATTTGCCTGTATTGTTATATAATGACAACCAGAGTGCACAATTGTTGACTAAACATTCTGTATTCCATAAACGAAGCAAGCATATAGATATTAGATTTCATTTTGTCAGAACAGCAGTTGAAAATAATTGTATTAAAATAGAGTACTTAAATACTAATTCTATGCCTGCAAATATATTTACAAAAAGTTTGAGTTGTCAAAAGCATAATCATTTTGTTGAACAATTAGGTGTAACTCCCATGTAAAATTGTTTCATTTATGTACATTTTTTATATTTTTTCAATATCCGTGTGCCAATTATTTTGACATGGGAGCGTGTTAAATTTGTATCAAAATAATATTACTTGTATACTATAGTGACACCTATTGTTTATTTAAGTGCAACTACATTAGTACTGAGATGAAATGTTAAAGTAGTAATGCCACTGTAAATTGAAGTGAAAAATTATATAAGTCAGTCTGTGTCGAGCACTCGGTAGTTTTATTAGCTTTAGAAGTATATTTGCCTTGAGCGGCAAAAGAAATAAGTTTTTTTTTAAATAAACAGAAAAATTTGGCTCTTTGGATGCCATCAGCTTAGCGCTTGCGCTGACAAAGTTAAAGCCCTAACCTATGATACAAGCAAGTATTGCTTTAAATCTCTGCTTTGTAGTGAAATTGAAGCATATTTGCCTTCAGTGGCAAAAGAAATAAGTTTTGTTTGAAAAAAGTTTAGAAATATCGGCTCTTCGGATGCCATCAGCTTAGCGCTTGCGCTGACGTAGTTGAAATCCTAATCTACGATAAAGTTAAAACGCTGATCTACGATAAAAGCAAGTTTTGCTTTTAACTTCTGCCGTTTGGAGGCATATTGTTCTAAGAGTTCTTAGTAATCTCCAAAGATTACTAAGCACTGAATTACAGGCTGTACAGAACCATAAGAAATCAGTTCCAAATACGCCGCAACCCTGATGTTGCTATAGGTAGAGAATTTATTATTTCTTTTTTATATGTTTATATAGCAAAATCTTTTCTATCTCCAGGTTGAAGATTTCTATCGATTTAGGACAACCAACTTGCTTTTATCAGCTTCAAAGGACCAACAAGTCTACTTCAACACACTTCTACGCAGGAGCGAAATAGCGTTCGGAACAAAAAAATCTCCAGTTTGCAGCTTTTTTTGATAATCAACGTAAATTATATTCAGGAAGACGTCGGGAGTTAGTTAAGAATCCTTTTGTTTATATAATTTTCACTATTTCATTTGATTAAGTTTGTAAAGTAGAAGGAGTAAGATGTCTGTATCCAAACATAATCCCTTGAAAAGAAAGTACAATAAAACTCCTAATAAACTACACTGTCACTTTTGCGATGTTGAAGTTAGTCAACAATTTTTCAAGAGCCATTTAAGGAGTAATGAGCATAAAAAAATGCATCCCAAATCAATGGTGGTGATCAGGGAAAAGTGAGGAAAATTTCACAAGCATTTGCTACTCGAATAGCAACATACCAAATCATTAACGAAAATAAGAATTTAAGTATTGAAGAGTTTTTAAAAAATGAGAGTCATTGTTCCACAGATCTTATTAGTGCTCAACTTCAAGAGCTCACAGCTGTAAAAGTCAATTTAGAACTTTTTGCTGTTTTTATAAAATTTGATTTAAGTAGCCAGAATGATATAAGCGGTTTAAAATCATTCAATACGAAGAATGTAATCATTACCAGGGGTTGCGATCTTAAGTATGTTTACGAAGATTTTTGTGGTGTTATCGTGAAAAAAAGTGAGGAATTTCAAGAGAGGGATAGTGGCTGAGCATTTCAACAGGTCCTTTATTTACAGATTAACATAAATAAGTATACACCCTTCCATGGAGGATCTTATCTACCTCTACCAAAAGAGGTAATGTAAAAAAGAGCATGTGTGAATGTAAAAAATTCCGATGATGCATGTTTCGCTTGGGCTATCGTTTCTGCTCTTCATCCTGCTGAACAAAATAGTTGTCGTGTTAGCTCTTACCCCCATTACTCAACTGTTTTGAACTTGGATGGTATTACGTTTCCTATTACTTTCAAAGAGATTCCCATTTTCGAGGAAAAAAATAATTTGAGCGTAAATGTCTATGGCTGGAAAAAGGGATCTATTGAAGGTCCATTCTATTTTTCCAAAAGCAGGCAAACCTCTAAAACACATATAAATCTACTTTATGTGGAAAATGAAAAAGGTACCATAGGACATTATTGCTGGATAAAAAATTTAAGTCGCCTTGTGAACAGTGGAATGACTAAATATGGTCACACATCTTACCTCTGTGATGGGTGCCTTATTAAATTTACTAGCGTTGAGCGATACAATAAGCATATCAAACATGATTGTAATTAGATCCATACAATTTGACCATCAGAAAAGGAAAAATATTTAAAGTTTAAAAATGTAGGAAGGCAGATAAAAGTACCATTTATAGTCTATGCGGACTTTGAAGCATTACTGCAACCAATAGAATCATGTTCTCCAGACCCTCAGAGTTCATTTACAGAGACTACGCACATTCATGTACCATATAGCGTTGCATATTATATAAAGTGCAGCTATGATTCATCCCTGAATAAATTAGAAATTTTCAGAGGCAGTGACTGCCCTAAGGTTTTCCTAAGTAGGTTGCAAGAAGATGTGAAACGTATATTTAGGATCTTAAAGGTAAACAAGCCCATGCAGTTGTCCGATGAGGAAGAAGAGAAGTTTTTAAACGCAGTGTCTTGTCATATTTGTGATGAAAAGTTTGACTCAGAAACCCGGAAAGTAAGAGATCATTGTCATTTGACAGGAGTCTTTAGAGGCGAAGCCTGTAACAAATGTAATATTCTATATAGAGTTCCCAAATTCATACCCATAGTCTTCCATAATCTTAGTGGATATGATGCTCATTTCATATTTCAGAATTTTGGAGGAGGTTCTGATAATATTGAAGTTATTCCTAAAAATAAGGAAAAATATATTGGATTTTCCAAACGTATTAGGGTTGATGATGCAACAATAACATTAAGGTTTATTGATTCTTATCTTTTTATGGGCTGTAGTTTAGATAAGCTAGCTAAGAACTTAAGTTCCGATAAATTTCTCGAGACTAAAAGGTATCATTCTGACGATAGTTTGTTCAACCTCGCGGTAAGAAAGGGGCTCTCCCCATACGAGTATATAGATTCCTTCACCAAACTTGATGAAACATACCTGCCTGCCAAATCATGTTTTTACAGTACACTACAAAATAGCGGGATCAGTGATGAAGAGTATAAGCATGCTCAAAATGTATGGGAAAATTCAATTGTCAAACACTGAGTCAGTACTCTGATGTTTACTTAATAACAGATGTACTCCTTTTAACAGATATATTTGAAGAATTTTGAAATGTATGCCAGGAAATCTATGGACTAGATCCAGCTCATTATTTTACGGCCCCTTCACTCAGCTGGGATAGCATGCTCAAAAGCACTAAAGTTGAGCTCGAATTGCCAACAGATATTGATATGTACAATTTCGTGAAGCAGGGAATTAGAGGGGGACTCTGTCAATGCACTCAAAGATATTCAAAGGCAAACAATAAATACATAACTTCAAACAATCCTAATCTTGATAGTAACTATATTCTGTATATTGATGCAAATCACCTATACGGTTTGGCAATGAGTCAATATTTACCCATCAATGGTTTTCGCTGGCTAAGCAATGAGGAAATCCAATGTTCAGATATTCTGAATGTTGAGGACACTGCTTCTAAGGGGTTAATTTTATCCGTTGATTTAGACTATCCAGAAGACCTCCATGAGCTACACAATGATCTTCCATTTTGCCCCGAAAGTCGGATCCCACCTCTTGAAACATCTAAATGTAAGAAACTGATCGCAACCGAATCAAATAAACGTAATTACACTATCCACTATAGAAATCCAATGTGCTCAAAAATTATATGATCCCATGGATCAGCCATTTGAATCATTTTGTAAAGCACAAACTTGTTGAAAAGATCTCTGCTTCATGCAAACCATCGCAAGGGCCTTAACATGAATTAATTCAGCCTGTTGTTTAGTCGATGTATTAAGGTTTTATAGTGGAACTTATTAAGTATATTGAATCATCTTGGTGTTCTCATGTATGATCAACCCTTTTGGATTATCTGGGATATGCTATGACCGGAACGATTTTTTTCCTGTCATTAAACAATTGAGTAAAATTTTGGTACCTCCAACTGACTAAAAATCTTTTCAACAAGTTTGTGCTTTACAAAATGATTCAAATGGCTGATCCATGTGATCATATGATTTTTGAGCATATTGGATGAGTTCATAAGTGTAGCAACATAATTTCAATGCAATGGAACATTATAGTGGGCAATAAGGGTCCCATGGGCCGCAAATCCTATGAAGACATAAAAACCTAGAGAACTGAAATAGAATTGCTGTAGAAAGAGGATCCTATAGAGTAGATAGACAGAGGTCAAGAGAAAAAACTGACGCACATAAAAAAGAATGGTGACTTGACTCATTCTTATGAAGAATGCATCAGTGTGAAATAAGATCAATTAACTCTCGAGCAAATAACAATGGCTTCCTCCTAATCAAGATTTGTTCACCAGAACAGCAACATAGACGTGGAGATTCTTGCCTGACTCATGTATGCCTACAAATAACTTGGAAGATAATGAACATCCAGTCTTGATAACCAATAGGCTTAAAGCAAATCGTTACGAGCATATAACATTTGAAGTAAGGTGTAAAAATGCTGACTGTAACTGTATGGAAAGTAATAAGAAATTTCTTATAAATATCTAATTACCAAGCAACAAATAAATTTAGGGAATGAAAGCTAGCACGTTAGGTCAAACGCTCAACTTATCAACTAAACACAGCTATACAGACAGCTTAAGAGATAGCATATCAAGTAAACAGACAGGGCATCAGCTGAAAAGATAGCTACATAGACCACTTACCAGCTAAACAGACGGGTTTTTCAGCTAAACGGTTAGCTTATCAGACAGCATAACAACTAAACAGACAGGGCATCAGCTAAATAGACAAACGCATAGACAGCATTATACATAAAATAGACAGCTCATCAGCAAAAGCGATAGCTACACAGACAGCTCAATAGATATCATATCAGCTAAATAGACAGGGAATTGGCTTCAAAGACAGCTACATAGACAGCATTATACATAAGATAGACAGCTCATCAGCAAAAGTGACAGCTAAACAGACCACTAGGAACTGAGTAGGACCAAATATTCGAATGATTTCCTAGTAGACAAGGTATTGAAGACAAAAGGTGTCAAAATCTTTGTTAAATCGTTATAATTTTCAAAAGACCATAATTCATGTATTAACAAAATTGATTTATTGTAACAAACATAGTATAATAAAATGACTTACTTGATAACATATTGTGTGTTTTCTTATGAACTAAAACTATGAATTTATCATATGATTGCCCCAAGCTAAAGTATTATGAGAGTTTGGAATCAGGAAACGCTTATCATCATCTCCTGAAAGACTTATTTTATTAACTAACCTAGTATAAATAAGGTGCTTATCACATCTAAATGTATACATTTTACTAAATAATTTTAATTTCGTTTCCTCTACACATTTTATAAAATCTGATGGCTCAATTTCATTATTTACAACCGATTTTTTGATGCCTTTAATTTTTTTAATACATGACTTAACTGTTATAATGCAATATGACTTTGCTTTTGTTCCAATAAACTCTGCTATGGGATTTATGGGGCTTTCATCTTTAAATCTACCCAATACTTTTTGGTTAACTTGAGGAATATTATATACATTATTTTTAGGGTAATTGCTAGTATCAAATAAATTTATATTATTTTTAATATCATCATAAATGTCCTCAGTTTTTACATTATAGATAAAAGAGTCTGTATCCATATATAAAAGTTGAGCCTGACTATTGTACTTATTTTTGATAAAACTATAATGAAAATCATACATCAACGTTTTTGACACATCAAGAATTGCCATGCCGATATAAATTGGCTTATCATATTCAACATTGATTTGATCCATTTGAATGAGAACTAAATCTACGTTAATTACTTTACAACTATGAAAATTAGGTCGACTAATGTAGTAATGAGCTCCTTTTTTTTTCCGACATTATCCCAATGGGTTGAGACCTTAACACTTACATAACTATCTACATTTTCCATGGTTTTTCCAAATACACTATTATTCATTAATTTTTAGAAATCTTTTTCAAAATCATTAGTTGCCTTAGTACGCATTTCAGTATTTAAGTCTACATATTTTTTTAACCATGGTGATTGACTAAACTCTATTGCACGATGTATTTTAACTAATTTGAGTCCTGCACGTAAACACTGTTTTAAATTTCTATAGTGGATAGTGTAATTACGTTTATTTGATTCGGTTGCGATCAGTTTCTTACATTTAGATGTTTCAAGAGGTGGGATCCGACTTTCGGGGCAAAATGGAAGATCATTGTGTAGCCCATGGAGGTCTTCTGGATAGTCTAAATCAACGGATAAAATTAACCCCTTAGAAGCAGTGTCCTCAACATTCAGAATATCTAAACATTGGATTTCCTCATTGCTTAGCCAGCGAAAACCATTGATGGGTAAATATTGACTCATTGCCCAACCGTGTAGGTGATTTGCATCAATATACAGAATATAGTTACTATCAAGATTAGGATTGTTTGAAGTTATGTATTTATTGTTTGCCTTTGAATATCTTTGAGTGCATTGACAGAGTCCCCCTCTAATTCCCTGCTTCACGAAATTGTACATATCAATATCTGTTGGCAATTCGAGCTCAACTTTAGTGCTTTTGAGCATGCTATCCCAGCTGAGTGAAGGGGCCGTAAAATAATGAGCTTGATCTAGTCCATAGATTTCCTGGCATACATTTCTAAATTCTTCAAATATATCTGTTAAAAGGAGTACATCTGTTATTAAGTAAACATTAGAGTACTGACTCAGTGTTTGACAATTGAATTTTCCCATACATTTTGAGCATGCTTATACTCTTCATCACTGATCCCGCTATTTTGTAGTGTACTGTGAAAACATGATTTGGCAGGCAGGTATGTTTCATCAAGTTTGGTGGAGGAATCTTTATACTCGTATGGGAAAACCCCCTTTCTTACCGCGAAGTTGAACAAACTATCGTCAGAATGATACCTTTTAGTCTCGAGAAATTTATCGGAACTTAAGTTCTTAGCTAGCTTATCTAAACTACAGCCCATAAAACGATAAGAATCAATAAACCTTAATCTTATTGTTGCATCATCAACCCTCATATGTTTGGAAAATCCAATATATTTTTCCTTATTTTTAGGAATAACTTCAATATTATCAGAACCTCCTCTAAAATTCTGAAATATGAAATGAGCATCATATCCACTAAGATTATGGAAGACTATGGGTATGAATTTGGGAACTCTATATAGAATATTACATTTGTTACAGGCTGCACCTCTAAAGACTCCTGTCAAATGACAATGATCTCTTACTTTCCGGGTTTCTGAGTCAAACTTTTCATCACAAATATGACAAGACACTGCGTTTAAAAACTTCTCTTCCTCCTCATCGGACAATTGCATGGGCTTGTTTACCTTTAAGATCCTAAATATACGTTTCACATCTTCTTGCAACCTACTTAGGAAAACCTTAGGGCAGTCACTGCCTCTGAAAATTTCTAATTTATTCAGGGATGAATCATAGCTGCACTTTATATAATATGCAACGCTATATGGTACATGAATGTGCGTAGTCTCTGTAAATGAACTCTGAGGGTCTGGAGAACATGATTCTATTGGTTGCAGTAATGCTTCAAAGTCCGCATAGACTATAAATGGTACTTTTATCTGCCTTCCTACATTTTTAAACTTTAAATATTTTTCCTTTTCTGATAGTCAAATTGTATGGATCTTATTACAATCATGTTTGATATGCTCATTGTATCGCTCAACGCTAGTAAATTTAATAAGGCACCCATCACAGAGGTAAGATGTGTGACCATATTTAGTCATTCCACTGTTCACAAGGCGACTTAAATTTTTTATCCAGCAATAATGTCCTATGGTACCTTTTTCATTTTCCACATAAAGTAGATTTATATGTTTTTTAGAGGTTTGCCTGTTTTTGGAAAAATAGAATGGACCTTCAATAGATCCCTTTTTCCAGCCATAGACATTTACGCTCAAATTATTTTTTTCCTCGGAAATGGGAATCTCTTTGAAAGTAATAGGAAACGTAATACCATCCAAGTTCAAAACAGTTGAGTAATGGGGGTGAAAGCTAACACGACAACTATTTCGTTCAGCAGGATGAAGAGCAGAAACGATAGCCCAAGCGAAACATGCATCATCGGAATTTTTTACATTCACACATGCTCTTTTTAACATTACCTCTTTTGGTAGAGGTAGATAAGATCCTCCATGGAAGGGTGTATACTTATTTATGTTAACCTGTAAATAAAGGACCTGTTGGAATGCCCAGCCACTATCCCTCTCTTGAAATTCCTCACTTTTTTTCACGATAACACCACAAAAATCTTTGTAAACATACTTAAGTTCGCAACCCCTGGTAATGATTACATTCTTCGTATTGAATGATTTTAAATCGCTTATATCATTCTGGCTACTTAAATCAAATTTTATAAAAACAGCAAAAAGTTCTAAATTGACTTTTACAGCTGTGAGCTCTTGAAGTTGAGCACTAATAAGATCTGTGGAACAATGGCTCTCATTTTTTTAAAACTCTTCAATACTTAAATTCTTATTTTCGTTAATGATTTGGTATGTTGCTATTCGAGTAGCAAATGCTTGTGAAATTTTCCTCACTTTTCCCTGATCACCACCATTGATTTGGGATGCATTTTTTTATGCTCATTACTCCTTAAATGGCTCTTGAAAAATTGTTGACTAACTTCAACATCGCAAAAGTGACAGTGTAGTTTATTAGGAGTTTTATTGTACTTTCTTTTCAAGAGATTATGTTTGGATACAGACATCTTACTCCTTCTACTTTACTAACTTAATCAAATGAAATAGTGAAAATTATATAAACCAAAGGATTCTTAACTAACTCCCGACGTCTTCCTGAATATAATTTACGTTGATTATCAAAAAAAGCTGCAAACTGGAGATTTTTTCGCTCCAAATGCTATTTCGCTCCTGGGTAGAAGTGTGTTGAAGTAGACTTGTTGCTCCTCTGAAGCTGATAAAAGCAGGTTGGTTGTCCTAAATCGATAGAAATCTTCAACCTGGAGATAGAAAAGATTTTGCTGTATAAACATATAAAAAGAAATAATAAATTCCCTGCCTATAGCAACATCAGGGTTGCGGCGTATTTGGAACTGATTCCTTATGGTTCTGTACAGCCTGTAATTCAGTGCTTAGTAATCTTTGGAGATTACTAAGAACTCTTAGAACAATATGCCTCTAAACGGCAGAAGTTAAAAGCAAAACTTGCTTTTATCGTAGACTAGTGTTTTAACTTTATTGTAGATTAGGATTTCAACTACATCAGCGCAAGCGCTAAGCTGATGGCATCCGAAGAGCCGATATTTCTAAATTTTTTTCAAACAAAACTTATTTCTTTTGCCACTGAAGGCAAATATGCTTCAATTTCACTACAAAGCAGAGATTTAAAGCAATACTTGCTTGTATCATAGGTTAGGGCTTTAACTTTGTCAGCGCAAGCGCTAACCTGATGGCATCCAAAGAGCCAATATTTCTATTTATTTAAAACAAAACTTATTTCTTTTGCCGCTGAAGGCAAATATACTTCTAAACCGCACACGTTTTCCCTTGAAACCACAATAACCTTCTCTATTTTCTTCAGGCCTTTTTATACAATTCTTGAACCTATTTCTATTCTCTATACAAACAAAAAAAGGTCACTCCAAATATCTTAAGATAAGCTAGCTTCCGTTCCCAGCCATAAAGGACACTGTAGACGAAACGTCATAAATTCTCACCAAAAAATTATCATACACTCTGTATCTGATCTATACGCCTAAAACATCAACGGCTACAAAAAAACCAAAGTGCTCCATAAATTATCGCCCATAATGTTCTTATTTCTTAACACATTCCATACATACATTGTTTCTAACATCTAAAATTCCCATACTCAAATTTCCACATATATCAAGTAGCACTTCTTACTACTCCCATTATTGGGATCATCATAAGTGGCACCTCATAAATCATACTGCCATAATCACCATACATTTATCTCACTTAACTAGCTTATATTCTCATCAATACGATCACTAGAAGCCATGTCCAATTATCACCTCATAAAATTGAACCACAAAAACTAATAGCCTTTCCCTAACATGGAAAAGATTAACTCACTCCATATCACGTGTGAAAAAACATCCTTGAGAATATATGTCACATATGGATGCATGCAAGTGCATGCGATAAGAAAAAACGCTGCGGAAGGTACTTGAGATTGAAAAGGATCGTCTGTAGAATGTAGACAGCCATGTAAATGATTTATGGGTTCATGTATTTTGACCTTTTTACCACATGGACTTGGGAAATTAATAAAAAAATATCATGGGAATATTTAGGAATTGATATCCGTATTCTCTTTGTAATGAGAAAAATTCATATAATTAAATGAATGGATAAATGAAATTTATATGTATGCTCTAAAGATTATTAAAACTAAGACATATATAGGAAACCCTTCCAGATGAATAAAAAATATGGATAGTATAATTATCTATCGCTAAAAGCGTCGAAGGCTTAAACATTTATATTGATCCTGTATAAACACGCTGAGAAATCCAGGTATTTAATTTATTAATTGGAAATATGGGACTGTCTTGGACAGGAATCAATTTGCTGGTTTCACTATTCACTATTAGAGGCTGTAAAGACTAAGGATGTAATATAAAGACATATGCCCATTCTAAATTGTATCCAACAAGACTAGTTCCACTATTAACCGATAGAGGCTACTTAGACTCGGAATACTTACCTACCTAACCAAGATACAGATGTATATTTACCTTAGACCCATACCTTCTCACCCCTGGTACCCAACTATACCAATCTTGTACACATACCCACATACCTAAGGCCCACACCTACACTAATCTGATACACATATCCACATACCCTAGACACACACCCTCGCCGCAACCATCCATGACATCCACACATATCCCGGACTCATACCTTCTTATCCCAGGCACCTACCTATACCACCCTAATACAAGCACCCATACACCCAAGACACACACCCTCGACAACATTTGAAGTTTGTATGGAAAAAGTGCGTTAGAGACGGTAGTCTATACCTACTAAGTCCACAAACATAACCATCCTGTAGATCGATCGGTGGAAAATATTTGGTTGTAAGAACGGAATCGCTTCCGCTTAAAGTTAATGTTAGTGACATGACGATAAAGAAAACACTGATTGGTCCTTTTTCTTTTCTGAAAGTATTTTACTTTATTTTATATATACGAGTATATACATGCTGATACAATAAAGATTTTAAAAATTCGTATAAAAATTTTAAGCATAAATGACTACAGTTGTCTGAATCATAACTTTGATATATATAATAGTTGTATTTTATATTCCATTTTATATTCCAAAGCTATCAAAGTATTCTACATAACTATTTTGCTTGTTGTATGCTCTACAATGTGTACCAGAACCTTGAATACTATCGAGGTAGACACTGCCGCACTCGTTTTGTCTATGAGCTCTTTTCGGTTAATTATTTCGCATAAAAACTCCTCTGAAGTTAGGTAAGGACCGAGCAAACTTTCTTAAATCATTTTCGTTTGAGGCTCTTTGGGGTAGCGTTGTTAATAGTTTTTTGGAAATGGATTCAAATACATTCCTAAACCTTTCCTGTACGGTCTCAGATGCTATACTTTCCCTACGGCTATCTCCTCCATTCGTTGGTTGTGTCACTTTTTTTCTTCTAATGTCTTTTTGGCATTATTGGTCATATTAACAGCTTGAGCTATTCCGGCAGCTCCACCTGATAAAGCAGCTAATGCAGACAGTCCCGCGAAAAGTGGAAGCAGAAAGGGTAGGACTCCACCAACTTTAGGAATGGGTTTTATTCTTGGGGTTTTGATAGCCTTCTTATGCCCCTTGGTTATAATTTTTGCAGCAGCTAAGGCTATTCTAATATCGGTTTTCAGATTATTGGGTTTCATTTTCTTAATGATTTTCCGCACAGTGGAAACGACAGCTCCAAATTTCGATTTGGTTTGTTAGTTACAAGTAAAGCGTTCGCGCGTTCTGCTAATCCTGCATCTGTTGACCTGACTCGCTGCCACGCTTCGTTGGCTAATATTTTGTCAAGTCTGTGACGATCATGTGGTTCTTTGAATTTTGAATATCCAATATCGTGTTTTTCACAGGCTTGATCCAATAAATTTATTCCGGGGTCACATCTAGCAAGTCGCTTGCTAAGTTTCGTGCCAGGACCACAGTATTGATATCCAGTCAAATGTAGCTCAATCGGTAGTCTATTAATGAAATTATTATTAAAACTTCTTCCACTCGCTGCTTTTCGCGATGTACTACTGTATTTTTTTTTAATACCTCCATTCCCTACCACTCTCTCCATCACTTTTTCTTCGTCGCACAACGCTCGTGCGATCTGCATTCACATTACGTCGCTTGGTCTTTTGTGCCACCCAGACAATGTTTAATACATCATAAGGGGGCACACAATATAGTGTGAACTAGTCCTTTTCATGAACATCTAGTCCAAAAAAAATCATGATCAGCTCTCAGAGATAAAAAAAATTCAATATAATACGACGCATTCAAAAAAAACTGTAACTGTCACTTCAGTATCTCGCCGATAGGGTCAAAAAGAACATCCTAAGATACTGGGCTCATAAACGCAGGATTACAGGTCCACGCTTCAATCAGTGGTCATTAAATGCTCCCTTAGTCTTTTCTTAAATACCATAAGTGAGTTTGCTTCCTTAACAATCTCTAGTAGATTGTTATATATACGCAGAGCATCATTCGTTGCATCGTTCTTCAGACGCTCCGTTCTGGCAAAAGGTATTACGAATTGATCTGCATTCCTCGCATTATATGGGTTGATCCTTTGAGGAACAAGATGAAACTGGAGTGGACATCCATGTGTACACCTTGTCGCAACTACCCCTGCGACCGCCTGCCTTACTACGTGTCTTTTTGCACCTACCCCCTGCGACCGTGATTCTAAAGCTAGTTAAGTGGAACCCAATGGGTTGTCACAAGAAAGTAAACAAACGCTTATGCACTCGTAAATATGGTTTCATTGCAAATAACACTTCACAGAACAAGAAAATAGCATTGAATACAAATAAAGCATTATGGCCACTTAGGGTAGAAAACACTGTCGTATCGATAACCCATCGTTTTCTAGCAATAACGCACATTACACTTTTAATTGAGTTCCTCGCTCCGATTTACAATGTCACTACTTAAAATGTTGTTATCCCTAAAGCAGGTGTAATATTACTTTCACTACAGTCAATATGTACCTCCGGACACGTTCTCGAACCGAAAAAACGACTAAATTCCGAATCGTATCTCACGCGCCAGGTAAATTTCGCGTCCATGTTTAGTCGTCAAATTGACAATCTGGCTCACGAGAGGAGAAATTGTGGAAATTATTGGAAATGAAATGACAATCATGCTCAGAAGGTGGTCATATCATTTTCTATGGAGCTTATATGAGCATAGCCTCTCCATTTGTTCCGTTCCTCAAAGGGTTGATCTGTGATACCTAATTAATAGCGCTCGTTCCGATCCAATAATTTTTGAATTTCTGTAGATAAACTTAGCTTTCTCCATAATAATAATTTGACTAAAGGTTAATGAGTTAGCCAATTGGTAAACCAAACTAGTTTGAGTAAGCATTGGCAGCTTCAGAATGTTTTTATACGCTTTGGTCAGCAGCCTGGATATACTGTTTAAATGTTGCTTTGCTGATTGACTCCAAATAAGTACTCTATAATGCAATTTCGCCAGGACAAACGCATTTAGAACAAGTTTCTTGATGTGTATTGGAAATCCTCATATCTTCTTAACAATCCTTTTATTGGGGCTAATTCCCTCCTTAAGCTATTTATGTGTGGTAACCAGGTCATACGATGGTCTATGATATGACCAAGATATTTCATTTCTAGCACTCTTTGCAATTTTTCGCCATTAATATTTAGGTCGACATCTATGTCTCCTTTGTTCTTTTGCTTAAAGACAATACATTTTATCTTTGAAGTGTTCAATACTAGTTTGTTTCCAATTAACCACTGATGGAATTTTTCTAGATCGTCGTTGATAGTGTTCTCAATGGCAGTTTTGTCTCGTCCTGAATAAAGTAGAACTGTGTCATCAGCATATAATGTGTGATATTCCGTCAGCCCACATGTATTTAGATTATTTGTGTATAGCAGGAACAAGGTTGGGCCCAGTATTGAACCTTGGGGAACTCCTGTTTCCGTAGGTGCATAATCGCTCAGGACATTGTTTATTAAAGTTCTCTGCGATCTTCCCTCCAAGTTACTCTTAAACAACTGCTTAGGACTACCCTGAATACCGTACGATTCAAGTTTAAGAAGCAAGAGGTCATGATCAACTGTATCAAATGCTTTTTTCAAATCCACAAAAATTGCGATGATATAATCACCCCTGTCAAGTCCTAGATTGATGAAACGTGTGACAGAATGTAGGGCTTCCAAAGTACTCTTGTTCTTTTGAAAACCAAACTTCAGTTTGTAATCAATTATTTTATACACTTTGCGCTGATTGCTAAACATGCGTACGATCTTCCTCGTTGGACAGCTCTTACTACAATATGTTATAAATTTTCAACAAAATCTAACTATTTTCATGATTTGTCTTTAGTCAATCTAAGGATGCGGTTAATACAGCAACAGCAAAAGCTGACAGTGGAAAATGCAGACATTGCAAATGAGAGCTGCACAATTAAGCACAGCGAATTATTGCCGAATAGTATTCGAGGTATAATTGTGGGTCCCTCAAACTGCGGCAAAACTAATATTATGATTTCCCTACTGAAACATCCGAATGGTGTGAAATTCGAAAATATTTACATTTATTCGAAATCACTGTATCAACGCAAATACAATCGCTTACATCAGGCTGTAAGACCTATTTTCGGACTAGGTTTCCATACATTTTCAAACAATAGCCAAGTGATTCCACACGAAGAAGCGAAGACTAATTCTGTATTCATTTTTGATTATATCGCCAGCGAGAAACAAGATAACGTTCGATTATATTGCTGCATGGGACGACATTATAATATTGATAGTTTTTATCTATGTCAAACTTATACGAGAGTTCCAAAACATTTAATTCGAGGTAACGCACACTTTTTGATTATATTCAAACAAGATGATTTGAATTCAAGACATATTTATAATGATCACGTACACGCCAACATGATCTTTGATCAATTTAGAACGATTTGTGCAGAAAGTTGGAGCGATAAATATGGATTCTGTGTAATTGGTAAAGATAGTTCCCTAGACAAGGAACGATATCGAAAGGGATTCGATGTATTCATAATACTATAAATATCATATTATAAAAGCTAATCACAACAGTTCAAAGGAATAGTTCAGTATCAGTTGCATATCAGTACAAAGCAGTTCAGTATCAATTCCATAACAGTTCCAAAGCAGTTCCAGAGCAGTTCAGTACCAGTTCCATAGCAGTTCACTACCAGTTCCACGGTAGTACAAAGCAGTTTGAAGCAGTTTCTTCTTCATAACAGATGAAAGCAGTTCAGTCCCAGTTCGAAGGGTTATATTGATGCAATTCGATAGCTGTTCAATACAGTTTGATGACAACTCAGTACGGATTGAGTGTAATAGGGATGAAGTCATTTCCAATCAATTGATACACAATATAAATCGATTCAAGTGCAGTAAAAAGCATTTCAAAATCAAATTGGAGCCAATTGAAAAAAGTATTTCAAAATATTTTAGCGTTATTTCGAAATTTGTCAAATTGTTGTCGTTGCTGTTGCTGTTATCGACATCCTTCCTTTGAATAATGAAACGTACAAAGTATGATAAACAATTGCTCCACGGTATTGTAGAGACAACCAATTTAATAAGGAAAAAATTTCAGCAGTTGAAAACTAACAAAGCTGGGACAGAGATTCAGTTGGAGGAAACATTTAAGCCAATTACAAAACCTCTCAAAGAATTTGTTAAGAGAGCCAAGTTCTTGCAAGACTCCGATATAAAAAATGAAATTAAAGAAGAGCCACCATCGCCGTGGGCGCAATCGCTACCATCGCCGCTTCCAGTTCGAGCTAAATACAAAGAAAAAATATATGAGAAAAATAGTGACGCCGATGAAGATGAAGGGAATGAAGGACATTTTAAAACGCACACACCGAAGTTAAGGTGAAAACTTAACTTTAACAACGTCAGCACAACCACCACCACCCCATCCACTTCTTCCACAAGATTTTCAGAGATTCTAATGCGATAATTGGATATATATGCGAATAAACCGAATGAAATTGATAGGATATAGGGAGTATATAAAGATGATGATAATTTTGGTGAGCAGTGGAAAATAGGAAACTCAAATTTCACAATCGATGGCAATCAAATACTTGTAAATGAGAAATCTTACACGGGAACTCGAGGTTTGTATGAACTGCTTTTCATGAGGCAGCCAGATGAAACTTTATATACAAATGAAGACTTGGAGAATTATAAAAGTATTCTTCTGGACACTAACGCTCACAGACGTTTTTACGATAGTGCTGCCCAGATAAACGGAAATTGAAGCTTTAAATATACAAGAAAAATTTCGAAACTTTTAAATAACAATAAGGATGGAAGAGGACTGATAAATAAATCAATTATTAACCACAAAGACAATAGTTTATTGCAAACATCTAACCAGCATAAGACTACATATATTGTAGTAGATTGGTTACAATTACTTATTGCATCACAGCAAGCCGGTCATAGTAATCATAACAACGAGATTATATCAATTATTGAAGAATTGAAAGAATCACAAATAATAGAATAAGTACGATAGCAAACATCATTATCATCATCATATGCTTATTATTCATAAATGGGTATCGATAAGTTTGCTCGATTTTCAAATGAAAGAGGAGTAAAACGTGGTTTACAAGGTCTCAAGGTTTCCCAGGACCTCAAGATTGAGAAGTTACTATGACAATGGAACACATGCTTCAAAAAGGTCGTATTCCTAAGAACCTGCAAACTGACGACGGCAAAGAATTTTACAACAAGCATTTCAAAAATCTCATGGGAAAATATCAAATAAACCATTGTTCCGCGTACAGTTCCCTCAAAGCATCAATTGTTGAACGTTTCAATCGAACTCTTAAGAATATGATGTGGAAGGAGTTTAGTATGAATGGAAATTATCGATGGACAGGTATAGTAGATGGTCTAGCGTACGTCTATTATAATAGAAAACATAAAATAATAAAAATGCCTTCGTCTACCGTGAATAGATCCAATGAGAAACTACTTCTGTCCACTATTTACAACAACAAAAAACTGATGGGACCATTCAAATATAAAGTAGGCGATTATTTGCGAATCAGTAAATACAAACATTTATTTGAAAAGGCTCATACACCAAACTGGACTACAGAGATTTTTAAGGATCCGTCAGATCCGAATTACCAAACCTGTCACATACCTACTAGAAGATTATGAAGGTAATAAGATTGAAGGAGGTTTTAACGAGCCAGAATTACTGAAAGCAAAATATCCGTAATTATATCTCATTGAAAAAATATTGAAAAGGAATGGCAGTCGAGCGTTGGTTAAGTGGTTGGGGTTTTCAGAAAAACAAAATTCCTGGATAAATGTTAAAGATGTGATGTTGCAGTGATGACTTTTAAATAAAACATTGTAGCGTAATTGATCAATAATATTTATTTATTCATTTATTTAATAAACGTATGCAAAGTTGAGCAAGTTTTTTTATTTCACCAATGTATTTATACTTGAAATCTCCCACTCTTTTTCATCTTCTAATACTACTACCACTATTTGAAAGAAAGAAAGAGAAAGAAGAACGACAACAACACTGATGATTTTACGCATTCTGAAAAGAAGAAGGAAGGGAAGAAATAGACTTATTTGTTATGTTATTTATTTCTGTATGTTAATTTCTTATATGAGTTTACCAATCTTACTTTAGTCTACATTCCTTATTATATTATAATGCCCCCAAGCGTAAGTGATTACTCCATTTCCCTTAAAAATCTCTTATCATCTAAATTACTCAAAGTTACTCTTTTTATACATTCTGTATAGATATTTTGCAACTTAGATCTAAATACAAACATATTCCATTTAAATATTTTATTTCTAAACAAGCAATCTCGATAGTTTTCTAAAGTAAAACTATCCATACTAATTTTCTTCACACCTTTCGCTTTTTTAACATCTACACCATTTTCTACTCTGAAAGAGTACATCTTAGATCTTAATCCTATGAATTCGGTCGTAATGTTCCCATGATTTCCGTCTTTCATCAGACCCAAGAGTTTTGAATTTTTTTGTGGAATATCATATAGATTGTCTATAGTGTATTCCGATGTATCAAAATAATTATCTATATCCTGGAAAATATCTTTATAAAAATCTTTTGTTTCAATACAATCAATGAATGTGTGTCCGTATAGTTAAGAATGAATTTATCACAATACTTGGGTTTTACCATAGAGATATACACTAGAGACGGCAAGCTTTTGTTTCTCGTATAAATCACAGAAGTCTCTTAATAAATACTTAATACTAACATACATTTCATGTACGTACACATCAATTTTTGAAAGCTTTTGGGCTTTCACGAATGAGCTTTAGTATGATCGTCCAAACTCCATCACTGTTCGAAATTAATTTCGAAATTGCAAAAAAAAAAGTTTACTATTTCCTACTTTGTTTAGAATAGTCATATAGTATTTGAAATATTAGACAATGTTTCCAAATATCATTTATCAAACATCATTCCTCTTCATAAAATTGAAAAACAAAATACAAAGTGCGCCATATTTAAAAAGTTGTCGATCGAATTATCACCTGTGAATAGCTTGCACACCCCTGAATTCGAATATGATCTTCAGCTGACGAAAAATTGACAGTTGTCAATTCTGCAAATTGAATGACAACAAATTAATCGTGAGTAGTGAAATTTCTGAAATTGGTAAAATAAATTACCAGTTTTTTGTGTTTTTCAGTGCAAAATTGAAAAATGAAGTGTATAATCTGCAAGTATGAGCAGCAACGCGGGAGCGACACGCCGTACTTTTCATTATTTAGGTAAGTAAAGTGCAGTGAATAAATAAATTCTGTGTCTGAGTGTAATTTACGTGAAATTTTCTTGTTCCGTTCATGTTTTCCGTATGTTATGTGAAATAATACATAATTTTGAATGTTTCGCGAATCTGTAATGATTTTCAGCTTTTTAGTCCAAACGCGGAACCGACCTCTCATCGGTTCTAGACGTTAAGTCTGAGTAGTGCCAACGGATGGTACCAACAGGTCAACCAATCCGTGCACCGTAACCCATTCACGCGGTGGCTGCTTGTCGGCCAGCTAGTTCGGAGAGGATTTCGGTCGCGGGTCTCCGAATGGGTTACGCTCAATTACAATATTTTCAGCCACCTGAACATGCCCGTTTTCAAAACGCGTTATCAAAACCAAACCATACGGAGAAGAAACCTACTTTACGTTACTCCGTATTTCTTCATTCATCCAGTTAAGAATACAAAATCTAATTTTCATTTCACGTTTCCGAAGTCTCGACGCGGTACCAAAAAGTATGCTACTCTAACTCAACCCGACGAAAACTACTCTAAATAAAATAACAAAACAAGAAAGGTACCGTTACATTCAGCTTCACCAAGCTGATACAAAGATGTCTTTCACTCTTCAACTTTCAATCGTTTCAGTTTCTTCTTCATATAATTTTTAGTGAATTTGACGTGACTCAGATTTTTGACCACTTGGTCCAGGATAATATGATCATAATGAGGTACGACTCGCTCAAACAGATGCTCTTCATCACTGGAATCGTTTTCAGAATGGAGATTTTTATGGGGCTCTACATCATTGACCCAGCAACTAACATGGGACCTTATAATATTGGCCCCTTGAAGAGGATCCCGTAGCCTAGAATTGGACAAGTACTTCCTTAACGTCTTGGAGTGATTTAATGTCATGGATATTGGCCCACTCTAGTTCCTATTCACGTTGGATACGAAACAGTTATGTAACACATTAATATGATGTTCAGTAATGCAATTGGTCTGCACTTCCTAACGATACTTAGCTGGGCAATTAGGATCCTCAACAGCCTCATACAACGGTACATTAGGTGCATTTGCTTCCACAGTCGTCGAGTTTTCCAGCAATTCTCCACTTGATACAGTACTGCCAATTATAACATGTGTAGAAAGCTATCAGGAAGGAATCAGTTCTATTGTAAAGGTTTCAAAAATAATTCACGTGTATTTACCGTTGTGCCTGTTTCATATGTCTCAGGATTTAATTTTGTAGGTAAAACCAATGACTCGCGACGATTCGTAGTTCCATTAACATTACTTACTTTCGACATTTATTAGCACTTTCGCGATGTTTTCATTTAACACAGTCACCCAAGACGCGATAATTAATTCCTCGCCATCTTTATTCTCAACACTCTTCACTTCTCAAATTGACTACTTTGTTTTCTCATCGGACAAAACAGATATGCGGAATGGAACACCACATGGCGGCAATGTGCATTTCCATTTGTCGCCAGTGGCATAGTGTTTTGATGGCAACGGTGGAGGGGGCATTCCCAGATGGATATGTCTCGAAATGTGTCGGAGTTTGGATTAATATTATGTTTCGAATATTTATATCCACAGATCGAAATATTTGGAAAGAAAAGAAATATTTTCTGCGCAACGATATCCGCACGAAAGATGAAGTCCGCTTGCATTTCGAGGTCATACCCATCTGGCCGGGTGCAAGGGTTCGGGATCGGAATCACTTCGATTCCCGGGCGTAGGCGTCACATTACAAATCTTTCCAAGTGAAAACAAAGTGTGTAACGTGCGAGTTAAAAAATTTCCACGGGCGAAATAGTTTTGATGCCAGTTTTAACATTCGGACAACACGCAAATGAAATTTGTTTATCATGTAAGTGTTCGTGCGTTTTTTTTGTTCCGATATTCCGGCCAAAAACAAAACTAAATATTGATTAAAGCTCCATTTCGAACGATTTAGATTTTTTTATGTGAGAATCCTTGCTATTTAAAGTCCCGGTTATGTACAAGGCAGACTTCCCGCGCATAAATTTAAGTTTTGCCGGCTTCGTCCAAAATTATGTTGAGAACAAGTGAATGTGAATAGTTTTTTTTACTAATCCACAGGTGATTGTAAACGTTTCTAACATCGGAGCTTTCGTTTTAATTGATAAGATTAAAAAGTAAACTTAAATACGGTGTAATGATCTCAGTGCAGTGCACCTCCAATATGGTGGCTATTTTATTAAGTTCAAAAACTGGACGGCTTAGTTTAAAAAAATTTTTGTTTTTCTAGGTTTCCAAAATTGTGGCGGATGGAGCGCGCATGGACCGCAGCTATTCGGAAAGGAGTTGGATGCTCCATAAATCCCAAAACTGATAGAGTCTGCGAGCGCCATTCCAATCAAGGCCCAAGTTGTCCTCAACCGCTGTGCCCGTGATTGGAAAGGTAAGTAAAAGTTAATATTTTTATGAACTTAGTAAAAAACATTTTTTTCAGGAGTTCCAGAAATTGCATGTTTCGGCAGATTATATGGAGCTGATAAATGAAGTAAGTATGCATTCATCGATGAAAAATTTATGCTTACAATTAGTAAATGATTGATTTATGTTTCAATTATTATGTGTATCATAAAGGCTTATTGAGAATCATCTTTTTCAGGAAGTTGCCAATTTTCAAGATTTCAGAATAGAACAAATCAGCGTGATCATAAGAAGTAAGTCCTTTTTGTAAATATTAATTCAATATTAAAATTTTTCAGATTTTTGATTCAACGAACACCGAGGTTAACCTAGGAGTGCAAAGCGATGCTTCAATGCGTTTAATTCAAGTAAGTTTTAATACTTCTTTAAAGGAATTTTTCAAAAATATGTAATTTAGTATTATATATTCATTTATTGATTAAAGTAGTAATCCTTTATTTGTTGATTTTGTATTCGAACAAGGTACAAATTCTTTTTTCGAACGATATGCATTTCGGGAAAAAAATGCTCCCTTCTTCAGTATCAGAGAGAAAATAGTTGACACTGAAGAAGGGAGCAATTTTTTTTTAAATTTTTGTATAATGCCATATTTTTGTCTTCATGTATATTTTAGTTTGTAATTTTTAGGGTTTTGTACTAAAATCGATAACCCTATTGCAAAATTTAAAATTCGTTCAACTTCGTTAATAAAAGTATGATCCTCGAATTTCAAATCTTCTCCAATAAAACCGTCCTTGAGATTTTTCTTGATTTTATTCGTTGCTGGTGACTGCATTTTGTAAGTTGAGTACAAAACCCTTCTGACGTGAGCGTAGGTCTGTCTACCCAACTTGTTCTGAATTGTTTTCCAACAAAGTTTTCATATAATTTAAAGTTAAATACTATTTTCATTCCCTTTTGACGTTGGATTTTTTATTCTTTCAATGGTATAACAACGTTTTTGGCTGTTACAGTTTTCTTAAGTAAACTGTAAAGAAGAAAATTATAAAAAATAATGGGAAAGGACGTTATACCATTGAAAGAATAACAAAATGCAATGTTTTTGAATATAAACTAATGTATTTGACTATAAACTTGAAACAAATTTTTACTATCGGGAAGGTGGTTTTGAGGTGCACCCATATTCTTATCAGGTATTAATTTATGGGACTTTAATATAATTTGTGGATGCAAAAACTAATTGAATATGCATGAAATCAAAATCGGAAATACATTCTACAATTTCACGAGCTCCTATCAGTTGATGCAAAACCCATAAGCTAATACCAAATGAGAATACGCGAGCATCTCGAAACCGCCTTCCTTTTAATTAAAAAAAATTTAATTTAGCATTCATAATTTAAAAAGTTTCGAGTCATTGAAATAGTTCTTTGAACTTGCGACTTGTCTTATATAGGAATATCACTCTAGTGTCCGTTTGAAATAACTGTAATTGTATTTAGAACGTGAATAAGGTAACGTTTTCAAAAAGATCGTGCGAAAAATTCATAAAAGACAGATAAATGCGGGCATATTACTGTAGACACGTTTATTTAATGTGATTATGACGCAAGGGGCCTAAAGTAAGGGAATTTATTTAATATTTGTATGTCTTTACTTGTTTAATAGACAATTAACTTCATAGAATAAACTGTTTCGATGTGCAGAGTCCATACGGTTTGAAATAACTGACTTGAAAATGCCTTAAAAAAGATGAAATGAATTTTATGGAAACGATGCAAAATCAATTTACTCGTTTCAAGACAAATGCCACAAGCATTTTCACTATCAGTAAAGAAACAAGGAAAAACTGGTGGCACCGCTTTTATAAAACCGATTTCATTCTTTTTAGGGGAGTTTTCCTTTTTATATTTCACGCTTTCCAGTTGTAAATTCTTTCATTCGAATTCCATTGCGATTCCTTCTTTAAGCTACGTTGTGCCATGATTCTCTCCATCATTTATGAAAATATGCATTCCATTCTGTTGATAAAATTCATGCATGCTGTGTTATCACAATTAGTATACGTATGCCTTAAAGTAATATAAACTTGAAATTGCATAATGTGAATAAAATGCTTCCATTGATAATTTTAATATATTGTTTCAGCCGAAGTAAGTGGAATTTTCCAACAGTAACTTTT
>OZ017738.1:275549133-275654133 GCA_963969285.1 Odontomyia ornata | reverse complement strand
TAAGCCCGTAGAGAGACTTCTCGAGCTTGCATACGACGTTTCTTGCATCTTCTTTCAGCTTCAGTCCTTCCGGAGTTTTCATGAAGATTGTTTCTTCAAGTTTCCCGTACAAAAATGCAGTTTGAACATCGAACTGCACTACGTTGAGATTTTTCGCTGCTATCGTTGCCAGCAGAATCCTTAGTGAGTCATATTTCACGACTGGGGAGAATGTTTCTTTGAAGTCAATGCCTTCACGTTGAAGAAAACCTCTCGCGCACAATCGGGCTTTGAAGCGGTGTGACTTCCCGTCGACGTCCGTCTTCACGCGGAATACCCATTTCGAATCGATTAGTCTCATGTCCGACGTTTTTGTTACAAGTTCCCACGTACGATTTTCTTCATGCGCTTTAAATTCGTCATGAATTGCACTTGCCCACTGCGTGGCTTCAGTGCTCTTTGTTGCTTCTTCGTATGTCAATGGAATCACGTATTCGGCTACATTTGCATCGTGCCGATACCTTCTCGGAGTTTGAATTGCGTTTCGATCTCGCAGGACTCTTCGATTTTCGCGATCTTCTTCTTCTTGCTCGTTCTCTTGTACGTTATCCTCGTTGTGATCTTCTTCTTCTCGTTCTCTGATGTCGACGTTGTCCTCACCGTTGTTCTCGTGTTCTTCTTCCTCGTCGATTTCATGTCCTTCGTTATCTTCTCGTGCCTCATTCATTGGAAGAAATATTTCATTTTCATCTTCCTTCTCATTCGCTTCTACCGACGGCGGCCCGATTTTCTCGTTGAATACGACGTTTCGAACAACGCCGACCTTTTTCTTTTCAGGATCGTATACCCGGTAGTTCGTTGACTCTTCCGTGTATCCAACAAAAACTTTCTTCATTGCTCGAGCGTCAAATTTTCGCATGAATTGTTTTGGAGTGTGTACGTATGCATCTGATCCAAAGAATCGGAGATGCTTTAGGTTCGGAACATTCCCAGTCCACGCTTCGTGCGGAGTTACGGTGCCACTCGTCCATGCGGTTCAATTTAACATGTACACTGCACAATTTACTGCTTCTGCCCATAGAGTCAATGGAAGATTCTTCGCGATTATCATTGTACGGGCACTTTCGACAATCGTCCAATTGTCGCGGTCGGCTTTTCCATTTTGCTCTGGGTTGTACGGCGTTGTTGTTTCTCGTCTGATGCCACATTCCTCAAGATATTTGTCCATCTCTTCGTTACAGAATTCTCGACCATTGTCGGAGCGAAGAGCCTTCATTTTTCTTCTGAATTTGTTCTCGATCATTTTCTCGAAAGTTTTGAATTTTTCGAATACTTCGGATTTCCTTCTCATGAAATAGACGTGCCTGTAGCCTGTTGCTTCGTCTTTGAATGTCAAAAAGAACCTTGATCCTCCGACCGAGTTCGTCGACATGGGCCCACAGACATCTGAGTGCATTTTTTCACCTGGCTTTATTTTCTTGTCGCGCTCCATTTTCTTATTAAAGGGTAACCTGTGCGCTTTTCCAAGACTGCACGGCTCACAGAAAACATCACTTTTGTCTGTAAATGTTACGCCACTCACGAGTCCTTTTTCCGCTAATTCACGAATTGCACGCTTCCCGACGTGTCCCAAACGCTTGTGCCACACGGTTAAATTCATCGCAACTACACACATGTACATTCTGTACATGCCATTGCTTTGCTTTATTCCCGTGGCAAGTACTTCACTGTCACGCGCCACGATAACTTGATTATTTTCGAAACGCACTTGGAATCCCTTTTTAGTACATACTCCGGCAGAGAACAGATTTCTTCGTAACTTTGGCACGTGCAGCACATTTTCGATTTTTGTATCTTGCCACACTCCATCGATCAAGTTTTTAATTTTCACTGTGCCTTCACCGGCGACATTGCAGTTTTGATTATCGCCAAGCGATACTGTAGCACCCGTATTGTCCGATTTGTAGTCTGATAGCCAGTCACGTCGGTGAGTTAGATGTCGCGATGCGCCGCTGTCGATCAGCCAGACATCGCTCTAATCGGCCTTCATCACTTAAGTCTTTGTCCACAGCACCTGAGCGGTTCCCACACTTTTGAAGCTCGACGCAAACGAACCGCTCATTTCACCTACGAATGCACAGTCACGTGTTTTTTCGGCGCCATCGCGAGGCTTTCGCTTGTTTCGGCTGCGACTCGCGTAATGTCCCATGCCTTGGCACTTGTAACACTGCACTTCCTTCATGTCCTGTTTATTTTCAGTCTTTTTATTTTTAGCACTTTTCGTTCCTCGCGAACGACGATTTTGGGCTGTCGCAGCCAACGCTTCTGACGTATCTTCTTCGTCGTTGAGTCTTGCGTCCTCTCTTATCAGCCGTTCCTAGAGGTTATCGAGAGTCTGCCGTACCGGATCCACACTGTCCCATACTACTTGCAGCGTGCTGAACCTCGTGGTGAGACTCGCGAGTATCTTTGCCATTATCGTAGCGTCCGACACATCTTCGCCGATGTCCTTGAGTTGACTCGCCATGTTTGTCACCTTCGCCACATGTTGAACTGCCGTATCCGATTCACTCATTCGATACGCGTGAAACTTTTGTAGCAAACCTAGTTTATTTGTTGCGGTTTTCTGTTCATGAATTAGGCACAATTTATCCCACATTTCTTTCGCAGAAACGCAGGACAATACACACACCTGTTGCGTCTCGTCGAGATTCGACAGTATTATAAACTTTGCCGTTGCATCGTCCTTTATATTTTTCTTCAACGCGGCCGCTTGTCCGTTTCCAGCAGGAGGCTCCGGCCTTGTGCCGTCGACGACATCGAGAACATCATTCATCACAAATAAAGCACTTTCCAGCCTTGAAAATTTGTTCCGTCAAATGGCTTCACGCCCTTTACTGAGATGCCGACTGACATCACGGATTCGATTTTCACTCCGCACGTTTTCACTCTCGTTAGCTTTGACACAACCGAACAATGGCCGACCTCCGTTCCGCGCCACGTGGGACTTGTCGAGTTAATTTTTCCACTTTTTGTTCTCCTAATTTTCACAGTTACTACGTAAACTGGGCCCATAACCTGTTAGACCAGGAATGGGAGAACAAGTTTAGGTGAATAAATAAACGTTGATTTTAGTTTAATAATTTTGTTATTTTATTTAATAATATGAAGACGTTTATTTGCGAGCGTGCTACTGGAGCGATTGAGACGAACTAACTTAACCAACGCGGTGATTGACTCCCGGCGGTCTTCGTCATTCGAGTATTTACGAAGAAGACCGAGTCGAGTATATATATATATATATATATATATATATATATATATATATATATATATATAAAGATATGTATATATATATAGATATATATATATATATATATATATATATATATATATATATATATATATATATATGTATATATATATATATATATATATATATATATATATATATATGTATATATATATATATATATATATATATATATATATATATATATATATATATATATATATATATAATGTGAAAATAATAAAATTATTCGCAAGAAAATCCCATCAGAATGTTATATATTAACACATCGAATAATTTTGTGACTATCTTTTTGTAGTAGGAAATTAATTTGCAAGCGCTGCATTCTCATAAACTTGATCTCCAAGAATACGGTAAACCTCGTCATATGATGAAGAGCTAATTTTTGCCCCCAATTTCGAAATTATCGAACCTATGCGTGTAATTACAATAGCAAATGTAAAAGCTCGTGGCTTCACGAATTTTGTCTTTCGCCGTCTCCTGTATATACCTCTATGGGTTTTACATAGTGGTAATGGAAGTCGTACATATTTAGTTTTGACAAATCGAGTACGGTGAACCCCAAATAGATCCGGTTATTGTAAAAACGGAATACTCTATCCATTTGGATAGCTGCCATGTTATGTGTAAATATGCCGACACTATTAAAATTGAGTTTGGATATGTTTTCGAGCGCCAGAATGTCTACCTCGATTTTCCCAATCTGTTACAATTTTTGCATCCTTCCTTTTGTCCACATCCTCCATTGTTTTGCCATAATCCGCATTATTCATTAGTTTAAAAAAGTTTTTCTCGAATGAATTTTTACTTATCGTGCGATAATGAGTATTCAAGACGATATACAATTTTAGCCAACACGATTGTTTAAATTGCAAAACTCTGTGTACTCGAGTCAACTTCAAACCATTTTGGATGCATTGTTGGAGATTTCTATAATGAAGAATATATTTATGTGTATCCGTTAAATCAACAATAAGCTTAGTAGTTCTTGAACCAGGTGGCAACTTATTTTGTGCACAAAAAGGAAGGTCGTTATGTTGATCGTACAAAGTAGTTGGATACTCCAAATCAACTTCAAAAATGTATCCAATATCAGAATCGTTTGGAATGTGATGAATATCAATGTCGTCTATTTCTTCAACCCACTTAAATTCGGCATATGGAAGAGGTTGCGACATAGCCCAGCCATATAAATTGTTTGCATCTAAATAAATTAAATATTTTGAGGGATCTTCTTCTTTATAAGCTTTCATGTATATATTATTAGCAGTTGAGTGACGATGTGAGCACTGTGTGATACTACCTCTAATTCCTCTTTGCAAGAAAATATGCATATTAATATCAGTAAGAAGCTCAAGTTTAATGGATGTAGTTTTTAGCATAGCATCCCATGTTAATCCGGGGGTCGTTTAATATTGGCAGGGATCAAGCTCGTATATGTTTTTGCAAGGATTCTACGTCTAGCACTCATTGCGTGTAGACGTGTTTTTAATGCTCCTGTCATTAATTTTAAAAATTAATTAATTTTTCACAAAAGTCAGTTTCAAATAATTGAATTAATTTTATACGAGTCAGTCAAAAGCAAGTTTTGATTTTATTGGGGAAGAATTAATCGTCGAAGGCATCGACCAACCGTACCAATAAATCAAGAAAAGGCAACAAACCAAAGACAACTCGGGACTGCTGTATGGAGGAGCCCGACGGCTTCCCTCCGTTGGGGGGCCCCGGGGAGAGTGACGGTGTGAAATTGGCAAGTGTCAACAAGCGGAGACACACGAGCACCCAGGATACCGCAGATGCCGGTCGCAAAACACAAGTGCTCGAGGATAGACAGGAAGTGTGCCGCCTTCGAAGTGAAATCGAAGAGCTAAAGGCAAGAATTCAAACGTATGAAGAAATGTTCAAGACGGCAAAACAAGTTCAAGAGAGTGGTCCGATACGAAAAATCGAAAAACAGAAGAAAGCTGCAACTCCAATAATAACTGAAGAGGTATTAAGTGCTGGTGGCACGAACGAAAGCCAGAACTACTTTGCGGCGCTGGATGGACTCCAGCAGGACATGGAGGTAGACGAAGGTAACAAAGACGATAATTTTATCTTATATTTAAAAAATAAAAATAATGAAAGTAGAAATAGGGAGAAGAAACCAGCCCGTAGTTCTGCTGGTCCTCCTCAAAAAGTAGCCAAGAATACCGAGAAAGTTCCGCCGATTAATGTCTTCGGGCGAAGCGGAAAAGACATGGTTCGGCTGTTGGCAGCCGAAAACAAATTGACAAATTTCGAAATCAAACGAGTAAATTCTGAGAAGCTGTCAATTAGAACGAAATCACTGGTTGATTTCAAATCAGCGAAAGATGCTTTGAATTCTGGGGAGGTTCCGCACTTCACCTATACCCCCAAGAGCGAGAAGAACCAGACGTTCTTGCTGAAGGGCTTGGACTGCGGAGAAGATACCGTCGATCTTCTTCAGGTTCTTAAGGAAACGGCGCCACAAATCGAGTTTATCTCGGTGAAAACATTCGTGACAAGAAGGTCGACGGTAGAAAAAAAAACTTACCACTTTATTTGGTACAAATCACAAATAAGAGCAGTCCAAGCGCTCTTCAGCAAATCAGGTATTTAAATTTTCAAGTGGTGAGGTGGGAACGCCTCCAGAAACGAGAAATCAACCAGTGCTATCGCTGCCAACGATTTGGGCATTCGGCTGCCAACTGCGCCATGCATTACCGATGCGTTAAATGCAAAGACGTGCATGCTCCCGGTGAGTGCAAATTGGCTCAGACGGAGCCAAAAGAGAAGTTATATTGTGTGAACTGCGGTGTTTTTGGTCACCCGGCATTATATCGAGGATGCTCCCGATATCAGGATGCAAGATTGAAATCTGCCCCAAAACAAACACAAATACACCGCAGTGTCTTAGCTCCGAACTTCGTCAAGCCCGGAGTATCATTTGCACTCGCCGCTAGAGGACCAGCAGAAAATGCGGAAAATAGGGTAAATAATGTAAGTGGCAATAATGAGCTGCTTCTCAAAATGTATCAACAATTAAATTCCTTATCAGAGCGAATCGATAAACAAGATTCGAAAATTAACATTGTTTTTCAGCGTTTAGGACTTTCAAATGGCTCAAAATAAGTTGTCATCCAGCCACATTCCCACGGATAGGATTCATCTCATCTCGATCAACGTCAACTCCATTGTTACTTTACATCGGCGTGATTATCTCCTTGAATTCATTGCCAGACAAAAGCCTGACATCCTGCTTCTAACCGAAACCCACCTCAATTCATGGCACTTCATGACATTCAAGGATTTTGAATTCGTAAGAAACGATAGGGTAATAGGTGATGGGGGAGGTGGCACCGGGATATTGGTACGAAGACCCTATTGTTTCCAAAATATTGAAAAAGTCGAATTCAAAAGCTTTGAATCTCTTGAAGTGTCCGTTATCAAAATCTCACTGCCAGGTGGGGATAACCTCTTCGTTATCTCTGCCTATGCAACTGGTGGAACTGTTCTCAAGCTCAAGGAGGAACTCAATTCCTTGTTCGAAATACTCGAATTGAACAGGCTGCATAACTATTATATTCTTGCTGGTGACCTGAACGCCAAGCATACATCATGGCTGAACGCCACCAATAATCCAAGAGGTGTATTCCTGAAATCGTGGATAACAGAGAACCAAATTGAATACAGGTGCGATCTTTAGGGGTCGGAGTTCCCAACATACCCTAGGACAAATTCATATTTGGACCTTTGCATTGCTGACGCAAGACTCGAATTCAACTTTAATAGTCCTCAACGGAAACTGCAGGTGCTTCCTTATGATAGCGACCATAACGCAATCGTAATGGAAATCAATCATCACAGGGATGATTTCTTCCTCATTCCAGTTCAACATGAAAATCATCGGTTGAATTTCAAAAAAACAGACTGGGGAAAGTTTCAAAAGAAGTTTAATCGGGAGTACCAGAAGCAATGTCCCCTTTCTGATGGCGGCAACTCTTGCTCAATGGTTCCTAATGACAGAAATCTAACTAACGATGAAATAGATGTCTATTTGTCGAAGTTAGAGAAGCTGACGTTGGAAACGATTGAGAAAGTAGTTCCCAAGATTAAACATCGAAACAATATGGAAGGATATGAAACACCAACCATCGCAAGGTTGAAAAGATTGAAAAGCCTCCTTCTCACACGCGTCAACAATATTTATCGACGATTTTTGGATTACAACCATCCCTCGTTGTCTTTGTTGAAATTACATCTGAAGAATGTCCGGAACTTAATCCGGTCATACTTCAGGAGTGAGGTCAGCAATCAATGGGCGGAAAAATTGAGGGGTATTAGCCCACAGGACCCAGACGGCGTGTTCGCGAAAGTGAATAGCATATTCCGCAAGAAGTCTCGAGTGAAGGTATCGAATCTTGAAGTCACTAGTGATGAGATAAATCTTCTCGATAGGGCTGGTATCGAAATTGATAGTACGACTCCGGATAGAAATGGAAACAGGATTATTTGTGAAGGATTGGATAAACTTGCCCTGATTGGAACACATTTTGAATTGGTTCATCTACCAAACCCTGAGAGAGGGAACGAAATTTTTTCAGAGGTCGTTGAAGCAAAAGTTTCCGACTTCAAATCAAGCCTGAACGGCCAATCAATTCTTCATTTCAATGAAACATTAACATCTGACCTCATACCGAGCTTGAATCTAATTGATTATTTTGTCAGCTATGAAGACTTGTGTTTCATATTTCGCAAGATAAACAACAAGAAATCATGTGGTAATGATGGTATTCCAAATGTAGTTCTCCGACATTTGCCTGAGGTTGCTATTAGGAACTATTGCATATTGTTCAACAACATGTTGAGCAATTCATATTTCCCAAATGAGTGGAAAAAGGCTAAGGTATTTCCGATCTTGAAGAAAGGAAAAGAATCTTCATGCCCAAAAAGCTATCGCCCAATCAGCTTGCTGCCTAACATCAGCAAGGTGTTTGAAGTGATACTCAACAGAGCATTAAACGCCCACATTGAGGAAAATGAGTTAATGCCGAATTGCCAATTTGGTTTTCGTGCCAGGCATTCGACCACACATGCAATAACGAAAGTAACCTCAGACATCTGTTGGAAACTAAATGATAGACAATGTGTTGGAGCATGTCTCATTGATATGGAGAAAGCCTTTGATACGGTATGGTTAGATGGACTTATTTTTAAACTTCTTCAGGACAAGTTCCCCAGACACCTTGTCGCCATGATGTGTAATATGTTATACGGGAAATCGTTTGTTGTAACCGATGGAAATCTGACAACAATGCGCGAGTTCAAGGTCTTGAATGGTCTACAGCAGGGAACAGTTACTGCGCCTCTGCTCTTCGCAATCTTCATTCGCAAGCTATTGAACGGCTTTGATTTTAACGTCTCGCCAAAGCGATCATTGGTAGCGTTTGCTGATGATCTGATCATCTACACGGCTGACCGAAAAGCTACAACAGTTCAGAGCAATCTCCAAAAAATGTTCAATGATGTACAGCTGTACACTGACAATTGGCGAATGAAAATCAATGCGCAGAAGTGTGAAACAATCTTGTTTCGGACAACGCTGCAGGGGGTCAGTCAAGACCTGAAACGTAATTGGAAAGATTTCCACATCATGGCTGGCGAGGGTAGTTCAGAACGAATTCCACATAAATCCTGTGTTCGATACCTCGGTGTTTATCTCGATCAGTATCTGTACTATACTGAACATGTGAAAATCATGCTCAGTAAAGCACTTAAAGTAGTCATGGCCCTTCGAAAACTCTTTCATTCCAGATACATTGATCAAAAGGTCAAAATTATCTGTTACAAGACACTGGTCAGACCAGTTTTGACCTATGGATGTCAGATCTGGTACAACCAGAGTGCTAGTACTATGGAAAAATTAAGAGTTTTCGAAAGGAAATGTCTTCGTGCATGTACTGGTTTGTACAGAAAGCCTGAGATGGATTGGAAACATTATATATCGAATAGAAGAATTTATCAAACTGCTGAAGTGACTAGAGTCGATATCTTCATATTGAAGCTTCTTCGGAATCATATCGCAAGATCTGTGACTGTGAGTGAAAACCCTTGGATTTCACAGCCGTTCCACCCTACAGACGGGTATATAGCGACTTGCCTCGCTACTGGCTTCATTCCTCCAGAAGCATTCGTGTATTTGGACATGAATGGATATGTTTTTGATTCTGACGGCGTCCCAGTCATATATCACATATATCGACGGGCCACCGATAAGAAGATAAAATATCCTCCGAATTTGAGTTCACGAGACCAACGATTTCAATGGAGATACTCATTTACTAGATTCGTTGAAACTGATCGAGTTGAGACGGCGCAATCCAGGTATTGGTGGCTGAATGACAATGTCTAAATTTTTCGTGTTTGTTTTCAGTTTTGGTGTTTTTCCTTATTTAGTTTTTGAGTTTCAGCTCATTATTGCTACATTTAGTATTGTTATATATTTTTGTTAAAATCAGGTATAGGTTAGGTATATGTAATGTTTACTATATTCCGTTAGAGATAAGATTAAACACTTAGGTTAGGAACATTGTTATAGTATTTTTAGTATAAGATAAAGTTTTTTTGATTGTATTTTATTAGAAATAAGTTACAACATATTAGGTGTAGGATCAAAGTTTCACTGTTGTGTATTATTTATAAATAATTTTTGGATAGTGTTGGTTGGTTTTTTCTCCTTTTTCCAATTGAATTGTAAAAATATGTAATAATCGTAATTAATTGCATTTGCTATAGTTTTTTTTTTTGATGAAATGAGTTTATGATAACGTACAAATTTAGAGAGCCATTTGGGCCATTAAGTTTTTTGATTGTTATTATTTGGAATTTGCTTTATATTCTTTTAAAATTTATAACGATGAGTATTAAATAAAGCGCTTTTGACTTTGACTTTGACTTTATATGTTTTTGCAAACTTTTCGGAAGTTTTTGAAAACATCTGTCAGAAGAAGAACATCTGTTTTCAAATACAACTCCAAATAGTCCCAAATTACAGTACGAGTATAGTTGAATTCGGTCCAAACGTCTTGTGCATGTTTGTAATCTGATTCATTGCACTCTGCATTAGTCATTTTATTAAAGAATTGATCCCGAGATGTAGACATGTGTCATTGAGTCTCTCCCAAGAGCTAATATAATTATAAGGAAATACACCCTTTCGCGTAAGAACGTAAAATTTTTCCTTGTCTTTATATACTGAAGTGACAGTTTTCAAATCTTTCTCATCTAAATTTTTTACAAGAGTATCCAAACTACTCTGCATGAATCTAGCTGAGTCCAAAAATATAAGCTCTACAGTTTCAGTATCATTGACCCGAATTCTTTTTGAAAGGGGAAACATATAGTTCCTTACTAACGGGTATCATTGAAATATCACCCTCGATACAGTCAAGCTCTTTCACAAATAGATGACAATCATATCCTGAAAAGTTGTGAAATAATACTGGAAAAAATTTTGGGGTGCGAAAGAGCAAATTGCAAGAGCTATGTGCGGGACCTCTATAGTTCCCGGTAAAATGACAATGATCATGGACTCTGTCATCTCCTAGCTCCTTTTTGCAAATATGACAAGTCAGTGTATCTCTTTGGGTTCTCTTTTCTATGTCAGTTAAGTGTTTCATTGGCTTTGATTTACTTCTATAGTTAATGAATAGCTATTTTATATCACTAATGATGGATTCAATAAATTTCTCAGAAGAATCTGACCCCTTATAAATTTTAAATAAATCTAAACTCGAATCAAAGGAACATTTGACGAAATAAGCGAATGCACACGGTATGTGTGATTGAATAGCAGTCGTTGATGATATCGCTGCATCTGGTTCACATGTCTCAATATCTTGAAGAACGTATTCGAAATCAGCGTAAATAACAAATGGGAGATCAAGTTGTCGCTCATAGTTCTTGAACTCCAGTATTACTTTGTCCAGACCAACCAATTTCGCAACAATTCTATCACACTCGCCACTATGCTCTTCCAGCTTTTCTTTTGAACTAAAATGCTGAATGCATTTATTATATACATGTATTGAACACCGATCTAGGGTTTGTTGACTGCTAATCAACCTATTGAAACAATGCATATAAAAAAACATCTTTTTTTTTAAATTTGTATTTACCTTGACATGTGCTTTATCCAAACATAATGACTCCTTTCATCCGCCTGCAACAATAATAAGTTGATATGCGTTTCCTTCTCTTGCTTCGTTAAATAATATGGACCAATTACATTTTTTATATCAGCATCATACCCAAATAGATTAATGCTGGTTGTATTATTTAACTCTTCAAAAACAGCAATATCGGGTACACTCAGAGGAAACGTGAGATTCCAAAAATTAATGAAAATTCCATTATTCAACCGTATAACACTATCGGTAATATCATGGATACGATATGATGATTGCGATGCAGTATTCACATCTACTGGATACAATGCAGAAATTATACTCCACTTGAAGCAATAAATGTCGTTATTTCTCACATTCACCAATGCTTTTTTGCTGGCTAATTGCTTCGGTAGCGGAATGAAACTAGTTCCTCTTAGTGGGTTATACTCATTGACATTAACTTCGCAATGCGTTATTTTATTCAGCGAACATCCACTGTCCTATTCCCGAAATTCTTCCATTTTTGTTCCTATTTGCAATGTCATGTTGTTAAATGAGCTCTCCAATCCAGTTGCACTCATTACTGCTTCCATTTTGGTTTGAAATAATTGGATATTCACCAAACAGTCACTTTTTTCATCCTCAAATGCTCGATCATCCATTTTAATGTACTCCGCAAAAAGGCTCGATGTTAAATTTTATCGCTATGCGTTTTCTTAACCTTGTATTAAGATACAGCTTCAATGGTTCTTCCATTTTTTTTTTTTGAAAATACGCTAACTTCCAAAAGGTGCTCCTCCTTATTTTCAAAAACAAGGGTTTCAATACGGTGGTTGAAGCAACTTTTAGCCCTTTTCATATTTTCCATCAACCACCTCTGACGCGTTTCTCTTATGCAAATTTCTTCGCAAATGGAACAACCACGATGCACTCGCTCTTACAATATTACAATATTCACAATACATGTTTGTCGCTTTTTTTTCAACGTCACTCAATATAATATTATGTCAGTTTTAAATAACACTTAGATTCCAGGGTTCTTAGCACGATTCCAGGGTTGAACTTTACTATGAGTTTTTTTTATGTTTAACAAGAAGATTGTTAAACTATTCAATAAAATTCACAACGTAAAGAAATCACTTCTTAGCACAATTCAAGGGTAAGTTTAACTTTATTAAAGCTTTTGTATTTACAAGAATAACGTTAAACTATTCAATAAATTTCACAACGTTTTTTTAAGTTCAACAAGGTTATCGTTTAACTATTCAATGAACTTCACAACACTAAAAATCAATTAATCAATTCCACGTCGAACGTCACCGAGTAACCATTCAAATAATGAGTCAAAGAAGTCCCATAGAGCTGATTTTATACGCAAATTAAAAGCTTGTAATCAGCGGAAGGAAAACCCCAATTTAAAAAAAAACACTCAAGAAGTGCCTATAAATTGCAATGAAATATTTTCTCAACATTTAATTTGCTCAAAAATGTGTTTCTTATCTTTAAACCACATTCAATTTGCTTCGCAGAACACATGTTCCAACTCAATACCTATAATCTCCTTTAAAACTTTGGAAATCAAAACCACATTCCCATATACCCAAATTCCTAACAATTCAAAATTACACAAATCTAAAACCACTTTCTCATACATCTAAATTCCTAACAGTTTTTTTTAATACACTTTTCTCCTGAATAAAAAAAAATCTCTAACAGCAAAATTAGAAACCACATGTATGCATGTCACATTATTTTACAATTTCCATACAGTCTTCCACAAAAGTCAAGGTACAGTGATAAATATCATGAAAATTGTTTGATATTTTTATTTAAAAAACCTATAGTGATAAAATTTTTTTGGTATTACTTCAACTATAATCATTAAATTTAAATTCATGTAAAACAAAACGAAAATTCTGTCGTATTAATATATTATTACATATGATGTGTTGGAAAGTCAATGAATGAAGTCCACAAAAGTCATGGTACACCTAAAGAAAAGTGATACAAGTTGTAATTATAGTCTTGCATAGTTATTTGAATTATACTTTTCTTAATATTTTGTCGGATATCCTTTCATCTGAATTACTGACTTCAGTCTTTTAGGCATAAAATATACCAATTTTTTAGTAAATTCGCTGCTGATTCTGGCCCACTCCTCCAATATAGCATCCTTAAGCTGCGCCTTGCTTGATATCACTCTTTTTCGGATTTTTGTCTCAAGCTCATTCCAAAGATGCTCTATAGGGTTCAAATCAGGGCTTTGAGGCGGTGTAGCAAGCATGCGAGTATTGTACAATAGCCACATTCGAACTTTATGCGCAGTGTGCTTAGGGTCATTGTCCTGTTGAAACAAGAAATCTTCTCGCATACCTAATTTGGCTGCACTTTGTTTCATGTTGTTTCGTAGAATCTCTAAATAAGAGTTCTGATCCATAGTATTTTCGATGAATGTCAGATTTCCAACTCCAGCAGCAGCCATGCAACCCCAAACCATAACACCACCGCCTCCATGTTTTACTGTTTTAATAGTGTTCTTGGGATTAAATGCTTCTCCTACTTTTCGCCAGACCCTCTTATGCCCATTTACACCAAATATACAAAATTTAGACTCATCCGAAAATAAAACATTATCCCAAAACGTTATTGGTTATGCTTTTGCAAATGGTATTCTTTTTTGTTTGTTTATGGAACTTACAAGAGGTTTTCTTCTAGGCGTACGAGATGAAAATCCAGCTTCTACGACAGCTCTACGCACAGTTTCTGCGCTAACCTCCTTCTTATCATTAATTCCAAGAACATCGCAGATTTTTCTACAGCTTAGAAATGGATCTTGTTTCACCATTCGCGAAATTTTTCTCTTATCCTTTGCACTTAGTTTAGATGGACGACCTGTTCGGGGCACACTTTCCACTCTATTTTCCTTCTTAAATCGATTTATCACTATTTGAATGGTTGACCGACTTCGCAACACTAGTTCAGCTATTTCAGAATATGATTTGCTCTGATTTGGGTGCAGATTAAAAATTATTCCACGCTCCTTAATACTCAACTCCTTTCGACTCATTTTTTAAAAATTTTATTAAATAAAAGATACACTACGAATACGGACGCGATATTAAAAACAGCGGCCTACGGTTGTTAACTCACTCTGATAATATGAACTTTGGGGATTCCCCTTTTTACAAATAACAGGGCATTTTCTGCAACTGTACCAAGACTTTTGTGGAGTAGAAAAGAGACATTGCCAACAAAAAATTATTGTCTTCAATGATCATTATTGCCGAATCCCTTTAAATTTATGAAAACTTAAATTCAACAGAACTCGTATTATTACCATTTCATAACTTTTGGTTTTCAAATAAAAATATTGATTCAGTAATACAATTTTCAGTTACTGATTCTCTGTACCTTGACTTTTGTGGAAGACTGTATGCGGTTTAAATTTACGCCTTGCATAGGGAGATTCCCACACGTGACGTCATACTCCACATCGTCACTTATCACCAGCCCCATTCACAAACCGTAATACTACATCTCCTTATCAACCTTCCATAAAAACAATAACACATCAGCCGCTCTTAAGACACACCAAACCTATCAACATCGCCGCTTTTCACCAGCTTCATTCACAAACCATAATACTACATCTCTTTATCAACCTACCATACAAACAATAACAATATCAACACCTGCGGTCAACACGCACGCGCTTCTTTGCAAGAATTTTTATTTTTGTAGGTGGTCAAATACATTTCTTATCATTATCATTAGCAAATATATCTACCAACACCTGCAGTCAACACGCACGTGCCATCAACCACAAAAAATTCATATGAAACTTATTCAGAACCCACACCGGAAATCAAAACCACAAGAAATTTGTATGAATTTTATTTAGAACCCCCTTATTCTATCTATTCAACTCCCTGGTGGACGGAAAGATCAGGCCAGCCAGGTGATCCTGAAGCCGTGGGCTCATATTCTTAGATACGATGCATTGTAGATTAAAATCAAGAATAGGCAACTGGAGTTGTAACGACCGTGCCTCCAGGGATTCATAGAATTCGACGAATTTTTCCCCGGGATGCTGAAGGCGACCATGCATAGTACGGCGAATATCGTCATCAGTGTGATGTGGTGAAAACCGCTCTATCATCTCGCATTTGAATCTTGGCCAGGTCAGATTCTCCCAAAAGATGTCGCGAACCTGCCAGCACCACTGTTGTGCCGCTTCTTTCAGTAGTACATGTAGATCCCTCATAAATTCTCGGTCTGACAAGTTTTAATCGCTGGCCAAGCTGCCCACGCAAAATATAAATTGTTGGGCGGACACGCCATTTACTCCACCATCAAATGTGATACCCCATTTGGTGATGGGAAGTCGATTCTGAGTGGAAAATTCATTGCGTCGGGATTCGCGGAAGGTAAAGTGAGGTGACGTTTCCTGCACTGCCTGTCTTGTTGTAGAAGTAAGAAAACACCCGGGCGCCCATATCTGCGGAGTAGCTGCCACGCTTGGCGCACCAGCTTGAAGAAGGGCGTCTTGTGCTTCTCGCAGGCTGGATGATAGGCTAAGCCATTCCAACTACCTATCAAGTTGGGTATAGGTTGGATCCCAACTAGCCGCTCGCCAACGCATGGTTATTCGGTTCCTATAATATTATATAAACAAGTTGGATAGACAGACCTATGCTCATGTCAGAAGGGGTTTGTACTCAACTTACAAAATGCAGTAACCAGCAACGAATAAAATCAAGAAGCACGTCATGTTCGAGGATCATGCTATTATTAACAAAGTTGAAAGAATTTTGACTTCTGAGGTATTTGTTAAAGTTATACCCATAAATATCTCGCTTGATAATTTTTTCAGATTTTTTAAGATCACGGGTGTCCATTCGTGAGGAAGGAAACTCATTTTTCATGTATTTCCCCTCCTGTGCCTCCACTGAAGCAAAAACTGTCAGTTTAAGAACTGTTTTGAAAAGCTCTCATAGAGAACTTTCATTTGATACTCATATCGGCTACCATTCATGAAATTTCTTTTCAGGGGCCACTCCTCTGTACTGTAATCATCGATTCATGGCCTATTTTTTCGAATCCTAGAATGGTTACAAAGCCCTTTTGCTAGGAGCTCTCTCCTGCCTTTTCGACTTGTTTCAATTGTATGTACTCATCTTCATGATACCTATCATTCCTGAAATTTTCATGCAAATCCTAGCAAAGCTGTAGTGTCTAAGTCGGTAAGAAGCCATATGTTTCCATGGTAATACAGGGCATATTGTTCCATAGTAATACAGGAAAATTCAAATCGCTATAACTTAGTCGAATACAATTCGATCTTTATGAAACTTTCAGAAATAATCAATCTTATAAATATTCATCTGTTTGCTGAATTTAAGGATACCGTTTAGATTTTATTCAAGGAAACATAAAATCGATAAATCATACTATTACTAACAAAGTTACGTGAATTTCGACTTCTCATGTATTTGTTGTTATTGTACTCATGATTTTTTTCAGATTTTTCGGATGGAAGGTATCCCATCGCGAGGGGGGGTACGCGAAAAGTTCGTACATTTCCCCTTCCCCTGCCCCTATCGGTACTCATTAGGCAATTTTAAGACCTGTTTTGAAAAGATCTCATTGAGACCTTTCCAATGACACCCTATTCGACTTCCAATGGTGAAAATTTTTTTTGAGGGGTCCCCTCCCTATATGGGAAGACCCCCCTTAAACTCCTTTGAAAAATTTTTCCACCCTTAAACTTTCAAGAAGTCACCACTTTTGACCTTTTCACAAAGTTTCATAGTTGTAGCCTCTATAGTTTCGGAGAAAAAGTGCTGTGACATACAGACGGACGGACGGACGGACACAGGTCGTGATTGCAATAATGTTTTGTATTTTAGTACAAAACCCTAAAAAGAAAAACAAACCAAACTCTACTACCGTAAATGCTCAATTCAATAAACAAAACTTCAAGCTACCTAAAATAAAATCAAAAAAGTTTAACGCAAATTTTAAGAATACGAAACAAAAATCATTCCACAGACTGACAAACAGACTATGGCAATAAAAGCAATTAATAGTTGTGGTTATTATTGCGATTGATCAAAAGTGAAGAAGAACAATGTAGGAAAAGATCGAAAATATTAATTTTTGTAATCGCAATTGAAATCGAGTTACAATTCATAGAAAAAATTTTCATTTCTCAAAATGACCCCCTATTGAAAGGAAAAAAGGAAAGACAAGGTAATTAAATGGGATAGTGATTAAAATTTAGACAAAACACGACGCAGACAAACCACAACAGTGCCTGATATAACAGTGGACTTTAAAGGCGAATTCTGCTCTAATTGTCAACACACAGGGCCGACTACGAGACCATTATGAAACTTCACGGACTTCATAAAGGCTCGGACAAGAGCCGCACAAATCCCAAAGCTAAAACCAGAAAGACGATGGAAGGACCGAAAGCGTTGGCTAATTCCAAGTGTTGAATCCAAGTCCAACTATCCCGTGCAGGGAGATATAGCCAACGACTCAAAATTAGGTGAACTCCAACCAACATCCACACTGCCACAGCATGACCACTGACATAGCCGGTGAGAACTATAAAACATAGATTCAGCACGGTGGGTGCCACTGCAAATGCGGCGAACCCCGTGATCAAAGACCTATAAGTAAATATATCAAATTTAAAACTGCAAACCCTCGATAAAGTCATGATGACAACTAAAAACAACCAAAATCATCATATAGAAATTAACTACTCATCAGAAATTGCTAACAAAACAAAAAAAAATATATAATTTCCCTGGAATGCTCAAACCACTATTCAAGTCAGGCACTCCAGGTACTCAGCCCAACAAATCTAAAAATTTGAAAAATTTAAACTAAAAGAAACAAACTAGCAAAGTCAAATAAAATCATTAGCACATAAACACTTGTTTGGGCGCCATATGTTGCAACCGCCGAAGTCACCGCAGTTGCAGACATTAAGTTTTAACAGAGGGGTGTGTAGCTCAGGGTGGCATACTGAGGCCGGCTAGCGCTCACTCGTTTTGTGGGACTTCCGGTACACCTTCTGCTCGTGCTAAGCCACACTACATACAGTAACTAACACAAAGGGAAAAGACCGGAAAAGGAGGAGGTCATTTCAAGAAATGAAAAATATGGTTTCTAATAGGACATGGCCGTTTATTTAAATCAAACAAAAAAAAAGAAAAAAATTCTACAAGTGAAATTTACAAATTTTAACTCCCCTTTTTAAAATTTATGCAAGCAAAGTACAATTTACATACAATTCAATAACAAGAAAAAAAAAAAAATATTAATTTGAGATAAACTAACAGTATATTTATATAAAAACAAATTCAAATAATTGCTTACACTTTCTTTCTTGAGCTCCGAGCGCTCGACGAAGAACAAAAGAAAGAAATTCGGGGCACGTGAAATTCAAGCTTCAATTTAAAAATCACTGTGAACAAAGTCCAGAAATTAAAGCACAGAACGGCCGCTTTTCGCAAAAATGCTGTTTCCACTTTCTTCACTAATTCGTTACCCTTCATCCAATAGGCTACTTTTGAATTCAACAAATTGAACTTTTTTTCACAAAGCGCTTCACGAAAACTTTCCTCTTCCTTTTTTTTGTTTTTCTTCTCGTTTTTGTTTTAATAAATCAAATTAGGACACTTTTATACTTCACTTATAAATGTCCAATACAACAATTAAAATTTTAATCCGCAATATAAGTAATTTGTTATTTTGATTTTATGTTCTACACAATTTCGGATTCGAGTTATGTTGGATTATTTTAATTCCCGGTTCACTCCACTTAACTAAGTTTTTATTTCCTCTTAAATCCACACTTCACTTCACTTGCATATGCCACAAGCAAAAATTTATTGGTTTTTCTTTTCAATTTCCCTCGTTTGTAATTCAATTCAATTCAAAATCACGCGTTTAACAAAATCAAAATTTAGTCCTCTTCTTCTTTGCAAACTCCAAAACCGGATCTTTTTCCCTCGAATTCACAATCCCGCGCCCCAAACACAATTCCTTTTGTCTCCCAGTCAAATACTAACTGCCCCAATTCCAAGAACTCAATCCCACATTTCACCTCCAGCAAATCCGTTCCCGCAATCCTTTTCATTTTCAATTACCACTGCCGCATCTGGGTAACATAATTGAAGTTCATTACACTTCAATTCCGCTACCCACATATCTTTTTTCCGTATCATCAAACGCAATAATATCCATTGTTTTGCGTATATGGCAGTTTGCATTATCCAAGAACCGCTTGATTAGATGCAAAGTGTCACACATACAGGGTTATCCATTTCGTGGTTGGGAAAGTATAGCCCTGCTATTTGACATTTGTTCATTGTGGCGGATTTTGCATTTCGATTTGCATCTCCCTCCATACAAAATCCAACTCACTCAAGAACTTAAGCCTCAAGACCATACACAACGCAGAATGTATGCGAATTGGGTGATTGAACATTAAGCCATTGATAACGATTTTTCGAACGAAATTTTTCGCCCAGTGGTTACGTAAATAAACAGAATTGCCACATATGGGGCTCTTAAAATCCTCAGGTGATCGCAGAAAGGCCTTTGCATCCGGAAAAAGTGACCGTTTGGTGTGCATTATGATCTGGTGGTGTATTTGCCCGTATTTTTTGAAAACGATCAAGGTTGATTACAGTCAATTCTGCCCGCTATGGACGGAAGTTAACCGATTGTTTTTGGAGAAAATGTGGTTCCAACAGGACGGAGCCACAAGCCACACAACACAGGCTGATCGAGCACTTTTGCAAGAAAAATTTCCAGGACGCGTAATTTCGAGATTAAGTGATGTCAATTGGCCCGCAAGATCCTGCGACCTAACACCTTTGGATTTGTTTTATGGGGCTATGCGAAAGATCGTGTTTACCTGAACAATCTTCAAAATCTTGAGCGATTGAAAACCAATATTCGTGAAGTTATGGCCGGAAATGTGCCGAAAAGTCATTGAAAATTACCTCAAAAGGATTGAACCCTGTAAGAGGTCCCGTGGAGGACATTTGAATGATGTTTTATTTCACGTATAATATAATCTTATCGATTTCCTATTCATCAGATTAGCAACTTCAACTCTTTCTTGATAGGTATGAAATAGGAATTTGTTATAAGGGAAGCGTGAATAAATTTTTGTTAGTATAAAAATATTAAATTGGTTAGTGGGAGCTAGTAAATAGAATTAGTTGGTATGAAGGAAGGAGTTAGGTTTTCTTAGGGAAAAGGTATTGAATGAAATTTTGTGTGTGGAAATTAATGAATGGAGTGTTGTTAGTGGGAAAATTGAAATTATTAGTATATATTATTTTTTTGTAGTTGAAAATAAGGGAAAAGGGTAGGATTGTGATGATGGGGAAATAAAAATTAAAGGAAAATTAAAAAAAAATGTTAATAAAAATAAGTAAATACACAAAGGAAAAGATAGGAGTGCCCAAAGGAAGGTGGGGATGTTGCGGCGGTAATTTGAAGTTGCAAATGGGAGAAAGTCGCTACGCCGGAATTCGTAACATGTGCCTCCTCGAGACTCCTGAGCGGCGTTGGTTGTGGGTTCCTTGTGGTGGCGTGAAACCCCGCTGTACTGGTTGCCAGTAGGAAAATTGGGATGCTGGCGAGCTGGTGTTTGCACGGAGTACCTCCTCGGTAAGATGACATGCGTTTCCCTCCTTGAACTGCGACCGCTGCGCTCGCCTTTCCTGGTTCCTTGTAAGGGACTTTACTTTGGCTGGCTTTAAAACAAGGAATGTTGTGTTAATGGTGGCTACGCAGCACTGGGCGCTGAAAAGTCAAAAGAGATACGCGGCTAAGGCTAACACCTCACCATTAAACAATACCTATTTCCTATCCTATTGATCTGACTCGTAACGTTTACAATGTTGAACGCGGGACTGATGTGGTATGACAACGCGTGTTGATTTACTGACTGACTCTTCAACAGTTCCTCTATGAGTATCAAGATTAATTCAACTCGAGCTTTTGATCTAGTTTGCCGCTAAAATCACTGTGACGATGAGAACGTGAGTTACTAGGAATTTCTCCTCCCCACTTCACCTTAATAATTTGTTGATGATGAGAGTGATTTTGCAATATTTACGATATTATCGTAGCTGGCTTGGGAGAAATACTTTGCATATGAGCGAGGAAAGCTTTTCGCCCCCATATTTGCTGCAGCTCTAAGTCGGCTGGCGAAAACTTTTACATGATCGCTATTAGATCCCGTAACTTGCTCATACATAGAGCTTCTCGCTTGGAATCAATCACCGACGTGCACGCGTCATCCATATGCTGAAGCTTCACAGCAGCATATCGGCTGCAACGTACATAGCTATCATGTGCTAGCGCTAACCCATGCTAACTCCTAAGTTGAACGGTGTTGTTTATCTGCCGTAATGTACAGCCATATGCTGGAGCTTTACAACGGCATATTGGCCGCAATGTACATAGCTATCATGTGCTAGTGCTTACCCGTGCTAACTCCTTAATTGAACGGTGTTGCTTATCTGCCGTAATGTACATTGGCATCATTAACTGACACTTTTAGCACTAAACGGTAGGCAGAAGTTCCACTCGCTCGTTCATAGCATGAAGCCTAAATTTGCTGGCGCTAAACAGAAGGCGGGGAGTTTCCTTCGCTCATTAATAACATGCTTACGTGCCTCGCACGTCAGCAAAGAAGCTTAAAGCTATGCAATACTTCCAGCGGTCCACACCTCAAGGTAAATTCTTTAGCCGAAGAGAGCAACTGGAACGACGTACAGTAGCTGAGCTTGAACATAGCATGCCTGCTCTATTCACGCCAGCTTGTCCCATACCACCCATAATAGATAGCGCGTCCTAGACCATCTCTCCATTATCTACAGAACTAGACCAAGAACAACAAACCGAAGTACACAAACTGGCTTCTAGGATACGAATTACCACGTTTTGGAACTGCCGGCAGACGGGACACAAATTTACCGCATGCCAGGCTAACATTTTTTGTTTTCGTTGAAGGAAGCCAGATACTTATGCATCAAACTGTACCAATTGCAAGAAGTCAAAAAATTTACAAGCGAGTACCCACGATAGTCCGCAACACTTTAGGCAGACCCAGTAATGGAACGGTACTCCGTCCTGCCGTGACGTGCAGTGAAAATTGTTGATAGGCAAGCAATGCGTTTGAAATAAATATTTATAGACTGAATATTAGAATAAATACAGCCTCAAAAACATTTAATTTAATCAGCTTTGCGCCTCATGGAAGAAACTATACAAAAGAGCAGAATAATATTTGCCCATGGACTTACAACACAAATAAATTGAAAACTTAAGCGGAGCGACCGAAAAATAATACAAAAATTTACTTCAATAGTGTTGTTTTAAAAGAATACAAGGTTTTATTTATATTCGAAGTCAATAGTTCTTTCTTGACACGAAAATTCGTTAGTAATATTATTAAAAAAAATCACTTTCCCTTCGCATTTTTATACGAAGTTCTTTCTCGACAGCACTTCAGCGAGTTCAGAAAGTCGATCTTGTGACTGGCGGTTTCTTAAAAAACCATGCAAACGTTTCAATGTTGAAAATGACTTCTCTGCCGTTCCTACTGTCACCGGAATTGTAACTATCAATTTCGCTAAAGTGCATCGACTCAGAAAATATTCAAGAGTTTTATTGGCGCTTGCATCTTTAAATTCATCGGATGTATAGATTACATTCAGCTGATTTTTTAATTGGCTATTATCGAAAAACTCTCCATAATATCCTATTAGAGAAAGGAAGTTCTGTTCTGAAAAATTTTGTTTAAACTGAGGAAAGTAGCTAGGTTCGAATAATTCCAAAAATAATAAGAGTGTGAAATTCTGAAATCTTTGCAGAATTTGTTGAAAAACAACGTCTATGATTTCCCTGAAGATTCTTCGAAGGTGTTGCAAGGGGTCTTGTGCATTTCTACTTTGTTTACTTGGTGGCTGATACTCTGATGTGGTTGTGAAATAAAAATCATCAAATTTAAGAGAAAAGTCATTTTCAAGCCAGTTTTCAAATTCTATAATTTTTTGACTAGCATACGGAATATCCGACTCGCAAAATTTAACAGAGATAACATCGGACAAAGTTAAGAATCGCCATCCCAATGAGTCGAGTCGTTTAAAATTGTATCGAAAACCTCGGCCATTTCATTTTTATTTTCAAAAGTAATATTTAATACCCGCGAATGATAGCCCCACCGTGTGCAAGAAACAGAAGGTAAATAACGTTTAACTATTTTCGCAAAAAGTTTGATCTTTTGGTGGAGCTATTAAAAAAATGCTGCAATGTTGTTTATGTGTGCAAAAAATATTTTTATTTCTGGAACAACAGCTTTAGGCAAAACAAGATTTAGTGAGTGCCCATAGCATGGAACAAATAGTGCTGATTTATGCTTTTCCCGAATTAAAGTTTGGACGCCTCGAATTTGTGAGCTCATAACTACAGCACCATTGTAAGATTGTGCAACTACGACTAATTCATTTTCAATATTAAAATTGTTCACCCATGGCAAAACTAAGGAAGTAAGCATTGCAGCTGTGCGACTATGAGTGATAGTCGCAAAGCTGCAGTGCTCTACGAATTCGATGCATCTCTCTTTGATTCCATCAATCGAAGTATATCTTAATACTTGTATGGTCGAAAATTGCTCACGGTGGCTAATATCCGGAGTTTCGTCTACTATAATTGCAACGAATGGAGCTTTTGTTATTTCTAAATTGATATTAGTTTTAACTACTGTGGCTATTACGCCAGACCAGAAAAAGCTGCATTGGCTGTAAGAGATACTATATGTGATTCTATCATAGGATCATATAAACTTAAAAAATTTACTGTTTCAATAAAAGTTTTATGATTAGTAGAAGTCGATTGTACATTATTTCCTCAAAATGGAAGCTTTGCCAGAAGAAAACGGAATTTGTTAAACGTTTTAAAATGTTACAATTGCGCTCCAGTTTTTCGTTATGTAAACGAATAGAAGATGCTACTTGGTCATTTAGCATCAACTTTATTCGTTGTGATCCGAACGTATCTAATTTAATTATTGATTGCAAATGCTTTTCCGTACTGGAATGCTTTGCAGCTGATCCCATAAAATTATTTAAATTACTAAATTCTCCATTATTCCAAACCAATCGCTCAGTAGCAAAGAGGAGGCACGGCCAACAGAATAGTTTGTTGATTTTGCAACTCCCCGTCGGCCAAACGTACTTTTCATAGTACTCTTAATGAATTTTCGGGTGAAGTTCTTCGTTCTAAATTTTAAATTTAATTTGGGTTTCGGCGTTTCGGAATCAACAATTTCTTTTCCTTCGTTCTTATTTAAGGAATGCAACTTAAATTAGTAATACACAAAGCGAGTTCAATGTATCAATCTATTCATGGTTGAATAGTTGAAAACTAGGTAGTTTGAAAACAATTAAACGAGCACTCTCGTAAGATTTCTTTCCGAATGCAAAACAACAACCATTTCAGTTGAGTATCCTAATGGAAAAAAGATTCACGCTCCAAGCCTCCCTCATTTTCTTTTCAATAGTTTTCCTCATTTAAAATATGACATATTTTCACTCAAGCATCCAAGGTTCTGAGGCGAATAATCGGAGCGAAGCTGGACGGAGACCAATGGCGCATTCAATACAACCATGAGTTGTATGAAATTTTTGACGAGCCGGAGGTCTCAACGACTGCGGAAGCTGCAATGGGGTTGGAGACCAGTGGGAAAAATAAGGAAACGCTGGTCTGACTCGGTCGATGAAGACAGTTCATCGCTGCTCGGATTTCGAAATGGAGAACGCGGTCAATGGACCGTGACAGTTGGAGGCGCTATTTGCAGGAAGCGAAGGCCCGAGAGGGGCTGTAGTGCTGAGAAGAAGTAGAAGATATTTTCACTCAGAAAGTAAAAAGAGAGGCTTACACACCTCGAATCCCACATTCCCTGCAACATATTTCTAGTAGAGAACCTGAAATGTATACGAGATGCACAAATGCTGCAGGTTACATTTTACAGAGGAAGAAAAAATCAGCTTCAAAAGTGCTTCTAACTTTGCTTGCCAAAGCCATACAAAAATCAATCTAAAAAGACAACAAAAATTGTCAAATGTACGAACAAATTCAAAGATACTTGTGTCTTTAAGTGCTTCCTCAGTTTACAGAATTGTGTTCCTAAAGATGTATCGAAGCTAAGCATTCCTTGTGTACAATCATAGTCTCAGCTTTTCCTCACCAATCGATATTTTGCATATTTATAGGCTCCAATAAATTCTAAAGAGGTAAACTTTTGAAAAAGCATTGGAAAAAACAGTGTGTCAAAAGTAAATATTTGGTAAGTAAGTAGTCTGGAATCGCTTAATATGACGAAATGTCACTGCCGTCCTGTCTACTGACAGTTCCACCACAACAAGTTTCTTTCCTGAAAACACACTAGATACGAACACCCCGAAACATTTGCTGGGCCACGATACTGTAGATGACACATCTTCCCCGGAGGCCTCTCTAAAGACATTTTTGAAGCGACCACCTCAGGTACTGCCTGAAGAACCCCAGCAGCCAAGGACTCGTGCTATAAAACCATACCATATTAGACTGCAGGAGTGTATTGCTGTACGAGAGAGGATTTTCACTGCAGAAGAGGTCGCCCCACGCTCCCATAAGACTAAGTGGTCAACTCATGGCTGAAGTAGCTTCCACAGCAAAGTTTGAAAGCATGTAACATCTCGGTGGTTTCTGAGAGTGACATTCAACTTTACAGGCGTAGTGTCTACAGACACTACGCCATCTCACTGGCCATGAAAAAGCTAGTGTATGCAGAGTTGAACATCATACTAGAGTTGGGGGCTATAGAGGAGTGCTTAACTGCCTGGTCCTCATCGGTAAGCTTGGTGGTGAAGCCAGGTAAAGCCCGTCTTTGTATAGATGCCCGGAAAGTCAACGCAGTGACCGTTAAAGACGCTTACCCTCTTCCGCTCATCGATGGAATATTGAGAAGACTCCCGAAAGCAAACTACATTACCAGTCTCGACTTAAAGGATGCATTTTGGCAAATTCCACTCGATGAGGAGTCGAGAGATAAAACTGCTTTCACAATGCCCGGGTGACCACTATACAAGTTCGTCACAATGCTTTTTGACCTGTGTAACGCTCCGCAAACCATGACCTGGCTGATGGACAAAGTGATTCCACCTCACCTGAAACACCAAGTGTTCGTATACCTGGATGACCTAATCATCATAGAAACGTTCGACCAACATCTTCTACTGTTACAAGAAGTAGCCCTGCATATCAGCAAGGCGGGACTCACCACCAATGTTCAGAAAAGCAAGTTTGTTATGAACGAAGTTCGATAACCAGGACATGTCATCGGACATGGTACCATCAAAACGGATCCGGACAAAACTCGGGCGATTGATGAGTTTCTCTTACTGAAGACCGTTAAGCAGCTGGGACATTTCCTCAGAGTGTATTGTTGGTATCGAAGGTTCGTTTGGAATTACGCAACAGTTTCAGTGCCTCTGTCGGACATGCTCCTGAGAGGTAAGTTCATCTCATCCGGACTCTATCGAAACGCTTTTGAAAAGCTCAAACAAGCCTTGACATATGCTCCAGTCCTGCACAGCTCTGAGTTTCAAAAACCCTTCTCCAGTCATTGTGGCGCAAATCAACATAGAGTAGGTACCTTGCTAGTGCCATTGACCGAAGAGGGAGAAGAAGCTCCCATTGCTTTTATGTCCAGTAAACCGAGCTCGGCCCAGAGGAACTATTCCGTATCTGAACAAGAATGTCAGGCAGCGGTGATGGCTGTCAATAGATTCCGAGCGTACATCAAAGGCATCTTGTTTGAAATCATCACAGTCCATGCTTCGTTACAACGGCTGATGAATCAAGCGAACTTTCATGAATATATGGCTCGATGGACTCTCAAACTGCAAGGGTTCAAGCTCTCCATCAAACATCGAGAAGGGACCCAAAACGTCGTGCCCGATACACACTCGCGAATGTTTTCACCCGAGGGAGTAAAACTGGTATTTAATGACGATGATCCCACCGAGATAGACTTAGACAGCCTACATTTTAATTCAGATAGCTGCAACAAGTTGAGGCAAATCATCGTAACCCAACAAACACAGTTGCCTGATTTAAAAGTGATAGACGGCTATATTTATCAACGTAATGAATACACAACCGGTGATCCATCGCAGGAAGAAGACTCCTGGAAACCCTGGGTGCTGGAGGAAATGACTCACAACCTCCGCGCACACGACCATCCTCTAAATGCCCACCGTGGCTACAGTTGGACGCTTTGGCACCTTGAAAAGTACTTCTTTTGGCTTAAAATGTCATCTCAAGTCAAGGACTTTGTTAGAGTCTGTGAGGCCTGTTAAGGCACTAAAGCTCCCAACCAGCCTCTTTCACCTCCTATGAGTCAATTCAATGATCCAGAGTGCGTATTTCAACGTCTGTATATAGATATACTAGGCCCATACCCCCGTTTTTCTATGGAACATATTGGAGCTTTCGTTGTGCTAGACCAGCTCTCTAGATTTCCGCTTTTGGAACTCATTCACAAATAAACGACTCCACATAATAGTGAAGTTTTTAGAGAGTCAGGTATTCCTTGTGTTTGGTGTACCAGAAAGCCTGTACTCGGACAACGGAGTACAGTTCCAATCTTGGTAGTTTAAGGGTCTTCTCGAACAGTACGGTGTCGAAGACCAACTGGTGCCGATACACTCTCCTCAATCAAATGCATCAGAATGTTCAAATCGCACACTGTTAGCCGCGATCAATTCTAAGGTCCATCCAACTCATCCCTTGCACTCTGCGTTCATCTTATCAGTCCGTCACCGGTGTTTCGCCTTACTGAAAAGCCGTTTTCTGAAAAGCCGTGTACAGAAGGTTGTAGGACCCAATCGTTACCTCCTCACTAGCCTATCGGGGAAAGAAGTCGCGGTATATCACGCAAAAGACCTGCGTCGAAAGTTTAAACATAGACGTTTGTTTTGTCCGTCCGTACTGAGTTTCAATCACACATAGGCTACCCATTTATAGCAAGTCGAAAGTATTTGCGACAGTTTACCCGACCGCTAGTCATTTTTTTCCATTGCCTCACTTTGCGTTCTGATCCCGAACCCAGTCGATTATCCACATGAAGATCCTTCAGTTCTTTGTGGTAATCGAGCAGCCGCCTTAGCAAACTGCTCGAAAACCATTATAACCCTAGTCCAATTTCAATTGTAAATTAAAAAATTAACTACTTAAATCTACAATTAAAATTTGGACACGGCAACACTTTTATAAAGCAGCTCATCCACATTGTAGAATATAATCCGCATTATAGAATACAACCTACAGTGGATTGATTGGGGGCATTCTGTTGCGGCATTTACCGTAAGGTGGCTGATCGAATGAAGTAAGCAGATCTGCTTGGGCGGATCGGGGAGTTTGCTTTGGATGATCACGTTGGGGAGTCGGTTGTTTCTTTGTAGAGGGACAAGGGGCAGATTTAGGTTGCAGGCGTCCAGTTTTAATATATGTATATGCAAGTTGCTAATTGTGTATTCGTTTTTTGTTCTTTTTCTTTATTCCACCACTTTCTGGAAGTAGTTTTTGTTTGAAAAGTGGATTGAATAAGTTGTCAGCGTTCTTGGCCCAACTAAACAGTAATCCATTCCATAGTTCCATAGTACAATTGTGTTGTATGTGTAAATATTCAATCCTGCTTGAAAATGAAGTTTACCGTTAGGACGTGCACAAAGAAAGTCTCGATAGGTTCGCGATCGCTATAGAAAAATTAATAATATTGACTTTGAAACTTGTAGAGCTTTCCGTATTTTATTCGTTTTTCTGAGTTTTGTAGTCTCCAGTTATTTTGGAACAGTGCCAATAGTGGCCAGCGAAAAAGTCTGTAGAATTTGCTAGTCTCGAGTGCTCGTAAGTAGTGAAAGTTTTCTACCTCGACGGAAATTGCGTGGAAATTTCATATCGCAAAAAAGAATCGCTCTGCTACCACAAGAATGGTTTTCATTTCGCAGTTGTTTCTTTTGAAATCGTCGACAGGTGAAGAATTAATTGTGTAGAGGAATTTTTTTGCTTTCGGCAAACTCTGGGAAAGTTTGAATAGTTAGTAGATAGGAATTGTGCTACATTAATTTTCGAATTTCCTAAAATAGTTTTCTTTTCATTTGATTTTCCCCCACAGTCTGTGTAGAATATTGCTGAAGAGAAAATAAAAACCAATTCCATTTGAGAAGAAATCAAGTTCGTGAGTTTAAAGTGCATTTAAACAAAACTTTGGACATGATTACGTGTAAGACTATGAATCCATCCGCGCGTCCATGACCGCATTCTGTGCGACCAATGAAGATGGTAGAAGAGAGCAGGTGCAAATCGCTATTGACAATCAATTAAGAGACATGATAAATGCTATCAAGGGAAGAGTCGAGGACGTGCGAATGCCAGATGACAATGAGAACGTTAATATTATAATATCTGAATGGATGGAATACTGTGTATATTTTTCGAATCAATGTTGGATACGAGGTTGTTCGCAAGAGATAAGCGGTTGAAAGGAAATGGAATGACGTTTCCAGATAGTGGGACTTTGCTAACAACTGCAATTGAAGATGGTTATTACAGAGATGAAAAAAAAATTAATTGGTGGAGCGATGTTTATGAATTTGATGGGAGTTGTATTCAAAAAGTAGCTATTACTAAACCAATTGTTGATATAGTTGACCCTAAGCAGCTCGTTTTAACATCGTATATGATTGAAGAAGTTGGTTCATATACAGTCCACACGTGTGATTTGGAATTCTCCCCGCCATTTTTAATTAATTAGAATTTTCAGGCAATATTACATCATCCAAATTCATCAACGGGTGCCCGTCGAGGATGATAGTGAGAACCCTTTTTTATTCGTAATTAAATTTTTTATTAATAGTCAATTTAGTAGTAGTAAAATTTTTGTTTTGATATATTGATTTTTTTGACCATAATGAGCTCTTTGCACCTTTTTTTCCTAAATTTAATGTATATTTCCATAAGAATAAATGGGAAGTCCGACTTTGACTTTCACCCGTATAGGTAAGTTGAAGATCAAATAATATCCTAATAATTTGAAGCGATTATGAATTCCTTAATAGGTTTGATCTTCGATGACAGAGTTTATTTGAAAAAAAGATATGGCAAAGTATTGGTGATATAATTGATGGTGTCCTGTGCCTATATAAAAAGAGCGTAACTTTTAGTTTCCGGTTTCGTTCTCCACTAGATTTGATTGCGAAAAAAATATGAAAAGATAAAGAGAAAAAGTTGGTATTTACATGTCACTCAATCCAGACCGGGTATGGGACCCGCCACGTTGGCTGGCCACTCTACTATAATGAGCTAGCCATCGGGTGAGCTCACCCCTTCTTTATTTGCATACAGGTGCTCTTGCAGGGTGGGCTTCCGCTCGCGTGCCTTTATGGTATAGGGCTATGTGAATCCGTCACATAATACTATAACGTAATCGTAAATTTGCCACGTTAATATTTTCCATTCAAGGAAAAAATCCATGCAGTTTATGTTTGTATAAGTTTTCCACTTAAATGGAAAATATATGGTCATTCTTACATTTGATCTTGATCTGATGAGAGGTTGCGAGGGAGCACTGCTTCCACCTCGATGCCCCACTCTTATTTGGGGGCCGCAAGTATCGTTGGTAACAACGACTTCCTCTTTAGCCCGTTTGTCTTCTCCCGGCCCGGTTCGCCATCTGAGTTAGCAACCCTTAACCCTTGTAGGTTACTTCAGGCTCGACTCCGGTCGGTATTCATTTGTACCTTGAAGTTTATGGATGCGAAATTTCTTTTGTGCTGGGGAAAAGGACCCGCCCACGACACGGCGATGCTAACCTGCTAGTGCATTCACGCGTCCTCAAATAAGGCCAATCTCGGCGAAACCCACCATCCTCTCTCGCCGAGGCAGCAAACCATCGTTGCAGTCCCTTACGGACATTTGATGTATATATATATATATATATATATATATATATATATATATATATATATATATACATATATATATATATACACATGTATATATATGTATGTATATATATATATATATATATATATATATATATATATATACACATCTATAGATAGTTATATATATACATTTATATATATATATATATATATATATATATATATATATATATATATATATATATATATATATATCTATATATATATATATATATATATACATATATATATATATATATATATATATATATATATATATATATATATATATATATATATATATATATATATATATATATATATATATATATATATATTGTTACATGTACAAATAATTTTGCGAGCTACTGTCGCAATTGTTTTCACAACCATAAACAACATCATGATCAACAAGTGAATGTACTCGAAAGCAAGAGAATCCACCAAGCATAAGCACATCTATGGATAGTTATATATATACATGTATATATATATATATGTATATATATATATATATATATATATATATATATATATATATATATATATACATATATATATATATATATATATATATATATATATATATATATATCTATATATATACATATATATATATATATATATTTATATATATGTATACATATATATACATCTATATATATATATGTACATATATATATATATATATATATATATATATACATATATATATATATATATATATATATATATATATATATATATATATATTGTCGCGTGTTATTGGTTCGCGGCCTTATAATTTTGATGTTCCGGGAAAGTGAAAACGCAATGTCTTGTAATTTAAGTTAAAAGAGTTTATTTAATTAACTAAAATGCACAATAATCCGTTAACACTTTCACTAATTTTAATTTTCACTATTAAAATTAAAATCTAACACTTGTCCATAAATTTTTTTATCGCAATTGTCTTCTAAATTACTTCACTATTACGAAACACACTTTGCACTCAAACAATCAATTGTCTTTACTTCGCGTTCCACTATATCGCAGTTTTCTTATCGCGGTCGAATGAATGATGATCTCCCCCCATTCATTCAGCTCGCCTTTATATAGGGTCTCTACCTATTCACCCATTTCTCGTACATTATCGAATGTTCTACCGAGAGGTACCTGGTAGGTTCGAGCTAGTTCATGAATGGAGTGACGTCACTTGCAGATGTTGATCATGCTTGTTGGATTCTCGTGGGTTTCGAGTGAATTCGTGTTCTTCATTGTTGGGAAAACAATTGCGACAGTTGCTCGCAGAATTATTTGTACATGTAACACTGCCCCCACCTCAGTTCTTTTCGCCCCGAAAAGATGTGTCGCCAGTTGTAGTCAATTCTCCCTGGATGTAATATGGGGCAAGACGGTCCAGATGCACGATTTTCATTTTGGCTCTCGGTTTACGGTGTTCCTGTATGCGATATACGACGTCGTTGATTCGCTTTGTGACTCGGTATGGTCCCTCCCAGTTATGTTGCAACTTTGGAGACCTACCTTTTCGCCGTTGCGGGTTATAAAGCCACACCAAGTCATCTTGCTGGAACCCAGTAGAATTAGCCTTTAGATCATACCTGGTCTTCATGCGGTCAGTAGCCGATTCGAGGTGTTTTCGCACTGTCCGATGTATCCGGTTCAACCGTTGTCTTAGATCACTTGCGTACTCCGAGACCGTTTGGGGTTTCTCAGGGGTGTTCCGAACTTTATATCAGCTGGCAGACGAATAGTCTTTCCAAAAATGATTTTGGCTGGGGCTTGGCCCGTCGATGCATGTTCGGCAGCTCTGTACGCCATCAAAAATAGTGGGATATATCGGTCCCAGTCCCTTTGGTTCTCGTCAACCATCTTGGCAAGGTGTTTATTGAGCGTGCCGTTGAAACGTTCGACCATTCCATCCGATTGGGGATGCAGCGGCGTTGTCCTCGTTTTCCGTATTCCGAGCAGCTCGCACATTTCGCCAAAAACTAGTGACTCAAAGTTTCGGCCTTGATCCGAATGTAGTTCGCAAGGCACGCCGTACCTACTGACCCAATTTAACACTAGCTGTTCGGCTACAGTAGTTGCTTCCTGGTTGGGAATGGGGTAGACCTCAGGCCACTTGCTGAAATAATCGGCTACAACCAGCATATATCGATTTCCCCATTCGGATTCAGGAAAGGGACCTGCGATGTCAACAGCAATCCTTTCAAACGGTACCCCCACGATGTAGGTTTGCATTTGTCCTCTCAGTCGTCGCTTTGGGCCTTTGACGGAAGCGCAAATTGTGCATCTGCGGCACCAGTCCTCTACGTCTTCTCGAGCGTGGAGCCAGTAGAACCTTTCCCGCAATTTCGCTAAGGTCTTGTTAACACCAAGGTGGCCTCCCGAGGATCCTTCATGCATTTCCTTAACCACATCGTGGATTCGGCTTTTGGGTAGTATAATTTGCATCCTATAGGAGCTGCCGTCCGCCGTTTCCCACTTCCGCTTGAATACGCCACCCTCCACCTGAAGGGAGTTCCATTGTGCCCAGTAGCTTTTCAGGGTTGCGCCATGCATTGAAACGTCTTTCCACTCAGGTCGCCCAGTCGTCTCCTTCCATACGAGCAATGGTCCGATGTCTTCATCGGCTAGCTGGGCATTTCGAATCTCCTCCAATGACCAACCTTCATCGAATTCAGCCGTTATCAGTCGCAGATCAACGGGCGGCTCCTTTTCCTCAATCCGTCGGCAATGCTTGCAGTTAGCTGGACATGGGCGACGAGATAGAGCGTCAGCATTTCCATGAACTCCGCCCTTTCGATGAACAATTTCGTAGTCGTATGACTGCAATCTTTCGATCCATCTCGCAACTTGTCCCTCGGGGTTTTTGAAGTTGAGCAGCCATCTCAGTGATGCATGGTCCGTTCGAAGAACAAATTTCTGGCCATATAGATACTTGTGGAACTGCTTGGTGGCCTCTTTTATAGCCAATAGCTCCTTCCTGGTCACACAGTAATTCCTCTCACTTTTTGAGAGAACTCGACTGTAATACAAGAGGACTCTTTCTTCGCCATTGATCTGCTGGGAGAGTACAGCTCCAATACCGCCGTTGCTTGCATCGGTGTCAACTACAAACATTTTTCCGGGTTTCGGATACGCCAGCACGGGTGATTCACACAGCTTTTCCTTCAGGGTCTCAAAGGCTGTTTGGCATTGTTCATTCCAGACATACGGACGATTTTTCTCGGTTAGCTGATGGAGACACTTAGCTATTTTGGCAAAGTCTTTGACGAATCTTCGATAGCAGGTCGCCAGACCCAGAAAACTTCGTAGTTGGCGCTTGTTGTTTGGTGTTGGCCAACTTTTCACAGCTTCAATTTTCTCAGGGTCTGTTTTGACCCCTTCTGCTGATACGACGTGTCCCAGGTATTTTACTTCATCTGCGAAAAGAGTACACGTCTCGGGACTAAGTTTCAAATTTCCCAGTCGTAATCGGGAGAAAACCTCTTCTAAGTTCCGCACATGCTCTTCGAACGTTCTACCGATGACGATGATGTCATCTAGGTATACCAAGCAGGTTTTCCAGGTTAGACCACGTAGCACATATTCCATCAAGCGTTCGAAAGTGGCTGGAGCATTGCAAAGCCCAAACGGCATCACTACAAACTGCCACAATCCGGTCCCAACTGAAAATGCGGTCTTCTCTCGGTCCTTCTTGTCGATCTCTACCTGCCAGTAGCCACTCTTGAGATCGAGTGTAGAAAACCATTTCGCGTCGGCTAAAGTGTCCATGATGCGTGGAAGCGGGTAACTATCTTTCTTAGTGACGTCGTTAAGCTGCCTATAGTCGACACAAAAGTGAGTGCTACCATCCTTTTTCTTTACTAGAACTACAGGCGCGGCCCATGGACTGACAGAAGGTTCAATAACGCCTTGTTTTTCCATGTCCGAGATCATCGCGCTCACTTCTCCTTGTTTGGCTATAGGGAGACGTCTCGGTGCTTGTCGAATCGGCTTGGCTCCCTGTGTATCTATGACGTGAGTTACCAAACTCGTTCGGCCTTGGTCATCCGGGCTTGTTGAGAAGATGTCACTGTACTTGGTGACCAGATCAGAGGCTCGTTTGAATAGCTGCACCGGCAATTTGACTTGCTTCAATATTGCAGACGTGGATTCCCGGGCTTTGTCTGTGTCTTGCCTCCTTTTCCAGTGATGGTTGTGAGAAGCTTCCAAAGAGGTGATGGTGGAAACAGGCTGGCAGCTGCCGATGACTTCTCCCGCTTTGATGCTCGTGGTTGAGTCTGCGGTGTTAAGGACTCTAACCGGCACATATCCGTTCCTTAAAGATCTTACAAGGCTTCGTCCTACAATCAAGCTGCGCAATGCGGATGTCTTCGTTGGCTCTATCAGATAAGATCGGTGGTCTCCAGAATCACCATCAAGCTTGGCCCATACAATGCTTTCGGAAGAGTTCGGTACATCAGTGTCAGTATATACCACTACATTCATCTTGGGGATTTGGACGCTGGGATCCTCCATCAGTACTTCGACATTCTGCCATTTCAATACACGTTTGCCCAAATCCAACGTGATTCCATGTGGTCGCAGAAAATCCATTCCGAGAATGCAGTCATCCATAATGTTCGCGACCAGAAAATTATGTCGGAACACAAGGTCTCCCAACTGTATCTGGAGGTTGACCTCTCCATGAACAGGTGCAGTTTCTCCCGTAGCTGTCCGTAGTGAGAAAATTTTGCCCTTGTGAAGTTGTTGCTGTCTAACTAGGTCTGGTCGGATAATCGATCGGGTTGCACCAGTGTCGACTGTTATGGTGCAGTGTTCTCCGTCAATTTGACCCGGAAGGCATAAGTCCGCTTCTCCACGATGTAGTCTTGACACGATGATGGTGGTGCTGGGGACGTCGATACTCCTAGCCAACTTTCGCCCCACGAAGTTGGCCCTTGAAGTTTGATTGGCCTCCATTCTAGGCTCCTGACACGGTCTGGATCTCCACCACCCTGGACAATAGCTCGGTCTTCTTCCCTTCTTGCAGTCTCTTTGCAGGTGCCCTTTTTCCCCGCAATTCCAGCATCTAGGCGCACCATTCACCTGCAGCTCTCGCTCAATTCCCACGCGCTCACACCTGCAATTATCTACCACTACCTCGCGAACCCGGGCAGTGGTACGGGTCACATTTTTGGCTGCCTCAAAATTTAAACTATAAGCCAATGCATCCTTGACTGTTTGCTTTTGAGCTAACCGCACGGCTTGTTGCAATTCCTTGTCCTTTAAGGCGCTGATGAATGCTTCTGCTGCTACGTCATCTCGATGTTCTGGGTCGTACGCTGGGTAAGCCAAAAGTGCCAATCGCTCAATGTCTTGTGCTAGCTGCTGCAAGGTTTCGCCAGACTTCTGCATCCGATGCCGTAGCTGCGCCCGGTAAATCTGCTTTAGATGATCATCTCCATAACGCATGTCCAGCGCATTCATTATAGCAGCCGGGTTTGAATGCAGCTCAACGGGGATAGTCTGCAAAAGCTCGGCAGCTGGGCCTCTTAGAGCAAGAATTAACGCAGTTGCTCGTTCCTGCTCATTCCAGTGATTTATCCTAGCGGCTGCTTCAAACTGGATTTTGTAAATAGTCCAGACCGTTTGCCCATCGAATATTGGTGCTTGCACATTTCTAGATGAGCTTTGCGCTGCTGTTATAATTAGGGCTGGTGAGGCGGTTACTATTGCCTTCGCTCCTTCCAAGTCCTTTTTCACTTTTTCCATCTCATGGTTGACCTGGCTAATCTCAAGGTTGATTCTCTCCTCGACCTGGTATACCTTCTCCTCGACGCATTTAACTTGGCTGTTGAGACTACTGAGCTCCGCTTTTATTCCGGTTGACTGTTTTTCCAGCTTCTGTGCGATGTCTGCCTTGATTTCGAACGCTTGTTGGTCTAGCTTCACTGACTGTTCATTTAGCTTCACAGCTAAACTGGATGTCTGTTCATTTAGCTTCGTCGTTAAATTGGACGACTGTTCATTGAGCTTCGCAGTTAAATTGGATGACTGTTGTCGCTGCTCTTGCTGCATCAGCGTCAACATTTGCATCAGCGCATTTTCTGGTTTCTTTGGCTTTGCTGTTTCAGCTTCACCACCTTCTGCGCCTTTTTCTGCATCTGTAGGCTCACCCGAATCTAGATACGCACCTTCCGACTCGATCGCATCACGCAAGCGTGCAATCAGTATGGCATTTGTACCTTGTGTAGCCAGGTTTCGTTGTTCCAACTCCTCTTTGAGCTCCGATATACTCAATTGATTAATTTTTAGATTTAAATTTCCTGGCATTTTTATTGTTTCGGCTATTTTTTCACGTTAACTTCCACAATTGTGCACTTCAAAAATGTTTAATCGTTTTCACTTCCAAAATTTTCTATCCCACTTCTGACACCATTGTCGCGTGTTATTGGTTCGCGGCCTTATAATTTTGATGTTCCGGGAAAGTGAAAACGCAATGTCTTTTAATTTAAGTTAAAAGAGTTTATTTAATGAACTAAAATGCACAATAATCCGTTAACACTTTCACTAATTTTAATTTTCACTATTAAAATTAAAATCTAACACTTGTCCATAAATTTTTTTATCGCAATTGTCTTCTAAATTACTTCACTATTACGAAACACACTTTGCACTCAAACAATCAATTGTCTTTACTTCGCGTTCCACTATATCGCAGTTTTCTTATCGCGGTCGAATGAATGATGATCTCCCCCCATTCATTCAGCTCGCCTTTATATAGGGTCTCTACCTATTCACCCATTTCTCGTACATTATCGAATGTTCTACCGAGAGGTACCTGGTAGGTTCGAGCTAGTTCATGAATGGAGTGACGTCACTTGCAGATGTTGATCATGCTTGTTGGATTCTCGTGGGTTTCGAGTGAATTCGTGTTCTTCATTGTTGGGAAAACAATTGCGACAGTAGCTCGCAGAATTATTTGTACATGTAACAATATATATATATATATATATATATATATATATATATATATATATATATATATATATATATATATGTATATTACATATATATTGTCACATATACAAATAATTCTGCGAGCTACTGTCGCAATTATTTTCACAACCATTAAGAACATCGACAAACGAATGTACTCGAAAGCCCACCAAGCATGATCAACATCTGAAAGTGACGTCACTGGGCATTGCTCGAATATTCAAAGTAGTTCGCCAATGTACGAGAAGTGGATTGAATGACTAGAGATCCTATATAAAGCTGAGCTGAAAGAATGGGGGGATCATTACAACCGCGAAATAGTAAAACTGCGATAGTGTGGAGTGCGAATTAAAAGCGATATTGATTGTGAAGTGATAGACAATTGAAGTAAAAATTGATAGTCAAGTTGTAAAATAGTTAAATTAATGATTGTGCATTTTTAGTAAATAAACTCTTTTAACTTTATTTAAAAGACACTGCGTTTTCATTTTCCCGGAACATTAAAATCATTGGCCGTGAACCATAACACGCGACAAAGGTGTCAGAAATGAGAATGAAAATATTGAAAGTGAAAACTTATAAACATTTTTAAAAAACGCTCAATAGTGAAATGTAGCCTGAAAACTGGAAGAAAAAGTAACAGACAAAATAATAAAAATACTACGAGGCTGATGTTTAAAAATTAATAAATTTACCATGTCGGAGCCTAAGGGAGAAGCACAAATGCCGAAATCAAAGAAACCAGAGGATGTGCTGATGCAAATGTTGATGCTGATGCACCAAGAGCAGTGACAACAGTTATTCAATTTAACTGCGAAGTTAAACGAACAATCAGTGAAGATAAATGAACAATCAGCGAAGCTAAATGAACAATCAGCAAAGCTTAATGAACAATCAGCGAAGCTGGATAAACAAGCAATCGAAATCAGGGCAGGTTTTCAAAAATAGTCAACCGATTTGAAAGCAGATTTGCAAAAACAGTCAACCGGAATAAAAGCGGAGTTCAGTAGTCTAAGGAACCAAATTAAATGCGTCGAAGAACAGGTTTACTAGGTCGAGGAGAGAATTAATCATGAGATCAGCCAGGTCGAGGAGAGGATAAACCATGATATCAGCCAGGTCGAGGAGAGAATCAACCATGAGATGGGAAACATGAAAAAGGAATTGAAAGCAGCGAAGGCAGTAGTAACCACCTAACCAGCCCCGCTTATAACTGCAGCGTAAAGCACATCTAGAAATGTACAAGCATCAATATTAGACGGGCAAACGTTCTGGACTATTTACAAATCCCAGTTTGAAGCCGCCGCTTGGATAAATCACTGGAATGAGCAGGAACGAGCAACTGCATTGATTCTTGCTCTAAGAGGCCCAGCTGCCAAGCTTGCAGACTATCCCCGTTGAGTTGCAGTCAAACTCGGCTGCTATAATGAATCCGCTTGACATGCATTATAGAGGTGATCATCTGAAGCAGATTTATCGGTCACGGCTACGGCAACGGATGCAGACGTCTGGTGAAACACTACAGCAGTTAGCCCAAGACATGAATGCGACCAGCACTTTTGGCTTACCCAGCTATTGATCCAGAATATCGAGAAGCATTCATCAGTGCATTAAAGGACCCGGAACTGCAACAAACCGTGCGTTTAGCCCAAAAGCAAATGCTTAAGGATGCATTGGCTTATAGCCTGAACTTTGACGTAGCGGAAAATGTGACTCGTATAACTGGTCGGGTCCGCAAGGTAGAGGCATGCGAGTGCATGTGTGAGCACGTGAGAAATGAGCGAGGCCCGCAGGTGAATGGTGCGCCTAAATGCTGTAAATGCGGAGATAAGGGCACCAGCAAAGAGACTGCAAGAAGCGAAGAAAACGGGTCTATTGTCCAGGATGGTGGAAATCCAGATTGTGTCAGGAGATTAGAATGGAGGCCCATCAAACTGAAGGGGCCAACTTCGTGGCACGAAAATTGGCTAGGGGAATCGACGCCCCTAGCACTCCCATCACCGTCTCCAGACTACATCGTGGAGAAGCGAACTTATGCCTTCCGGGTCAAGTTGACGGAGAACATTGCACCATCACAATCGACTCTGGTACAACCCGATCGATTATCTGACCAGACCATGCGAGGCAACAACTACTTCACAAGGGCAAGATTTTCTCACTATGGACAGCCACGGGAGAAACTGCACGTGTCCATGGAGACGTTAACCTCTAAATACAGTTTGGAGACCTTGCGTTCCGTCATAATTTTCTGGTCGTGAGCATTATGGGTGACTGCATTCTCGGAATGGATTTTCTGCAACCACATGGAATCACGTTGGGTTTGGGCAAACGGGTATTGAAATGGCAGAATATCGAAGTATTGATGGAGGATCCCAGCGTCCGAATTCTCAAGATGAATGTAGTAGTATGTACCGACACTGATGTTACGAATTCTCCCGAAAGCATTTTATGGGTCAAGCTTGATGGTGATTCTGGAGACCACCGATCTAATTTGATATAGCCAACGAAGACGTCCACATTGCGCAGTTTGATTGTAGGACGAAACCTTGTAAGATCTATAAGGAACAGATACGTGCCGGTTAGTCCATGGGCCACGCCAGTAGTTCTAGTAAAGAAAAAGGATCGTAGACTCGTTTTTGTGTCGACTATAGGCAGCTTAATGATGTCACTAAGAAAGATAGTTACCCGCTCCCACGCATCGATGCCATCATGGACACTTTAGCCGACGCAAAATGGTTTTCTACACTCTGTCTCAAGAGTGGTAGGTAGAAATTGACAAGAAAGCCCGAGAGAAGACTGCATTTTCAGTTGGAACCAGATTGTGGCAATTTGTAGTGATGCCATTTGGGCTTTGCAATGCTCCGACCACTTTCAGACGCCTAATGGAATACCTGCTACGAGGCCTGACCTGGGAGAACTGCTTGGTGTACCTAGATGACATCCATGTTATTGGGAGAACGTTTGAAGAGCTTGTGCCGAACTTAGAAGAGGTTTTCTTCCGATTGCGACTGGCAAATCTGAAACTTAGTCCCGAAAAGTGTACCCTTTTTGCAGCTGACGTAAAATACCTGGGACATGTTGTATTAGCAGAAGGGGTCAAAACAGACCCTGAAAATTGAAGTGGTGAAAAGTTGGCCAACACAAAACAACAAGCGCATACTACGAAGTTTTCTGGGTCTGGTGACCTGCTATCGAATATTCCTCAAAGACTTTGCCAAAATAGCTAAGTGTCTCCATCAGCTAACTGGGAAAAATCGTCCTTGTGTCTGGAATGAACAATGCCAAACAGCCTTTCAGACCCTGAAGGAGAAGCTTTGTGAATCACCTGTGCTGGCATATCCGAAACCCGGAAGAATGTTTGTAGTTGACACCAATGCGATCAACGTCGGTATTGGAGCTGTACTCTTCCAGCAGATCGATGGCGAAGAAAGAGTCCTCTTGTATTCCAGTCGAGTTCTCTCAAAAAGTGAGAGGAACTACTGCGTGAACAGGAAGAAGCTATTGGCTATAATAGAGGCCACCAAGCAATGCCTATATGGCCAGAAATTTGTTCTTCAAACGGATCATGCATCGCTGAGATGGCTACTTAACTTCAAAAATCCCGAGGGACATGTTGCGAGATGGATCGAAAGATTGCAGTCAAACGAATATGAAATTGTTCATTAGAATGGTGGAGTTCATTGAAATTCTGCCGCCCTATCTCATCGTTCATGTCCAGCTAACTGCAAGCATTGCCGATGGATTGAGGAAAAGGAGCCGCCCGTTGATCTGCGATGGATAACGGCCAAATTGGATGAAGTTTGGTCATCGGAGGAGATTCGAAATGCCCAGTTAGCCTATGAAGATATCGGACCATTGCTCGTATGGAAGGAGACAACTAGGCAACCTGAGTGGAAAGACGTTTCAATGCATGGCACAACCCTGAAAAGTTATTGGGCACAATGGAATTCCCTTTAGGTGGAGGGTGGCGTACATCAACGGAAATGGGAAACGGCGGCTGGCAGCTCCTATAGGATGCAAACTATACTTCGCAAAAGCCGAATCCACGATGTGGTTAAGGAAATGCATGAAGGATCCTCTATAGGCTATCTTGGTGTTGACAAGACCTCAGCGGAATTGTGAGAAAGGTTTTACAAACCTACAACGTGGTTGTACCGTTTAAAAGGATTGATGTTGACATCGCAGGCTTTTCCTGAATTTGAGTGGGGAAATTGATACACGCTGGTTGTGGCCGATCATTTCAGCAAGTGGCCCGAGGTCTACCCCATTCCCAACCAGGAAGCAACTACTGTAGCCGAACAGCTAGTGTTAAATTGGGTCAGTAGGTACGGCGTACCCTATGAAACTCATTCGGATCAAGGCCAGAACTTTGAGTCACTGGTTGTTGGCAAAATTTGCGAGCTGCTGAGAATATGGAAAACGAGGACAACACCACTGCATCCCCAATCCAATGGAATGGTCGAGCGTTTCAACAGCACACTCAATAAACACCTGGCCAAGATGGTTGACGAGAACCAAAAGGACTGGGACCGACATATCCCACTACTTTTGATGGCGTACAGAGCTGCCGAACATGCATCGACGGGCCAAGCCCCAGCCAAAGTCATTTTTGGAAAGACTATTCGTCTGCCAGCTGATATAAGGTTCGGAACACCTCCTGAGAAACCCCAAGCGATCTCGGAGTACGTAAGTGAGCTAAGGCAATGGTTGAACCAGATACATCGGACAGTGCGAAAACACCTCGAATCGGCTACTGATCGCATGAAGACCAGGTATGATCTCAAGGCAAATTCTACTGGCTTCTAGCAAGATGACTTGGTCTGGCTATATAATCCACAACGGTGGAAGGGAAGGTCCCCAAAGATGCAGCACAATTGGGAGGGACCATAGCGAGTTACAAAGCGAATCAGTGACCTCGTATATCGCATACAGGAACACCGCAAGCCGAGAGCCAAACTGAAAATCGTGCACCTGGACCATCTTGCCTCATATTACATCCAGGGAGAATTGACTACCACTGGCGACACATCTTTTCGGGGCGAAAAGAACTAAGGTAGAGCAGTGGTATATGTACAAATAATTATGCGAGCAACTGTCGCAATTGTGTCGATATCATGATCAACAAAAGAATGTACTCGAAAGCACAAGAATCTACCAAGCATGAGCAACATCTGAAAGTGACGTCATTGCTCGGAAAATCCCAGGTAGCTCTCGTCAGAACATTCGCCATTGTACGAGAAATGGATTGAATGGCTAGAGACCCTATATAAGAGCTGAATGAATGGGGGGATTATTTTAAACGATATAGTCAAACTGCGATAGTAAAACTGCAACAGTGTGAAGTGCGAATAAAAAGCGATATTGATCGTTAAGTGAAGACAGTTGTAAGAGAAATTTATTGACAAGGGGAAGTTAGATTTTAATTAATTTTTGAGAAATGGTTAAATTAATGATTTCGCATTTTTAGTAATTAAACTCGTTTGACTTAATTTAAAAGACAGTGCGTTTCACTTTTCTGGAACATTAAAATTATTGTCCGCGAACCATAACAGGCGACAATTTATATATATATATATATATATATATATATATATATATATATATATATATATATATATATTCCCGATTCCCGGTCACATTTGCACTCTAAACTTGTTACTACAAACTTTGTAAAAAGTAAAAATGGTAAAAATGGTAAAATGGTACACAATGATGACATTTCAAAGTAAAAATGTCAATGTTAATGTCATTAAGAAATTATAATTCAGAATAGTCGATTTGAAAACATAAGAATATCGTAACATTTAGAATGATAATTATGGTAAATAGTTAGATAGAGACAACTCAATTTGTTAAAGGAAAAGTACCGAAATCGTTTACCTGAATCACTTTCTTTGTTTGAAAATTTTGTTACTACTTGGCAATTTGAAAATTAGCTCAGTCTCATTTAGGAAATTGATGAGTACGGAAATATCTCTTTTGAAAAATAAGTCTCTGCGATTGTCAAATCGAATAGTGAATCGAATCATCATTGATAATAAATTGTTGCGCGGATTTATTATTGAAACGTTTATTTTCTAAATAAAGTTTTTGTATTAAAAATTATTGAAAGTGGTTTTTGTGTTCTATTTATAGAACGGTGTTTTAGTTGCAACGTTTATCGGTACGTCGGGCCGGATCCTTCGTGGATCCATAGAACTGGAACTGAAAACTAGAACTTAGGAAAATACGGGAAAATAAGTAGTGACGAGTATTCTAAACAGATATCGGTCGTGCGGTTAATTTTTATGAAGGTAACGAAAAGTAACAACTGCATAAAGGACCGGTAAGTCCATTTTCCACTTTCCTTCATTACGAATTACATCTTTTACGCTGCACAAATCGATTATAATAATCGATACAAACACATTTGAAACAGATATGGTGTATTCCATAGTACTTTGAATAATAAATTCGAATACCCTTCGATAAGAAGTATTGTGCACCACCATTACTTCTTATACGCTGTACAAATCGATTTTAATAATCTATATAAATACATTTGAAACAGATATTGTGTATTCCATAGTAGGTACTTTAAATTACTAATTCGAATACACTTCGATAAGAAGTATTGTGCACCACCAATTACTTTTTATACGCTGCACAAATCGATTATAATAATCGATATCATGTATTCCATAGTACTTCAAACAACAAATTCGAATACATTTCGATAAGATATATTGTGCACCACCAATTACTTTTTATAAGCTGCACAAGTCGATTATAATATTATTCCACTTACTTTTGGGACGCAGTATAAGTTTTCGTTGATATTTGAAAATAAAAGCGTGTAGACAAATTGTGACCCAATATTATATACTAAAGTGCGTCGTTGTCTCATTTCACAAAGGTGTAATATAAAAAACTGGATCACTTAATGACACAACAAGAATTGTTGAGCGATCAATTAAATAAAATGATAACAAATTTTCGTAAAAAGTCGAAACCCACAAAACATTAGCATACGCTAATAAATTGTTACAGCGTGTTCAAGAAGTTCGTCAGTCATTCATGCAAACTCATGAAAAAATTCTTACGTTGGTGGATGGACAAGATGATTTCTCATTAGATTCCTTCTCTTAGAATTGGTATTTAGCGTTTGAGGAACTCAATTTGAACTTTGGAACGGAGTTAGAAGAATTGCAGATGGAACAGGGTTTACAAGAAGCCAAATAGCGGTGAACGGCGCAGATGTTCGACTTCCACGGATCAACCTTCAAAGTTTAGTAGAAATTACAACGAGTGGACGTCGTATAAAGACTTATTCACATCTTTGATTCACAGGAAAGTGAGTTTATCTATGATGGAAAAGTTACATTACTTGAAGTGCAGTCTGTCAGGGGAGGCTGAACAATTACTCAAACATTTTTCCATGACTGAAGCAAATTACGAGTCAGCATGGAAACTGCTTGTGGAACGTTATGACGATAAACATGTGGTTCTAAGCGCACAATAAAAAAAAATATTAACGAATAGTAATGCCAATGAGTCTGAATCTTCGATAAAAATGTTGTTGATAAAACTCTCGATTGTACTCAAGCAATATAAAACCTGGAGGTTGATCACAAGTGGGAAGCAATGTTGGTACACTTAACGCAGCGACTACCATCTGACACACGCCAAATTTGGGAACGGCAGCAAGCAGTAGAGTCTGGAACAGCGTCATTTCGGAAGCCAAAGGATTTCTTGCAATCTCGCATCAGAGCTCTAGAAGCTGCTGGGGTGGACAAGCAAAGGGTCAGCAGAGCTTCACATAGTGGGTTGACGACGAACGTATCCTAGTACATCGAGATGCTTCCAGTGCAGAAAAGGACATCACATACTCCTCGCAAACCCACCGAATTAAATGATTTGAAAGTTCATAAATCGTTACTTTTGTCTGAACATAGGGAGCAATCATCGAACCCGGCATCACATACCAGTAACACTAAACAATCGGCATTGCTAGCGACAGCTTTAGTAATGGTTGATACTTTGTACGGGTATGTGGCTCTACGTGCATTGCTGGATCAAGGGTCACAAACATCAATCATCACTGAGAGCGCAGCCCAAAGATTGGGACTTAAAAGGAAGTCTATGAATATTACTATAGCCGGAATTGGAAAAATGAAGGGTATCTCAACTAGCGGAGACTGTTGTGAAACAATGATGACTGATATTACTAAAATATACCGGCAGGTGCATATGCATCCTCAAGATGCAAATTACCAGAAAATCGTTTGGTGGCCACAAGCAGTAAACCAATTAAAGATTATTGTCTTATTACTGTCAATTTCGGAACAACTTATGCCCCATTTCTTGCAACCGCACATTATATCAATTGGCAATGAGCGAAATGGTAAAGTACCCTGTCGCAAGTAAGTGGGTATTAAAGGAATTCTATGTAGATGATTTACTGTCAGGGGGGTACAACCTACAAGAAAGCGTGAATAAAAAAGATGAGTTGGTAAAATTTTTGAAATCTGGTGGCTTTCAACTAAGAAAATGGATACCAAACGACAAGCGAATACTAAAAGATCTCCCTCATGGAGACATCGAAATGAAAGATCTAATGAATTTTGGATTTTTTTTTGTGGTAGGGAGCTGAAGGCATTTATGCCCGCCGAGTCTGGCAGTGTGGGACTCCCATGGAGGATACCTTTGGACTACCCACTAACACCTCCCCTGTCAATCTGAGAACCTAGTCTGGAACCGTTTGACACATTACTTCGGGCCAGGTCTCGTTTTGTTACGCCGTGGGGTGCCTTCAAGCTGGGGAGTCCCTTTCCTAGCGGGAGGGGAGAGGGGAAGAGGAATTGCCAGAAGAGCGATCCCCCAGCCCCAGCTCCCGGCTGCTGTGAGTCCCTTTTATCTTTTAGGACTGCCCGAGCATAATGTGCCACCTGGTTCCATTTGTCAACCGATTCGAGCATCACCGCAACTATATTATCCGGGGTGAGCTCTCCCGTCTCCCTGTAGAGTTCCCTTCGCAGCCTGGCCCATTTGGTACACGCAAAAAATGTGTGACAGGCATTGTCCTCCTCTCCTGGGCAAAACCGACAATCGGGAGACCGTGACTTGCCGATCTTGTGCAGGTAAGACTGAAAACACCCGTGCCCGCTCAAAAGCTGGGTCAGATAGAAGTCAGTCTCACCATGCCTTCGATTTAGCCACGGTCTCACATCTGGGATGAGGCGCGCAGTCCACCTTCCCTTCGTGCGATTCCTCCAAGACTGCTGCCAATCGTTGAGCGAGCGTTGTCTCTCCTCGCGGACAACCATCTCCCTCGCATCCTTGTTTCGGCGCAGGTAAATAGCGCGGTGCTCTCTAGCAAGGAGGGCGACAGGTATCACGCCTGCAATCACTCTCACCGCCGAGTCGGAGACTGTTGGATACGAAGATGCAATTCTCAGTGCTCCTCTTCTCTGTACCTGTGCCAATCGTTTTCGGTATACCTCCTTGCTGAGAGCGTCGCCCCATACCTCTGCTCCGTACAGTAGCACTGACCCTACAGCACTCATCAAGAGGCGTCTTCTTGATGGGCTGGGTCCCCCTACGTTGGCCATAAGTCGACTCAGGGCCGATATTCCCGAAGCAGCCTTTTCAGCCGTTGCCCTGATTTGCTCAGAGAAACTCATCTTCGAGTCGATCAGTAGCCCCAGGTACGTCACCGCTGGCTTCGATTCGATCTGTATATCTCCAATACTGATCACCCTTACTCTAGGGATTCTCTTTTTTGTCAAAATGACCACTTCGGTTTTCTCCAGTGCTAAACTGAGCCCGCGAGCAGTCATCCAGTCCTTTACTCGGCGCATTAGCATACCTAGCCTAAGTTGCGCTTGTTCAACGGTGCGTCCGGCGACCAGAGCCGCAACATCATCCGCATAGCCGACCAAGCGCGACTCATCTGGCATCTCAAGTCTCAGTAGCCCATCGTGAGACACGTTCCACAGGTCCGGACCAAGGATAGATCCCTGGGCAACACCCGATGTAATTTCCATCCTTCGTTGGCCCTGTGTCGTGTCGTAGAGCAGGCTTCGGTCGTTTGGGTAGTTCCTCAAAAGCCGCATTAGATATTCTGGAACTTGGAAAGAGTTTTCCAGCGTGTCCAGAATATTCTGAATGAATTTTGGATTGGATAACGGATATAAGTCACTAGGAGCTATGCGGTTCCCTCTGAAAGATTATTTTACATATCGATTGAAAAAAGGGAACAATCAACAACACATACGAAACGCTCAATCTTTTCCGAAATAGCACGTCTGTATGACCCATTGGGATGGATAGCACCTGTCACCTGTCAACAGCAAAAATCCTAAATCAAAGCTTTTGGTTAATTGTGCAAGATTGGGATCAACCAATACCAAATGCAATTAATACAGAATGGGTCAATCTGTAGGAATAATTAGATAATTTTGAAGACATTAAAAGCCCAAGATGGGTAACGTACCAACAAGATTCAGCAGTATCACTCCACGGGTCCTGTGATGCGTCTCAACGTGCTGTTGCGAGTAAACAAATACCACTTATATACTCACATACAAGCAAGCACATACGCCCATTGTTATCAAAGCATATACTTGTCGTCCAATGGAGCATACGCAAAGATCAATCCGCAATTCACTTCATACGTAGGGGAGACCGGGGCAAAACGAGGTTCGTGGCACAACGGGAAATGTTTTTGTGTGTGTGTCTCGTACACGCAAATGGACAGGTAACAGCGCCATTTGTACGAAAGTCAGTCGGCTCGCGCCAGTCACACTGAGAGAAGCGTATTGAGACTTATTTAAATGCACTGTGCAAGAAGAAGTGAATTTGACCTAAGTTTTACGTATTTATCTTGGAATCGTTGATGTGTTATCAGGTGAGTAAGTCAATTTCTGTACTATTTGCAACAAAATCTTGTTGTCGTAGTATCGAATTTTGATATAAGCTAAAGTTAACACATGTCAGTGTTACAGGTTAGAAATGCTTGATCTTGTTTTAGATTAGTACCGATGGGGCAAAACGATCGGGGCATAATGGGATACTATCCCGTTTTGCCCCGACTTTAATGACGTTAGTTTTTATTTAACTATAAGAGAAAGACAGAGCGTGCAAAATGGGATGAAAAAGATATGAAAAGAGCAGTTAACGCTGTTATTTCAGAAAGGATGGGATTTCTTTGAGCCTCAAGTACATACAATGTGCTTAAATCAACTTTAGAACGTCGCATGAACAACGAGTTGCTGTATGATGCAAAATCAGGATTTTGGGGAACATGAAGTGACAATGGCTGGATTACATCGAAAATGTTTTTCGATTGATTTAAGTTTTTTGTTGAATTTTGTAGATCCACGAAAGAGAAACCTGTCTTATTCATACTTGACGAGCATACGTCGCATACTAAAAATCTTGAGTTGATTGATTATGCAAGACAACATCATGTGATACTATTATGTACCCCACCACACTGCACGTATAAATTGCAACCGCTGGACGTTGCCTTCATGCAACTGCTGTGTACTTACTACAGTGCGGAGATAAAAAAGTGGTTGCGAGAACATCCTGGTCGCATTGTTACACCTTACCAAGTAGCAAAGCTTTTCGGGGCAGCTTATCTTCAGGCTGCAACTATGCTTACTGCCATAAACGGATTTAAAAAATGTGGAATATGGCCAGTAGATAGGAATGTAGCTGACTTCATCGCCACCGAAACTACTAATACTGAAGAAATAGTACCCGCTCAAGATCTGAATGCAAATTATAACGAATCTTCATTCCAACCTACAGCTTCTTCCTCCACAAACATTTTAGCGAAAGTCACTGCAAGTTATGATATCTACTACAAAGAAAATGAAAATCCAACAAAACATCACAGTCTGTTGCTTCAACTTCATCTGTTTTGGTAGATTTTTTCGCAGTTGGTCTAAATCTGAGTGCCTCTGAAAAGTCAACCTAGCCTAGCGTATCCACAGCTGTTTTTGAAGATTTAGTAGCCACTAACAAATCCGTCCTGCACACATAATAGAAATTCCAAAAGAAGTCAGGACTCAAGCAAAATAGACTAGAAAATGGGGTAAAACCGTAATACTCACGTATTCTTCGCATAAAAATGATCTCAGATAAGACAGAAAATAAAATAAAGAGAAATAAGACTGAGAAAAAAAAGTATAAGAAGACTGAAGACAAAATAAAAAACAAAAAAACTAGGATAAAAAGCTCACAAGAAGCTTGAAAAAACTAAAATGAAGAAGCACAAGAAGGAAAGTGAGATGGACTCGTCTGAAGATGAGGAAGCTGATAATGACTGTGCTTGCATTTACTGTGGGTACTTACATTCGGAGTGGACCGAAAGATGGGTTATATGTAGCATATGCCAAGGCTGGGCACTTAATTCTTGTTTATATTCGTAATGACCCAAAAAATGTGAGATTTGGGAACAAAAAACTTTTGAATTTATATAGGTGATTTATACGTGTTACTATGTGATTTGATTTTTTTCTAATAAAGAGTTTAATTTTCATATTATGATTATTTTTTCTAAATATCTCATTTTCCCGCGGTCTCTCCTACATGATAAGCTTCAACAATCAAGCACATACGCTTTGGGATGTGCTTCCAACGAAGTGAAGCCGAAGAGAGTGAGAGAGCCAAAAGATGAAACAAAAGCTCTCGCTCGCTCAATTTCCTCAATGTTGTTGTAAAAGTCTACTAACGAGACGTAGAGTAAGCGCATCCGTAGAATGGGAGCTCACTTGTTGCATATTCGGCAAATTTTGGCGAAACATGAAACAAAAGCGCGTTTCGCGATCGTATATAAACACTTGATGGAGTACAGAAAAGCAGTCCTGTTCGAGTCGAGTAGGGAGCGTGCTGCTACTCATTGTTAATTAACAACGTTCGAGTAGTTAGAAATGCTGTTCAGTATACGACGAAGTGGTAAAGGGTGAGGTGTTGGCTTCAGCCGTGACCCTCCATTGGCCTTTTGGCGTTTCGCACCATGTGGCCACCCCGATCAACAAGCCCGTCTTCTTAGTTCATACTAGAACAGGTGAGGTTGGCTCTCCCTGTGAAGCGCGATAAGTTAAGCCGATATCTGAAACCATTCAACTCCTGTATGACACCATTGCCATCAAACCAGCCTTCCTAGAAAAAATCAAATAATAATTTTAATCATTTAAATAACAAAAATATAACATCAATATTCAAACATAATATCAATGCTACTCATACAGTCCATTCAACTAGATCGGTTTTATGGAAAAGAAAAATTTATAAAATAATCATATGAATCGATTCAATAACAAAAATATAATCTCAGTATCCAAGTATAATATCAACGCTGGCCATACTGATCATTTACCCAGATTAGCCCTTAAAAGAAACAGATAATTATATTGATCATTTTAATAACCAAAATATAATATCAATATTCAATAATATTAGTCGTACTCATACTGTCCATCAAGTAAGATCAGTTCTAAATTCAAATAGTCATATTGAACACTTAATCAACCAAAATATAATATTAATATAAGCACGGAAACCTTCAATCCATATTCTTCATTCTTCATACATTTACTATATCTTAAATCTCACGTTACATATCTGAAGATCATTCAAACTAACTTCTAACTCATTCAAACCCAACGTAGAATTTATAAAGATATAAAATTTCAGTCAGCTAACATTCAAAATGCTAAACATTACAAGTAAGCATTAAGCATAAATAAGCAAAACGAAAACTTAATAGTGAACAAGCAACCACTTGCGATTGTTATTGAAATGTGATACCATTTATGACTCCAACTACTTAAAGAATACGCGTATCCACATGCATATTAAGGTCTTATCTTTTGAATTGAATGAGCATTCGACTTGCCTGAGACGCACTTAAAAGAGCAAACAAAAACAAACATTTAACTACAAATTAAATAGATAGATATCTGGGCAATAATTTTTAAATGCAATAACATGGAAGAGTAAACCAAATATATTAACTACACTAAACAAATATAAAAGATAATTTACATGAGAACGGCAATTCCCAATGCAAATAAACATGAAGCGAAGTTAATTTCAAGTTACACTGAAACAATGTATGTATATGAACTATGAAACAACAGAATTCTAGTTATTAGAACAATACGACAATGCAAACGATTTTACCCCAAAACCAATTGTCTCTTTCAAGTTCCACTACAATTCACTCTCAAATTAATAAATTTACATCCCGCACTAAATGTGCAATTTCACAACGTTAGCAGTAAGCAAACGGAAAAGTGGCAGTTAAGTCAGTAAACCTCGGCAAAACTCCAAACCAAAACCATCAGCAGACACGCTTTTTCTAAGTCTGATTAGCACAATCACTGGAATGAAGACCAGTAGGTTTAACAACAACCTCTGAGCCGTTGACATAAGCTGTCGACGGACACGCTATTTTTAGTTATAAGTCCTTAAAGAAATAAATAATAGCCTCTGAGCTGCCCGACTTCAACTTTCGGCAAACATGCTGCATTTAGTATTAAGCCATATGCAAAACAGACATCGATATACCATGCAGTCATAGTCTTTGAGCTGTCAATCCAAAATGGTTTGCAAATACGCTATTAACCAAGTATCCTTTAAAAAGACACTATGTTTCCTTACAGAATATATATATTATAAGAGTCAACAACTAAAAAAGTCACCAATAAAACTCCTGTGGGAAGCGCAAGACTATTCAAAACCCACCATTTTCCCACACTTTTGCTTTACATATGGCAACGATATCAAATTGCGTCTTAGAACGCTATAATAAGATTTAAGATTCTTAAAACAATCGTTTTCTCGAGTTTGAGATTAAAAATTTTATAAAAGGCTGATGAAGTGACCTCGCACGGCACTATACTGTCTTCCAGCAGCATCTAGGACAGCATTCTGCCAAACTCAGCAGACACGCACTAGGGAAAAATTAGACGGAACGCATATAGGGTCTTGAATGAAGGCCGCAACTATATGTTCCTAAGACCATCATATAGTGACAGTGTCGCTTCGACCATTTTTTACAATAATCTTTCTCGCATGATATTTTCAATGCATTATTTCTGGTAATTATTTAGTTTAGGTATCATATATCCGTTTTTTTTGAAATTTCAGTATGTTATACAATTTTTCATGCTGAAAAATAATATATATATATATATATATATATATATATATATATATATATATATATATATATATACTCGTATATATATATATATATATATATATATATATATATATATATATATATATATATATATATATATATATATATATATATATATTTTGGGTGCGGAAAACATTCCTGAACATAGTTTTTAAGGTTTGAAAATTGGGAAATGTACACTATCGTGAAAAGTTGGTATTTTGCACATACTTGATGTTGGAGAGGATTGAGAGTGGGGTGTGGGAAGAAGGGTGCCCTTCTAAAGAATAGAAGGTCACCTTTCTATTCTCAAGAGGAGCACCTTTCTATTTTATAGAAGGGTACTCTTCAAAAGAATAGAAGGGTATCATAAAGTATGTCCGCAGGGGGAATGCCGGTCGACAAGAGCACTCTTGGAGGCTAGCATTCTTCGGGGAGTTCCACCCCCACGTACCCGAGGAAATTCCCGCAGGAAGAATGCCGGTCGACAAGAGCACTCTTGGAGGCTAGCATTCTTTGGGGAGCGTCGCCCCCACGGACCCGAGGATATGGGGGGCGCCGTGAGGTTCCCTCTTGGCATGACAGGTAGCTACTCTGATTGGGTCTGGACTACGCTTTGGACAACGAACTGGAAATTACGCTTTGGGCTAGTGGATGTGATGGTTTAGACCTAGTTGCTTTGCACTGTAGCGCCGAGGTGAAACTCGTGTGTGAACGGCTCCAATTCAACTATCATACCGTCTCCGTCCCGGTGAAACCTTGGCAGGCCTCGGAGTACGTTCGAAGTTCGCACCATTGATGACGTAGGTTCGGTTGAGACGGACTCCCGATTAGCGCTGGTCTGGCTCTGAGCACTTGTCCCCATAAGGGCTTGTGCCAACCCTCGCATGGCCTCCCTGCTCTGCAAAGATAGCCATGGGACCAAAAAGGCGACTACACACACGAACGGAGATGGCGGCTCCGAGGGGGGACCCAACAAAACTGGAGCAAACAAAATCAAAAGATCACAAATACCCAGAAAAAGGAACGAAAAATAATAACGACGACGCAACCAGCGGTTGCAGCCACGATGTCAACAGTACATCGCGAGCGGTACTAACAACGAAAAAACCGAAGACTAACACAACGACAGTGAAGACGGACGAAAAACGGAGAATACAGACTGAGATTCCTGCGGCGTTCGGGCGTAGCAGAAAAATGATACGAGCGTCCTATTAAGGAGAAACGGGAAACTCTGCTGGACACTTCAGGTGTTTGAGCGGTGGGAGATAATATAAAGAGCACCGGAAATTCGATTGTCACTGCTGCGATCGTTACCGAAACGACCGATGCAAGGGTCGCAAATCCCAGCATTGCAACGAAAAATCCAGAAGCCAACGAGGAGATTACGGCACTAAAAGCAAAGAGTGACCAGACGCCGCGTGAATGCACCGCCAAAGTTGAAAGTGTGGCGGAAGTACTGCACTCGGAAACGAAACGCGATAGCCTCTCCCAAGGATGGTTGCAAGGTACAATTGTGACCCAGCGATACGAAGAAGAAAGACTACTCCGAAAAGCGGGAGATTTTCTGAAAAGAATACAAGCTGCATGCGACTCTCCAAAAATCAGCAAAGCAGCAAAGGCAGGGCTCCTAGATCGTATAGGGCACTATTGGAGGAGCTGGTTAAGGGCCAAAGACAAACAGAAGGCTTAAGAGGCGCTTGGGGCGAAATCTAAAGGCGACACGCAGATAGCTCCACCATTAAACGTCAATAAAAGAATGGCGTCTAGCCCAATCGAAGGAGATCGGGATAAAAGAAGGAAGGAAGAGGCACTTGACGGGCGTGCAGCAACAGATCAGGGATTCTAGACAGTGCTTACAAAAGGAGCGAAGAAAGCCGCAAAAAAACTCCCTCAGAAAAAGCCAGAAAGTTCGCACGGACGCCCAATTCAAAAAAGGACCTGATGCAAAACAGGAGAGGCAGAAGCCCCAACGAGGACCCCGGCAGCAGGCACTCCTTGTAAAGCCCCTAAGTGGCCGATCCTACGCGGAGGTACTGCGGGACATCAGGGGAAACGTAAGGCCCGAAGACACCAATGCTACCATTAAAGTAGTACGACCAACGCGCTTGGGCCACATACTGGTCGAATTTGGAGCAGAGGCCGGCAATAAAGAAGCATTCTGTGACGCACTTAAGAAAGTCCTTGGCAAAAGCGCAACTATAGCCCCGCTCGAGCCGATAGCAACGATCGAAATATGAGACATAGACTGCGTGACGGATCTGGCCGAGGTGAAAGAGGCCATCAAAAAAGAGTTCCCTAGCGTGGGAAGGATCAACGCGAGACTGACACCAGAAAACAATAGGGGACAACGCATGGCCATAGTTGACTTGACCAAAAAGGACGCCGAACATTTCCTGAACAAGGGCAAAGTACGAATCGGGTGGGTTGTCTGTAGGATACGGCGACGAGCAACGCCTCTTCAATGTTCCAAATACCTTGGTTATGGTCATGTTACGGGAACCGCAGTCCAAATATTGCTCGGTTCGTGTTCCGTCATTCCTCTCTGTGTACTGTAAATGACAACATACATATTCGAAAAGCTGCGAATTGTGATCAAAGCATCTGTGGTCACGGTGTCGTATCATGGATTAGCAGAAGTGGGTGTGTATCCATACTCGTATTAAGTATCAAGCATATACACACAAGACTTCGCAATTGAACGTATCGCCCAGCGGAACGAATCGGTTACATGCATTGCAAATGGAGTGAAAGCTTTAGCTTTGTGGTTGCATCAGTCACAGAGAGATGGCACTAAATACGTTAAACTGTTTTTGTTGTTGAACTTTGATCTTTTTTAAATGGTAGATTGTCTTCATTATTTTAGTTGGTAAGCAATAAATTCGGCATAGTTAAAGCATAAAAGAAAATTAAAGACACAAGAAAATCGAGAAGTATTTCTCCATTCACTGGCTCAAGGCGTGCGCCTGAGCTTATTCTATCCCAAGGCAGTCAGGCCGGGATAAGTGAATTTAGGATACGTTCAAATGCGTACTCAAGGCATCAGCCCGAGTATCAGCGCCCCAAGGCAGTTATGCCCGGGGCCTGCAGTTGAACTAGTAATTGATTGATTTATCAATCTGACTGCATACTCAAGGCATCAGCCCGAGTATTAGCGTCCCAAGGCTTTGTGCCCGCGGCTAGCAGTTGGATTATAATCAATCGATTCGTTAATATAACTGCGTGCTCAAGGCATCAGCCCGAGCAACAGTTGAAGCTTTAATTGATTGGTTTTTCAAATATGATATCCAGCCATATCATACATTTCCTTCAAATAACAAAAATAATCAAAGTAAATATAAATCGCAAAAATTTTACAAGCTCCATTAATGCTCGAATTTATACGTCTCTGTAATAAATTAATTATTAAAAGAATTCAATAGAGAAATATGTTATTAATATTAATATAGTCAACTGAACGTGTTATTATATAACCAAACAAAGAATAAAATTAAACTTAAATCATAAAACACTCTTTTACTGATCTAGTTGGCGAGTATAAAGTAGCAGATAAGTATCATACTGGAATATCTCTCTCTCCCCGGGAGCCTTGATGTGTATATAGAATTCACATCATATTAAGCTCCCAGTGCGTGCCAGTATACATAGGGTATATAGGTATTGTGCAACAGTCACACCACACAAGTATGCAAAGGACCCGATAGGAGCTCCCTATGTTACAAATGCGGTGAAATGGGACATAAAAGAAAAGAGTGTACGAAGGAGGCACACTGTATTCTTTCAAGGATGCTGATCCAAAACTTGATTTTGGACACGTCCTGGGATCAGGAAAATGCCGGGTGTTCCAGGAAGCCAAGGCAAAATCAGAGCTTCGATGACCCGCATCCCGCAGCTAAACTTACACCGCAGTTCAACCGCCCAAAATCTGCTTGAGCAGTTTGCGAGGGACATGAAAGCCAACTTCTTGCTGCTGAGTGAGCAACACCATAATAAAAGTCCTGCATTATGGTACTCTGATGAAACTGGTACTGCCGCCATCTGGATTCGGAACAGTGACTTTCAAGCAGAGAGTTGTGGACGGGGGGATAGTTTCGTGTTGGTTCGGTGCTCAGTGATCACCTTCTTTAGTGTGTACCTAAGGCCTAACGAGTCGATATCATCTTTCCAAGCCAAGCTTAATGCTCTGGAGGGCGATGTCTCGAACGCAGAGGGTAAAGTGCTCGTTGGGGGCGACTTCAATGCTAAAGCAATCGAATGGGGCATGCCTCAGATGGATCCGCGGGGAAAACGAATCCTGGAAATGGCGAACACGCCGACTTTCCGCCGTATTGGGTGTGGGGGACCATACGGAACGTGGCATTCGCCTTTGAGTCCTTAGTATGGAGGATACAAAACTGGAAAGTATTAGAGGACTACTCAGCCAGTGATCATCAGTGCATTCTGCTTGAGATAAATTATGCTGTCTCCCAACGTCCGTGCTCTCGGCCTTCCACAACTGGATGGAACATCGGAACGATGGACGCCAAGAGGTTCGTCAAGGTTCTCACAGCTGATGAGCCGCTGCAGGGAGCTTCGGAAGGGACGGAAGAACTGGCAGCTCAAGACGTGGTGAACTCTACTATGAGCATCATTACGACTGCTTGCTGTGCTTCTATGCCCCGTCGAAGACCCTCGCACGGCAAGCTCCCAGTGTACTGGTGGTCAACTGAAATCGCTGAAAAGCGGAGGGAGTGTCACAAGCTTCGGCGTGAGGCTCAACGGGTGGGGAACCGTGGCGAGGCATGCAACTTGGTGGCAGCATATAAGTCGGCCAGGGAATGCTTTCGCAAACTGATCAACAGTAGCAAGGCTCGCTGCTGGCAAGACCTAGTGGACAATGTGAACAAGGATCCGTAGGGCCTTGGCTACAAGCTGGTCATTGGGAAACTTGGTGCCCTACGGAAGCCTTGTATACATGACGCGGAAAAGATGGACGCAATTGTGTGGGGACTCTTCACCGTCCATCCCGTCCGTGTTGACGCTGTCCATGGTGAAACAGCAGTAGAGTGCCCACTCTTCACACAACTGGTACTGGAGGAGGCAGTCCTCTTATTGAAAGCGAGGAAGGCTCCAGGTCCAGATGGTGTTACAGCTGAGGTGTTGCAGCTCATCTATCACCATTGTCCTGACTTGCTGCTCAGCACATTCAACGCTTGCCTACGGGACGGGGTTTTCCCGGTACGATGAAAGGTGGCGAGGCTCGTGCTGATCGGCAAGGGGAAGGAAAATCCCGAATCGCCGTCTGCATACCGCCCGTTATGCATGCTAGACACGGCTGGGAAAGTGCTAGAAAAACTCATCAAGGAAAGACTCACTGACGCGATTCGTGCTGCTGGGGACCTATCTACTCGGCAGTACGGCTTTAGAGCAGGATGTTCTACCATTGATGCGATTACAGAGGTGGTGAACGTGGTCCAAAAAGCAGAGGCATATAGTCGCGCCAGGCGACGAATCGTCCTGTTGGTGACACTTGACCTCAGGAATGCCTTCAGCTCCACTAGATGGGTGGATATTCTGGACACGCTGGAATATAGAACGTTTTAGTCTTGCATTTTGATATAGAACGTTTTAGTTTTGCAAATTTTCATATCTTATTGAAAGATACATAAATTTTTATTTTACAGTAATATAGTAACCTGCTCAAAATATTTTTGCACTTATTTTTCAAATTTCGGATGGGGATACATCCCGATATCCCCCCCTGGGTGTGCCACTGACTCTTCTTTCTACTCTATAGAAGGGAACCCTTCTATACTTTTTTTTGTGGTAGGGAGGTGAATGCGTTTTATGCACAGAGTGTGGGACTCCCATCCGCGACTGGACTAACCACTAAACACCTCCCCTGTCAACCCGAGAGCCCAGCCTGGAATCGTTTGACACATTACTTCCGGCCAGGTCTCGTTTTGTTACGCCGTGGGCACCTTCAAGCTGGGGAGTCCCTTTCCTAGCGGGAGGGGAGAAGGGAAGAAAAAATGCCAGAAAAGCGATCCCCCAGCCCCAGCTCCCGGCTGCTGTGAGTCCCTTTTATCTTCTAGGACTGCCCGAGCATAATGTGCCACCTGGTTCCATTTGTCAACCGATTCGAGCATCACCGCAACTATATTATCCGGGGTGAGCTCTCCCGTCTCCCTGTAGAGTTCCCTTCGCAGCCTGACACATTTTGTACACGCAAAAAATGTGTGACAGGCATTGTCCTCCTCTCCTGGGCAAAACCGACAATCGGAAGACCGTGACTTGCCGATCTTGTGCAGGTAAGACTGAAAACACCCGTGCCCGCTCAAAAGCTGGGTCAGATAGAAGTCAGTCTCACCATGCCTTCGATCTAGCCACGGTCTCACATCCGGGATGAGGCGCGCAGTCCACCTTCCCTTCGTGCGAATCACCCAAGACTGCTGCCAATCTTTGAGCGAGCGCTGTCTCTCCTCGCGGACAAATATCTCCCTCGCATCCTCGTTTCGGCACAGGTAAATAGCGCGGCGCTCTCTAGCAAGGAGAGCGACAGGTATCACGCCTGCAATCACTCTCACCGCCGAGTCGGAGACTGTTGGATACGAAGATGCAATTCTCAGTGCTCCTCTTCTCTGTACCTGTGCCAAACGTTTTCGGTATACCTCCTTGCTGAGAGTGTCGCCCCATACCTCTGCTCCGTACAGTAGCACTGACCCTACAGCACCCATCAAGAGGCGTCTTCTTGATGGGCTGGGTCCCCCTACGTTGGCCATAAGTCGACTCGGGGCCGATATTCCCGAAGCAGCCTTCTCAGCCGTTGCCCTGATTTGCTCAGAGAAACTCATCTTCGAGTCGATCAGTAGCCCCAGGTACTTCACCGCTGGCTTCGATTCGATCTGTATATCTCCAAAACTGATCATCCTTACTCTAGGGATTCTCTTTTTTGTCAAGATGACCACTTCGGTTTTCTCCAGTGCTAAACTGAGCCCTCGAGCAGTCACCCAGTCCCTCACTCGGCGCATTAGCATACCTAGCCTAAGTTGCGCTTGTTCAATGGTGCGTCCGGCGACCAGAGCCGCAACATCATCCGCATAGCCGACCAAGCGCGACTCATCTGGCATCTCAAGTCTCAGTAGCCCGTCGTAGGACACGTTCCACAGGTCCGGACCAAGGATAGATCCCTGGGCAACACCCGATGTAATTTCCATCCTTCGTTGGCCCTGTGTTGTGTCGTAGAGCAGGCTTCGGTCCTTTAGGTAGTTCCTCAAAAGCCGCATTAGATATTCTGAAACTTGAAAAGAGTATTCCAGCGTGTCCAGAATATCCACCCATCTAGCGGAGTTGAAGGCATTCCTGACGTCGAGTGTCACCAACAGGACGATCCGTCGCTTGGTGCGACTATATGCCTCTGCCTTTTGAACCGCGTTCACCACCTCTGCAATCGCATCAATGGTAGAACATCCTGCTCTAAAGCCGTACTGCCGAGGAGATAGGTCCCCAGCAGCACGAATCGCGTCAGTGAGTCTTCCCTTGATGAGTTTCTCTAGCACTTTCCCAGCCATGTCTAGCATGCATAACGGGCGGTATGCAGATGGCGATTCGGGATTTCCCTTCCCCTTGCTGACCAGCACGAGCCTCGCCACCTTCCATCGTACCGGGAAAACCCCGTCCCGTAGGCAAGCGTTGAATGTGCTGAGCAGCAAGTCAGGACAATGGTGATAGACGAGCTGCAAAACCTCAGCTGGAACACCATCCGGACCTGGAGCCTTCCTCGCTTTCAGGGAGAGGACTGCCTCCTCCAGTTCCAGCTGTGTGAAGAGTGGGCACTCGACTGCTGTTTCACCATGGACAGCGTCAACACGGACGGGATGGGCGGGGAAGAGTCCCCGCACTATCGCGTCCATCTTTTCCGTGTCATTTATACAAGGCTTCCGTAGGGCACCAAGTTTCCCCATGACCAGCTTGTAGCCAAGGCCCCACGGATCCCTATTTACATCGTCCACGAGGTCTTGCCAGCATCGGAGCTTGCTCTTGTTAATAAGCCTGCGAAGATATTTCCTGCCGGACCTGTATGCTGCTAGCCTAGTGTCTGCCTCTTCCCGTGTTCGCGCCCGCTGGGCCTCTCGCCGAAGTTTGTGACACTCGCTTCTTTGTTCGGCGATGTCGTTTGACCACCAGTATACTGGAGGCTTACCATGTCGGGGTCTCCGACGGGGCATGGAAGACTCGCAAGCAGCTATGATGGTACTCATAGTTGAGTTCACCAAGTCCTTGGCTGTAGGCCCTCCACTCCCTGGCGGAGCTCCCAGCAACGGTGCGCCTGCCGTATGCGCGTCAGCAAACCTCTCAACGTCCATCCTCCCAGTCCTCCATCCGAGGATTGAAGTTTGGGCATATGCACGCAGAGTGGCACCGTCGTGAATCTCAACAGCTATATACTGGTGATCACTAGCCGAGTAGTCCTCTAGTACTCGCCAGTTGTGTACTCTGGGTACCAGGGACTCCGAAGCGAGCGTCACATCGGGTATGGTTCCTACGCAACCCCAGCGGCGGAAAGTAGGGGTGTTACCAGTATTTAGGACAAAAAGCGCTGTTCTGGCCGCCATGTCCAAGATTTGCTTTCCCCTTGGGTCGGATTGTGGCATACCCCATTCAATGGCTCTAGCGTTGAAGTCTCCCCCGACCAGCATGTGGCCCTCTGTGTTCGAGACAGCGTCCTCCAGGGCATCGAGTTTGGTTCGAAAAGATCGCATTGCCTCGTTAGGCGTCAGCTAAACACTGAAATATGTTATCCCTGAACACCGCACCCACACAAAACCATCCCCGCGTCCATGGCCCTGCACCTGAAGGCGGGCGCTGTCTCGAACCCAGATGGCCGAGGTACCAGATTTGTCAGGGTACCACGCTTGCGAGTCCTTGTTATGATGTTGCTGGCTCAGCAACAGGAGGTCAGCTTTCTTATCCCTCGCAAACTGCTCAAGTAGGTCCTGGGCGTTTGTGCTTCGGTGCAAATTGACCTGCAGGATACGGATCATTTGAGTATCGATTTGGCTTTAGTTAGGGCCTCCTTGAAAACCCAGCATCTCCCTGTCCCCGGCTCATGTTTGAGGTCGCCGGGTGCTAGCTTAGCATCCTTGCAAAGAATGCATTTTGCCTCGTTCGTGCACTCCTTCCTTTTGTGCCCCGTTTCACCACATTTGTAGCACAGAGATCTCCTGTCGGGTCCCCTACAGCCATACGCGGTGTGTCCGTATTCGAAGCATCTGAAGCAGCGGATAGGGATCGCTCTTCTCCGTATCCTGCAGATCACCCAACCTATCTTAATTTTGCCCTTCGCCAGGATTTGCTGGGCGTCTTTATCAGCTAGTTCGACAATAGCCATGCGTTGCCCCCTTGTGTTTTCACGTGTCAATCTTGCCTTGACTTCACTTAAGCTGGGGAACTCCCTCCTAATGGCATCCTCTACTTCAGCTTTGTCCGTGACGCAGTCGAGGTCCCTGATTTCCAGGGTGGCCATTGGTTCGAGCGAGGCAACCGTTGCCGCGTCTCCAAGAACCTTTTGAACCGCGTCACGGAATGCATCTTTGTTTGTGGCCTCTGGCCCGAATTCCACCAGCAAGCCACCGGTCCGGGTTGGTCGAACTGCTTTGATGGCAGTTTTGGTGTCGTCTGGCTTGACTGCTCCTTTAATTTCACGGAAGACATCTGCGTAGGCTCGGCCCTTAGTGGGTTTAATAAGCAGTGCCTCTCGCAAGGGTTTGCGCCGCGGTTTGCTTTTTGTTTTCTGCGATATATCGGGGGGTTCTTTGTTCTTTTCGTGGTTGAGTTCTTTGTCTGTTTTTTTTAGGAGTAGCTTTTCGGCCGCTTTTTTCGCTGCCTTGTTTCGCACCACATGAAACTCCTCGCCTGGAGTGTCAACTTCGTTTATGGTCTCGTCCTTCCTCCTTTTCTCACGGTCGCCTTCAATTGGGCTACCGGCCATTCTTTTGCTGCTGCTAGGACCCACTGATGCCTCGAGGGAGAGTGTGTCTTTTCGGTTGCAAGCCACCTCCGCCTGTAGTGCGTTATGCGGCCGAAAACTCCTCCAGTTCAAGAATGCCATTCTTGACACTCTTGCCTATGTTTTTCTGCAATTCGCAGGCAGCCTTTGTAAACACACCTTTATTCGCTGGAAAGATGCCAAAGACGAGTTTCGGCGACATGAGCAAAGCAATTACCACAAAAATTCATGTGTGTCAGCTCAATATTTTTTAAATGTCTTTGAAGGAAAATGTGACGACATAAGTTGTGAAATTGAAAAAGGAAGAAAACAAAAAGTAATGGAAAACAGACAGAAAATATTACCTGTGATACAAACTGTTATATGTTGTAGAAAGCACGAAATAGCTCTGCGAGGACATGATGACAGTGGAAAAATTAATTTGAACGATTTTGAAACCAATCAAGGTAATTTCAGGGCCCTTTTTAAAATTCAGGGTTGATTCAGGTTATTCTTCCTTAAGGCCACATTTAGAGAATTGCAATGCCGATTCTTCATACATCAGCCCGAAAGTTCAAAATGAAATAATAGACACATGTGGTGAAATCATTCTTTCTAAAATTGTCCAAAAAATAAATTGTGCGAAATATTTCTCCATACTTGCTGATGAAACCACCGACATCAGTTGTATTGAACAATTTACACTATGCGCAAGGTACACGGTGAAGGAAGGTAATGGATTTACTTTGAAAGAAGATTTTTTAAAGTTTGCACCAGTCCACGACACCACAGGAGCTGCGCTTGCATCCAAACTATTAACTGAATTGCAGTCAATGGGTATCTGTCTGACCCATTTAAAAGGACAAGGCTATGATGGGGCCGGGATTATGAGTAGTCGATACAAAGGTTGCGCTGCTATAATAAAAGCTTCTTATCCTGAAGCTCTGTATGTGCACTGCTCTAGCCACGCACTTAACATAGTCCTTAGTTATGCGTGTGATGTACAAACCGTAAGAAATTGTATTGCCACAATGAAAGAAATAATTAACTTCTTTAGGCTATCCCCGAAACGAAATGCAGTTTTGCAAGAGGAAATCTTGAAAGATAACCCAGGTTCAAGAAGAACATGTCTCCTAAAGTTTTGCGAGGCTAGATGGTCCGAACATTTGAGCACACTTATTTCTTTTAGAGAGCTTTGCTTTCCAATTCTTAGGGCACAAGATTTGATTCAAAGCGTAGATGATGATCCTCAAGTGTCAGGAAAAGCATTCACTCTATCGACGGCTTTGAGAAATGGAAAATTTTTAAGTCTCTATTGTAACCATAAGCAGTGTTCTATTTAAGTTTTGGGCTTAGTAAATATTTACAAACAAAAGAATGTGATCTATCACAAGCTATGAGTTATGCCAATAGCCTACATCAAGAGATTTAAGAAATGAGAAGCCAAGCATTATATCGATGATTTTAGCTCTTTAGCTCCGACTCTCCAATTGCCTCAATACACCATGTTCTATACAGAAAAATGTAGGAACAAAAATGACGGAGTGATAGTTTATGTAAATGAAGATTTTAACGCTTTATGTGAAGACATAACCTGCAATGAATTCACTGGTCCGAAAATTAACATCACTTTACAAAATTGGAAAACATCTGCAATTTATGCAATCTACAAATCGCCATTTCTTAATGAAGAAGAATATATTCATAAGCTTGAAACTATATTAGGTAGCTACTTAAAGAGTGATTTAGACATCATAATAGGAGACATCAATATTGACATCTTAAACCAATCCAAAGCTTCGAACGATTATCTAATGACTCTAGGTTGTTTAGGCTTTTACCCCCTCATTAATAAGCACACCCGGGTAGAAAAAAACCATAAGTCTTGTATTGATCATGTTCTAGTTAGGAAAAGCTCCAACTCAATACATACACACTGATCAGTACACCATAGTAGTTAATATCAACATCGATAATTTGGAAAACCTGAAGTTAAAATCTAAATACAAGATAATTACGAAGATTGATTATATTAAGCTAAAAGAAAATCTATCAAAAAGATATTGGGATGTAATTATTAGTACCCATGATAATGCGAATATATCTGCAAACAAATTCATAACATCATTAAAAGAGTCCATAAGTGATGCTTAAGTAAAAGTTCACGTGCCGAGCAAATTTAAACCTATTAAACCATGGGTAACTCAAGGCATCATTAAGTCAATTAGAAATAGGGACAGAATGAAACAAAAATTAAACAAAGAACCCTTTAATTCTGGATATGCCTCTTTTTATAGGAAATATAGGAATAAATTAAACAAAATAAAGAAGAATGCGAAAAGAAATTACTACCAGAAACAAATCGAGCTAGCTGGTAATAATAGAAATAATGCCGAAATTAGTAATAAATGTAAACATGAATTGGATGATATGCTCAATAAATTGAAATCACAAAGTATAGACCCCGATGCGGAAATTCAATCCGAAGACACGCTAGCAAACCTATTCAACAAAGATTTTTGTTGTGTTGGTGATAGAATTGGTATTGTGGAGAACAGTGAAATACATAAGGAATCCTACGGCGTTGACCTATTGTCTAACTTCCATTCAAGCAAAATTCCGGAAAAGGAAATCAAGTTCATAATTAATGCTTTAAGGACAAACACGTCTCCAGGATGGGATGACATAAGCATTTCAACAATAATAAACATACAAGATGAAATCATTAAACCTCTCACAAAACTCTACAACAAGTGCATTGGCGAAGCTATTTTTCCAACCGATTTCAAAAAGGCAATAATCATCCCCATTTACAAAAATGGAAGTAAGCTTGAAACTAGCAATTATCGACCAATATCTTTATTGCCAATGTTAGCAAAAATCTTCGAGCGTTGTATCAAAAGTAGACTGATGAAGTACTTATCTGAAAACAACATTATTTCACCACAACAATATGGTTTTCGTGAGGGCTTAAATACAAAAGATGCTGTCTTATCAGTCACAAACTTTGTATATTCAGAAATAGATGTCAGCAATAAACCGTTGGGTATATTCATGGATATTTCGACGGCCTTTGATACGACATGAGATGCTTGTACTAAAATTAAAAAAAAACTGGTATAAGTGGAAAAGCATTGAAATTGTTTCAAACATACTTGGGCCCAAGACAGCAACGAGTCAGGGTGAAATACTCTTTAAGTGAGTGGATTATGAAAGACACAATAGGACTACCACAAGGTACTGTATTGTCGCCAATTCTGTACGACATATACGTCAATGACCTTTGCAATATAAACCTAGGTACCAAATGTAGGGTAGTGGCCTTTGCGGATGATACTGCCTGTTAGTTTCATCTCCATCTTGGGTTGAAACTAAACAAAAAGCTGAAGAGGCGATCAGAAAAATTCATATTTGGTTGCACATACACCAACTCCGCCTCAACACCCGGAAAACTCAAGTCATGACCTTTTCGCTGACATCTGTGGGACAGCCGCTGTAAAAACCGATTAAACTTCATCATTCAAATTGCCAGTGTATTGATGACGCAAATGCAACGTGGAATTGTCAAGATTTAGAAACTGCTGAGAAAGTTAGACACCTGGGAGTAATAATCGACAAAAACATGAAATGGAATTTTCATGCAGAGCACGTAAATACAAAATTAAGGAGATGTGTTTTCCTCTTCAACTCATAACGAGAGTTTCTGACTATACCTCAATTAAAGGTTATATATTTTGCATTAGTCCAGTCAATTATCCAATACTGTATAGCAGTTTGGGGAGGAGCATCCACTACGCACATCGAAAATTTAATGATAACCCAAAAAGCCATACTTAAAACAATATTTAGACTACCCAGAACATTCCCATCTTCAGATTTATTTAATATATCCGGAGTACTTGATATAAAAACTCTACATAAAATCAGCAGCAAGCTATACACTTAAGGTTCAAACAATTCAAGCTCTCAACAATGTCTACAACACAAGATACAACTCCTGTAGGATAAGTGTACCAAAGTGTAACAAAACCCAAACCCAGAGATGTGTACTATATGTTCTCACAGCAGGTGAGTCACTGCAGGGAGCTCCGGAGGGGACGGAAAAACTGGCAGCTCAAGACGTGGTGAACTCTACTATGAGCATAATCACGACTGCTTGCTGCGCTTCTATGCCCCGTCGAAGACCCCGGCGCGGCAAGCCTCCAGTGTACTGGTGGTCTACTGAAATCGCTGAAAAGCGGAGGGAGTGTCACAAGCTTCGGCGTGAGGCTCAACGGGCGCGTAACCGCGACGAGGCATGCAACTGGGTGGCATCATATAAGTTGGCCAGGAAATGCCTTCGCAAACTGATCAACAGTAGCAAGGCTCGCTGCTGGCAAGACCTAGTGGACAATGTGAACAAGGATCCGTGGGGCCTTGGCTACAATCTGGTCATGGGGAAACTTGGTGCCCTACGGAAGCCTTGTATACATGACGCGGAAAAGATGGACGCGATTGTGCGGGGACTCTTCACCGTCCATCCCGTCCGTGTTGACGCTGTCCATGGTGAAACAGCAGTCGAGTGCCCACTCTTCAAACAGCTGGAACTGTAGGAGGCAGTCCTTTTATTGAAAGCGAGGAAGGCTCCAGGTCCAGATGGTGTTCCAGCTGAGGTGTTGCAGCTCATCTTTCACCATTGTCCTGACTTGCTGCTCAGCACATTCAACGCTTGCCTACGGGATGGGGTTTTCCCGGTACGATGAAAGGTGGCGAGGCTCGTGCTGATCGGCAAGGGGAAGGGAAATCCCAAATCGCCGTCTGCATACCGCCTGTTATGCATGCTAGACACGGCTGGGAAAGTGCTAGAGAAACTCATCAAGGAAAGACTCACTGACGCGATTCGTGCTACTGGGGACCTATCTCCTCGGCAGTACGGCTTTAGAGCAGGATGTTCTACCACTGATGCGATTGCAGAGGTGGTGAACGCGGTCCCAAAGGCAGAGGCATATAGTCGCACCAAGCGACGGATCGTCCTGTTGGTGACACTCGACGTCAAGAATGCCTTCAACTCCGCTAAATGGGTGGATATTCTGGAAACGCTGGAAAACTTGTTTCAATTTCCAGAATATCTAATGCGGCTTTTGAGGAACTACCTAAAGGACTGAAACCTGCTCTACGACACGACACAGGGCCAACGAAGGATGGAAATTACATCAGGTGTTGCCCAGGGATCTATCCTTGGTCCGGACCTGTGGAACGTGTCCTACGACGGGCTACTGAGACTTGAGATGCCAGATGAGTCGCGCTTGGTCGGCTATGCGGATGATGTTGCGGCTCTGGTCGCTGGACCCACCGTTGAACAAGCGCAACTTAGGCTAGGCATGCCAGTGCACCGAGTGAGGGACTGGATGACTGCTCGCGGGCTGAGTTTAGCACTGGAGAAAACCGAAGTGGTCATCTTGACAAAAAAGAGAATCCCTAGAGTAAGGATGATCAGTATTGGAGATATACAAATCGAATCGAAGCCAGCGGTGAAGTACCTAGGGCTACTGATCGACTCGAAGATGAGTTTCTCTGAGCAAATCAGGGCCACGGCTGAGAAGGCTGCTTCGGGAATATCGGCTCTGAGTCGACTTATGGCCAACGTAGGGGGACCCAGCCCATCAAGAAGACGCCTCTTGATGAGTGCTGTAGGGTCAGTGCTACTGTATGAAGCAGAGGTATGGAGCGACGCTCTCAGCAAGGAGGTATACCGAAAACGATTGGCACAGGTACAGAGAAGAGGAGCACTGAGAATTGCATCTTCGTATCCAACAGTCTCCGACTGGGCGGTGAGAGTGATTGCAGGCATGATACCTGTCGCCCTCCTTGCTAGAGAGCGCCGCGCTATTTACCTGTGCCGAAACGAGGATGCGAGGGAGATAGTTGTCCGCGAGGAGAGACAACGCTCGCTCAACGACTGGCAGCAGTCTTGGGGGAATCGCACGAAGGGAAGGTGGACTGCGCGCCTCATCCCGGATGTGAGACCGTGGCTAGATCGAAGGCATGGTGAGACTGACTTCTATCTGACCCAGCTTTTGAGCGGGCACGGGTGTTTTCAGTCTTACCTGCACAAGATCGGCAAGTCACGGTCTTCCGATTGTCGGTTTTGCCCAGGAGAGGAGGACAATGCCTGTCACACATTTTTTGCGTGTACAAAATGGGTCAGGCTGCGAAGGGAACTTTACAGGGAGACAGGAGAGCTCACTCCGGATAATATAGTTGCAGTGATGCTCGAATCGGTTGACAAATGGAACCAGGTGGCACATTATGCTCGGGCAGTCGTAAAATATAAAAGGGACTCACAGCAGCCGGAGGCGCTGGGGCTGGGGGATCGCTCTTCTGGCATTTTTTCTTCCCCTCTCCCCTCCCGCTAGGAAAGGGACTCCCCAGCTTGAAGGTGCCCACGGCGTAACAAAACGAGACCTGGCCCGAAGTAATGTGTCAAATGGTTCCAGGCTAGGTTCTCAGATTGACAGGGGAGGTGTTTAGTGGGTAGTCCAAGGGTATCCTCGATGGGAGCCTCACACTGCCAGACTTGGCGGGCGTAAATGCCTTCACCTCGCTACCACAAAAAAAAATATGTTGGCCCTAGAACCTATAACCTATTACCAGATTTCATAAGATATGCTAACTCACCTGAAACATTTAAACTATTTACAAAAAAATGGCTCTTAAATATGTCTAGTGAAGAATTTGGCAGAATTTTTAGTTTCATTAATTAATAATGTTTAGTTTAAATATTTAATGTTAGTTTGATCTCTGAGCTAACAGTTAATTTGTAAATAGTTGCTATATAGACAACCTAAGACAAATAAGCTCCTTTCTCAAGCTCTGCTTTTAAGGAGTTTCTAAAGAAAAGTTTAATTTTAAGATCAATCAAATGCTATGTATATTTTCTGAATAAATAAAAAAAAAAGCTGAGAGTACGTTTCATGAGATTTTCCAAGAGGCTAAGCAAATTGCTGACGAGGTATGTTTTCCTACGTTTTTAAATATTTTGTAATTTGTCAAGACTTTTTTTCACTTGGAGGTAGGAGAAACAATTGAAGTGCCCAGAATTACTGCAAGGCAAACTCAAAGGGCTAACTATGAGGCCAACAATCCGGAAGACTACTTCAGATGTAGTATTTACATTCCCTTCCTTGACTAACTTTTAAAAGAAATGTCAGATAGGTTTTAAAACCATGGAGATGCTTTGGGAAAGTCATCCGTACTGCTACTGGAAAAACTGTTGAAGTCCGATTCAACAGAAATGGAGTCATGCTCGAAAGTTTTAGCAGAACAGTGGCCAACAATTATTACTGAGGCTTCCCAATTCAAGGCTGAGCTGGTAATGTGGAAGAGAATGTGGACTGAGAAAGCTCAATGTAATATTCCTAAAGACTTCTTATTATCTCTGGATAGCTGCAATGACACAATATTTCCAACTTTACATTTAATGTTGAAGGTAAAGCCCAGTCATTAATTAATTTTTAATTGAAAGTCATTGTACAAATACATCACATCCTAAAAATTCATAATTTTAGAGTTCAATACTTACCTTTTATCTTTGCATCAAAATTCATACAATGTCCAATACAATGTATCAAAACTCATACTCTTTTCTATCATGAATGTAACGCACAAGCCCCACATAGACATGTTGTCAGCATTTCTTTGAAGTGATATCCAACATTCCATCACAAGCGTCAGCAGTTTTCGCTGTAGCATTCGTTCGCGAGTAAAGGGAGTCAAATGTCGCTTGATTTTTCCACAAGCGTCATCAGTTTTCCCTTCAGTGATAAGAATTTGTGTCTTAATGTGGGACTTGTGCGATCAGCACTTTATCTTAATTTTAATATTCTTTTGTGAATAAAGTTCAGTTGTCGTCAAGCATTCGTGGCGGTCTTTTCAAGTTTGTGCTCCCTAGTTACGAGCCCCGGTCGTTTTGCATTCTAGTGGTGATGTGAGTGAAATTCTTTTGGTGAAGTTATTGAAATTTGTGCTGAACGTAAGTGTGATTCTTCGCTGATGCACAAGTCGCAAGTACTTGAGTACCAAGTAGATTATAACAGCGGAGTTCAATGGGTTTATGCGCTCATTGAACTTTTTATCATTATTTAATGATTTATCGACAGAGTTTAACGCAGTAAACTCCTAATCAGCCTATATCCAAGGTCCAAGTTGCGGCAAGGTTCGCGATATTTTTGGTGACCCTAACGTGATACATATTCACGACACCTGGAGTGCTACAACCGTGATCTTCCTTTAACACAAATCTTATCGATTTTGAATCCTTTGCATCCTTTCTCAAAATATGGACAGGCTCGCCACAGAGCAGAAGGAAACTGGAGATCAAATCCAATCGCTGATCCGGAATTATGGCAAAGATAGTGCACAGAGGAAAATCATATCTTATTATGAAAGCCGCGTTCAAGAATTGGCAGCTGCAGTTTGATAAAACGGACAACGAAATCCGTGCATTGGATCCAGTTCCCACTGAACACTCGTACTTCCAATCAGACAACTACAACCAAATTGCTGACTTGGTGACAAAGTACCAGGATATTTTCAAGGAAGAGCTTCACATCATCCAGGGCTCAACGATACCAAAAGTCAAGGATCAAGGCAGTAAGGACAATAAGCAAGGGCCAATTAAATGCCAATCCGCGCAGCTAATTACATTAATACGCCGCCAGAAAGCTATCGTGGCTACAGCTCAGCGTCATTTGTCAAACATCTCGGCACAAATGAGTCCCCAGTGTGTGAGCATGGTGCATAATTTGGTGAGGAAGTTATGGGGCCAAATTGAAGACCTTCATTACTCTATTCTAGAACTTGGGGATGATCCTATAGATTACGACATGGAGGCATATGTAAAGCTCGGGGACACCGTTAGAGAATGCTCAATGATGGCAAAAACACCACAACCAAGCTATACAGATCATACTGCTGCAAATACAGGTGCTCCAGCTATACGCGTTCCCAAAGTCACTATCTCAACGTTCGACGGTGATTACCTCAAATGGGGTCAGTTCTGCGACATGTTCACGCAGATGATACATGTCCAGCCAATACCAGCGATACAAAAGATGTGGTATTTGAAGAGCCATCTGACTGGTGATGCAGAAAAACTTATCCGACATCTCCCATTAACAGAGGCAAATTATGATTCAGCTTGGGATCTAATCCAAGGTCGATACAACAACCAAAGACTATTAACGTCAGCAATAATAGCAAAGATCATGGACACACCAGCCATCGCTACTGAAACGCCAACATCAGCGATGGTAAAAAACCTCCATTACACCATCCATGAAGGCCTTCTAGCCTTGAACAATTGGGGAGTGGATGTCTCATCATGGGATCTGCTACTTCTTTACTTCCTTGTGAAAAAATTGGACCGGCAGAGCCACACACTGTATGAGCAGTCTATAACGAAGCCAAAGGAGAATCAACCTTTGAGAGCATTTTTGGAATTCTTGGAGTCTCGCTTCCAGTCACTTGAATCCATCGGTCATAGGGAAAAACCAAGTTCAGCACAATCTCTCACATCTACTGTCCCGGGTAAACGAAACCCGTCATGCGTAGTGTGCAAGTAATCAGCACACCCATTATTTTCATGTAAGCAGTTTCTGCAAATGCCTGTCACAACTAGGCTCCAGTGCGTTCAAAAAAATAAATTGTGTGTTAACTGCCTTCGACCAGGGCACAAGGCCAGTGCTTGCACCTTGTAAGCATGCACCAAGGGCAGCCATAAGCACAACACACTTCTGCATCTTGACGTGATCAGCAACTTACAATAAGGAGAGAGCATCAAGACTAATCAGCAGGATGTTCGGCCTTCAAATTCATCGTCCCTTGCAGCCTCTTCCAACCATGATCACGATAGATACGTCATCCTTGGGACAGCAAAAATTTTTGTGAAGTCACACAATGGACTAACCGTGACCTGCAGAGCATTGCTAGATTCCGGATTTCAGGTCAACCTGGTGACCGAAAGGCTTGTCAAGCGATTGGGTCTATCATCACAGCAAGCAGATTTGCAAATTGAAGGAAACGGTGGAGCTGCAAGAAGTTCTAGGCGAAGAATCGAGTTGGAAATTTTATCTCGAATCACAAAATATGTGGCCAGACTTGAAGCATTTATACTTCCGGAGATTGTGTCTAAGCAACCAACAAGACATATTGACATCACTACATGGCGAATACCAGCAACAGTATCCTTGGCAGACCCCACTTTCAATCAACCTGAGCACGTGGACATTTTTCTGGGGCAGAGTTTCATCATCAGCTACTAAGGTCAGGTAAAATACAATTAGATGAAGGTATGCCAGTTCTCCAGAATACTCTCTTTGGATGGATGATTTTCGGAGGCACCTATGCAGCCAATACATCCAGCGTTACTTGTGGTGTATTTACGTCAGAGGAGCAGGCTACCAACGATCTGATCGAGCGATTTTGGCGAATTAATGAAGTTACAAACAATCAACCAGCGCTATCACTAGCCGAAAAGCGTTGTGAGAGCCATTTTGTGGAGACACTAGAAGAGTTCAGGACGGTCGCTTCATGGTTCGACTACCTTTCTTGGATGGATCCACCACGCTAGGCGAGTCGAAGAAAACAGCATTTAATCGACTCTGTGGTTTGAGAGGCGATTGGCGAAGGATGCGGCCCTGCGCGAACAGTACAACGAATTTATGAGGGAGCACGAATCATTGAGTCACATGTCCGGAATTAGCGCTTCCGAATTACCAGACCAGTATTATGTCATACAACACCACTCCGTGCTGAAGTCCGAGAGTACAACCACCAAGCTTCGAGTGGTTTTTGATGCATCATCCAAAACCAGTTCCGGCGTGTCGCTCAATGGCATACTACATAATGTACCAACAGTGCAACCGGAATTATTCGCAATTCTCTTCCGTTTTCGGCTTCCAACCTACGTATTTACGGCAGACATCCAGAAGATGTATCGCCAGATTTTGTTACATCCAGAGGACAGGAAGTATCAGCTCATCCTTTGGCGTGATGATCCCAAGCAGCCAGCTCGATATTATGAACTCAATACCGTCACAGATGGCACTCGTGCTGCACCTTATTTGGCAACCAAGTGCCTCCAAAAGCTCGCGCAGGATAACCACCAGAGGTATCCATTGGGATCCATCGCTCTGAAGGAACATTTCTGCGTGGATGATGGATTAGTTGGCTCCAACTCATTAGTCGAGGCCATAGAGATGCAAAAAAAAGCTATCCAAGTTGCTGGGTCTTGCTGGTTTTAATTTGCGCAAATGGTGCGCAAACAACAGAAGACTTCTAGATCATATACCAGTAGAGGATCAAGAAGTTGACTTAGATCTGGAGGGGCTCCAAGCAAATACAGTCAAGACATTGGGTCTTATCTGGCGGCCAAGCGATGACCAGTTTCTCATAAGAGTCAACCAATCAACTGAGGAAAAAATCATCAGCCCGCAAGCTGGCAGCAACAAACATTTGGTTTTATGGTCCCTGGTTTCTGCATGGCAATGAAGCATTATGGCCAGCTCTCTTTCACAAAAACATTAACCAAATTACATCCAGTGGTTCATCCGAGTTAAAACCGAAGAAGGCAGAAGTGACAGTGGCCGCCACCTCTCAACCAGTCGATACCATATATCGTGTCAACCACCACAATTCATTCACAACATTGCAAAGAATAGTTGCGTATATGCTCCGTTTTGGTCGTCATGCCAGGCAACCGAAACTAAACCGAACGGAACACCTCTCATTAACACCGGAAGAACTGCAGAGGGCCCTTATGTCCATCGTTTGCACCATTCAAGCAAATGATATCAAAGATGATCTCCTCCAGCTCAAAAAACACAACATGGTCAAAAAAGGAAGCCCTTTCTCTGATCTGACACCATTTATCGATGAGGACGGAATCATCAGAGTATCCGGCCGTCTCCAAAATTCGTCAAGTTCATACAATGCCAAACATTCCATGCTACTTCCTTACAATGATCCATTGTTCAAGTTGCTCATGCGAATATATACATGATCAAAGTTTCCACTGTGGACCTCAGATGTTACTCAACCAAACCCAGCAGAGATTCTGGCCCATCAAAGGAAAAACTATGGCGAAATCAATTGTACACCATTGCATAACGTGCGCCAAAGCCAAACTAAAACTCATGAACCAAATCATGGGAAATCTACCAGGAACTAGAGTTCAGCCTGCCAGACCATTCATAAATACAGGAGTGGACTTCTGCGGCCCATTCTGGGTACACTACAAGGTCCGAGGTAAAAAACCACAGGAAGCATATATTGTGGTGTTTTGCTGCTTTGCCACCAAGGCTGTCCACCTGGAACTGGCCACAGATCTTTCTACAGATGCATTCATTGGTTCACTTATACGTTTCTTGGGAAGAAGAGGCCATTGTGAGAAGCTCTATTGCGACAACGCAACCAATTTTGTCGGCACAAGAAACAAACTGGCTGAACTTGATTCAATAATATATTCACAACCTGCTCAAGGGTCCATTATCAAGGCATGCAGTTCAAGAGGAATACAATTCAAGTTCATTCCACCAAGAACACCTCACTTTGGTGGCCTGTGGGAGGCAGCAGTCAAGTCAGCGAAGCATCTTTTATTACGCAGTGTCTCAGCAGCTTCACTCACCTATGAAAAACTGGAAACTGTTGTGGTTGGGGTGGAGGAAGTTTTAAATTCCAGACCAATTAATCCAATGTCGACAGACCCAAGGGACTTAGAAGCTTTAACCCCAGGTCATTTTCTGATTGGTGAGCCCTTGACAGCACAAGTTGATACCCTTTCACGGCCAAATACTTCCGGCTTGTTACGGCGATGGGAATTGGTGAAACACCTAAGAATGGAGTTTCGGAAACTGTGGTCACATGAGTACCTAAGCCAGCTGCAAATCAAGCAAAAATGCCGAAACCGATCTACCAATGTTGAACCAGGCATGGTGGTTGTCATCAATGAGGACAACTGCCCTATACAGAATTGGCCTCTTGGTTGAATCACGAAGGTCTTCAAGGGTGATGATGGAATGGTGCGTGTTGTGGAAGTTAAAACAGCACATGGAATACGAACAAGATCAATTCATCGCTTGGCTTGAAGATTTCTTCAATCCAGAGGGGTCAACTGCCATCAACCCTGAGGACCCAGAAAATTCTTCTGGACCATCGAATGCAGGCGGGCGCAGTCCCCAGCAAAATACCCAAAATAAACCAGGACCGTCGCATCGCATTTACGAAAGTCTATAGAGTTCCGACGGTGACACACAATAAGGCCACTCCAAAAAAATGGCAGAAGATAATTATAGCTCCAGGAATGTTGACTATCCTGATAGCACTGTTAGCACTACCACTCATTCTGGCGTCGCTAGTTCACATAACAAGGCTCAATCAAGCACCAGGCATGTACTTCGAGCAAATGGCAACCATTCAACCAATGGCAGCCGAATGGAACCTGATAATTTATTATGACGTCAAACCAATTTGGAGAGGCTTAACGGCAATGCACAAAGGAAGAGAAGCACTGCAACACCTGTGTGGTCTGGTACAACACAACACCACATGTAGTGCTCTAGTCAAGCAATTTGATTACATTATTGCTGAACTGGAGTTAAATGAAGTGCTATTATCCAGAAAACGAATTAAAAGGGGCGCCATTGATCTGGTGGGTAACATCGCTCATTCACTCTTTGGGATTCTCGACACTAAATATGCGAAAGAGATGGCGAAAACTATTGACCACGTCAAGATAAATGAAGGACATCTCCCTAACCTTATAAAAAATCAGACAACAATTCTTGATGCAACGATCAATATCATCAAGAAGGATCAAGCGCAAATCAACGAGACTCTCGGAGACATAGAAAAACAAATTCAAGAGATAATCCACAAGATCCAAGAATACGATGCTCAACAGAGTCAGCAACGTATCACTCAATTGATCACCATGATATCCATCCAGCTGACACTAAGAGCATCTAGTTTACAAAGAGTGCAAGCACTACTTATCGACGTTCTTGTTGATACACACCACGGAAAACTCAGTCCAATCTTATTGCCAGTCGGACATATCAAACAGGAAATACATAAAATAAGGTCTCATTTAGTACCACCACTTCAATTGCCCATCCAGGATGACGATCTAACTGCCTTTTATAAATTGATGACCATAAAAGGTGCCGCCACTAGGGACTACTTCATCTTCAGTGTAAAGCTGCCATTAACGAACCAAGAGCTATTTCACCTCTTCCGACTCACACCCATCCCAATCGTCATCAACAACACCATAGTTGCCACCCAACCGAAGTTCTCGTTATTAGCTGTGAACAATCATAGAGACTATTATTTACCCTTTTCCTTGGAAATACTCGGAACATGCATCGAGAGTAAGATAAATTGCCTCATTTGTCCCAGGCTACAAACTATTTTTACGTCAGCATCCAGCTACTTAGCATGCGAAATCGATCTTTTCAACAACAAGGGCAACACTCCTTGCCCCTTAGCACGAGTAGTTGATGAACATGTGTGTGTGAAGCTTCAAAGAATGAACCAATGGATATTCGCATTTAAGGAACCCACCAAACTTAATGCAGTCTGTGGCACGAATTCATTCCAGATCACATTGGAACATGCTGGACTGCTTGAAATTCAACAGGAGTGTTCCGTAAGAAATGCTCAACTTAATCTACACAGCTATGACGTTTTCAACATGACCACTCACCTTGCCTACACAGCGTTCACAGACTTTAATATATCGGAGGATACATCAGTCTTACGCCCATTGAAGTACTATGATCCAGCACCTTACACCACTGATATCAATGACCTCACATCGCTGCAGAGAATTCTGGCAGATCAAAGAAATACAGAGCTACCCAATGAAGTTAAACAATCGATCCAACATCCGTTGGCAATCAGCTACACCACCTTAATTATGCTGACTGTATTTGCTGTTATAATTTTCTGGAAGGGGCAATTCCAATGCCAGAAACGAAGTAGTTCCAACAACTCAAAACCGACACCGGCACCACGACGTCTTTCAAATGCAGATTTCACCATTGATGTATAAACCAGCAGTTCAGGTACCCCTCAACGTGGGGGAGGAATGCACAAATACATCACATCCTAAAAATTCATAATTTTAGAATTCAATACTTACCTTTTATCTTTGTATCAAAATTCATACAATGTCCAATACAATGTATCAAAATTCATACTCATTTCTATCGTGAATGTAACGCACAAGCCCCACATAGACATGTTGTCAGCATTTCTTTGAAGTGATATCCAACATTCCATCACAAGCGTCAGCAATTTTCGCTGTAGCATTTGTTCGCGAGTAAAGGGAGTCAAGTGTCGCTTGATTTTTCCACAAGCGTCATCAGTTTTCCCTTCAGTGATAAGAATTTGTTGTCTTAATGTGGGACTTGGGCGATCAGCACTTTATCTTAATTTTAATATTCTTTTGTGAATAAAGTTCAGTTGTCGTCAAGCATTCGTGGCGGTCTTTTCAAGTTTGTGCTCCCTAGTTACGAGCCCCGGTCGTTTTGCATTCTAGTGGTGATGTGAGAGAAATTCTTTTGGTGAAGTTATTGAAATTTGTGCTGAACGTAAGTGTGATTCTTCGCTGGTGCACAAGTCGCAAGAACTTGAGTACCAAGTAAATTATAACAGCGGAGTTCAATGGGTTTATGCGCTCATTGAACTTTTTATCTTTATCTAATGATTTATCGACAGAGTTCAACGCAGTGGACTTCTAATCAGCCTATATCCAAGGTCCAAGTTGCAGCAAGGTTCACGCAGTCATCATTATTGTATGCTTTCATGCTGCTATATATAGATGTATAGATACATAAATATATATATATATATATATATATATATAATTATATATATTTATATATATATATATATATATATATATATATATATATATATATTTATATATATATTTTTATATATATATATATATATATATATATATATATATATATATATGTATATATATATATATATATATATATATATATATATATATATATATATATATATATATATATATATATATATATATATATATACAATAAACAAAACATGTTTCCTCTTTTTTAAGGTCAGTGCAACATTACCCATCACAACAGCCACAGCAGAGTGATTTTTTTCAACCCTGCGCCGAATAAAGACATATCTTAAAAACTGTTCATCACAGCATCGTTTGAATTTATCAATTCACAAAGACATAAATGTGTCTCCTGAAGAAGTCTTGGATGTTCTGTCCAAAAAAACCAGAAAATTAGACTTTGTATTATAATTTCTTAAGCGAAATATTTTAAGTATTTTTTACCATATAAAATCCAAGAATAAACTCTTATATAGTACTTTTTCGAGTATTAAATATTTCTGGAAATAACTAGTTGTTGAAAATATAATCAATTTAGATTTTACGAAAAACTGAGGTTAAGAGACAACCCCGGATAGCCTCAAAATATATTGATGACACTACATTTTTGAACATATTTTGATACGATAGTACCCCATCTTTTGTTATGTTTGGAAAGGCGTTTCTAGTCAAATATGATCAATATCCCCCCCCCCCCCCCCCTCGCAAAAAATTCCTGGGTACGCCACTGGGAAGAGTACAAGAATGCTTCCCTTTGGAATAGAAGGATGCCCTTCTATAGAATACACACCTAAAGAAAATTAGGTTGCTCCTCTAGCCAATAGAAGGGTGCTCCTCTAGAGAATCGAAGGGTGCCCTTCTAAAGAAAAGAAGGCTGCTCTTCTAGAACCCGTCCTTGCACAATATATTACAGCAGCATCGGGGATCTGCCATTTCAAATATTATAATTTAATGCCTTAAATTCCACCAAAATGTTATTGAAATACAATTCCCATCCCATTTTCTTCAATTGTGTTGTATGACAACATCTGATCACAATTAAATAAATGTGTTGCTTGTCAATTGACGAATAATTATATTTAATGTTGGAGAGGATTGAGAGTGGGGTGTGGGGGGGTGTAAAACGATGTTCTAAATTTTTAACACCCTCCACACTCTCAATCCTCTCCAACATCAAGTATGTGCAAAATACCAACTTTTCACAACAGTGTACATTTCCCAATTTTCAAACCTTAAAAGGAATGTTTTCCGCGCCCAACATATATATATATATATATATATATATATATATATATATATATATATATATATATATATATAAATATATACATATATATATATATATATATATATATATATATATATATATATATATATATATGTATATATATTCTTTTTCAGCATGAAAAACTGTATAACATACTGAAATTTCAAAAAAATCGGAAGTATGGCACCTAAACTAAATAATTACCGTATTTCTATTTAACAGTTCGCTAAAATCAATAAAAGTATAGACCAGAACTTTTAAGCTTAGAATCTCTTCTTTTAATTTCAATTTAATAAAGCAGATCATCTTCATTTACAACTCATTCAACATTTCTATACTTAATAAAAAAACTTCATTATAAATAGTAGATTCTGATTTATAAATAATTCACAACTGTTCAAACATAATGCGAAGAACCTCTATTTCTAATAACCCTCCCTTTTTACCACCACAAATGGATAAACAAGTATGGAATATACAACTTAAGCCAATTAAACGACAATTAAATGCATATACCTAAAACTTTTCCTCCTACACAATCCCATGGCATAGATGACTTAAAAGCCCTCCCCACTACGAAATGCATTAAACCAACATAATTAGAAACAAATACTCTTCAACGCAATTACCAGCCAACCACGAATAAGTACATACATATCATATAATTTCTAGCAATTAGTGCATGTGAAAGCTACAATATATCGCTTCATTCAAATTTCTTATGTGTCATTGCAGAAGCAATGCTAATCATATCTTCAAAGCTCGTTAGCAGCGAGCAAAAACAATCACGCAAAGCTTCAATGTATGACTTCCATTTCCATTAAGAACATTAACCATACATATTAGGGGAAGTTTGTTTATCACATTCATTATCTCACACCCTATAAAGCAAAGAAAGCTTATACCAAAGTCTTGGGAATACAGAAACAACGACTCCCAAGCTTCATCAATGGAGAGCTATTCTCTCGGCAAAACTTCTTCCGAAGCGAATCAATTCCCGAACGTAACGGTCGTGTGAAATATTCATTCCTCATTTACATATTAACTCGTTTCCAATAAATTACTGCTAAAGCTTTAACAATATTTACAAATGAAGCTTCCTTACTAACGTATTAGTACAATAATTTAAGAGAATGGTAGCAAAAGCATTCATAAAGAGCTTTTGTCATAGCATTAAAAAATTAATTTTATCGAGTATTAATAAACCATGAATAGTATAAGCAAACGATTTTTTTTGTACATTTAAACTATTTTGAACGTCGTTCGCATTAAATCCTTATTAACGCTAACTGTGTATAATTTACTATAACCTGTACTAATCAAACAGTAACACACTAATAATAACCACTAACCAAAAGAAACATCGAATTAATTAGTAATTACAGAATATCAAAAAGAATATACGCAAGAAAACACACTGTAATACTATTTAAAAGAAATGAAAAGCCAAAACATATACGAGTAGAATAAAAATTCCAAGAATAGAAAATGCAAAATACAATATATAGAAATGGATATCATAAGTAATTTTGAGTTAAATAATGTTAAAATTCCATAAATAGATCCACAATATCTAAAACATAGAAAGAAAGCCACAGAACAGAAATTGCAAAAGAAGGTAACAATAGATATCAAAATAATTTTGAGCGAAGTAATAAGCAAACCATTAATGTATTCCTTTGATTAAAGGAAAAATCGGCACTGAATGTGGATGTTAAAAGAAAGTGTAAAGCCGATTATACACCTATTGCAAAGAAGAAATTGAATTCCGGTATTCTTCAAATGAAAAAAAAATAGTGTTCAGTATGTTCTTCAATATTATAGTAAAACGAAATAATTAATAATCCTGCAATTTACGACCGAATAAAACGTAACACTATTCCATTATTGTATAGAATCAAATGAAATATTAACGTCTTAATTCATAATTGTATCAAATGAAATACAGATTATTTACTGTACAGAATCAAATCAAACACGGACTTTTTGATTTAAGATTTTATCAAATAAAAATTATAGTGAATAATTATATTGATTAATGATTGAAGCAAACAAAATATTAATCCACAATTATGTAGAACGAAACTAGATCTTAGCTTATTATATCCAAAGAAATACTAGAGTATCATTACAGTAACTTATTAATTTATAATTGCTATAATTTATGAATGCAACATTGACATGTAATACATATTGATTAGTACCAAACGAAGTATTAAAATATGATTATATCAATTAACAATTGAATCAAACAGACCAAGATTATATAATTGTACAAAATTAAACTTTAGTTTACGTCAATTAGAAGTTATAGCGCTTACCAATAAAAATACGAAATTAAGCGATAGAATTACGTTACCGTTTAGTAAATTACACGCAAACTTGCAGCAGAACAACGGTTAATAATAAGTTGCGAGAAGTACAGTGGATATCAGCAATGGCGCAAAATATAAGTACGAATGATTTGCACAAAAGGGATATCGAGAATCAACCAACAACAAAATTTGCGAAAAACCAAAAGCGGACATAATCCATTGGAGATACATTAGGTAATCCGGGTCATCGGAGTAAAGCAACATTTATTGTACTCTCCAAGTACACTAAATCCTATTTTCAACTGCCGGAAGAAATGTTGCTACCGAACAAATACCACCTATTTACTCACATACAAGAAAGCACATACGCCCATTGTTATCAAAATATATACTTGTCGTCAAATGGGCATACGCAAAGATCAATCCACAATTCACTGCATACGTACATGATAAGCTTCAACGATCAAGCACATTTGCTTCGGGGTGTGCTTCCAACGAAGTGAAGCCGAAGAGAGTGAGAGAGCCAAAAGATGAAACAAAAGCTCTCCCTCGCTCAACTTCCCCATAGAGGTGCATACAGGAGACGGCGAAAGATCAAATTCATGAAGTCACGAGCTTTTGCCTTTGCTGTTGTAATAACTCGCATAGGCTCGAAGCAAATTTCGAAATTGGGGTCCAAATTTCGTTCATCATATTATAAGGTGTATCATACTCTTGGCAATAAACTTTATGAGAGTGCAACGTTTGAAAATTAATTGTTTACTACAAAAAGAAAGCCAAAAAATTGTCATATGTGCTGATATTGTTATTCTGGTGGAATTTTCTTGCAAACGCTAGAGAGGGTACCACTTTTGACCTACGTAGAAAACTTCATCACTCTAGCTTGTGTGGTTTGCGAGAAAACTTGCTGTGACGCACGGACGGATTGACAGGCGGACGAAAAGATAGAACACGATTTTAATAGGGCATTGTAAAAATATTTTACAATCCCCTAAAATTGTCTGTTGTATAAATACTTATAAGTTACGCCATTAAAAATGTTTCCATGATAAACATTCATTACCTCAGTTGCTACTAAAATAGCGAATTGCGCTTATCTTTTGACCTTTGTGGGCCGCCATTTTGAATGAATGCATTTGATTTTGGATTTTGAAAAATATTTCAATCTTAGAGTCTCATCAGTCTTTTTGCCCAATCTAATTTAAATCAGCTTCCCTCTAGACAGGGCAAAAGTATTAAATTTTTAATGAAAATGGCAGCGAAAAATATTAGGTTTTAAATTTTCGACTTCTTTAGTTTTCATCCGATTTTGATAATTTTTTGCTTAGTACAAGGACTTAGTACAGTTATCCATAATCTCAAGTTTCATTTGGCCACTAGAGGGCCACAAAAATTTGGAAAAATCGCATATTTCAATCGCCGCCATTTTGAAACTTGAGCATTTATGTGCACAAAAATAGCAAAATGTTTAGATCTAATTGCTTTCTATCTTGAAAATAAATTTCATTTACATCGAATCAAAATTGGATCTTTCAGAAGCCTTAGAAATTTCTAGCTTCAACTAGCCGCCATTTTGTTTTTGGAGACCTGATCTCTAGTTTTTTTACATAATTCTTTAGACATTTACAGTCTTTATCAAAGAGCCGAGTTTCATTAACATCAGTTGAAAAGTTTGGTCACAACAACAACATCCAATGCTTACACGCTTTTTGACGTCTGAGCGGCCACCATTTTGTTTAAAACGGTTCGACTTTGGATTTTTAATTGTGAAATTCATCGCATACTTTAACAAACCTCTGTACCAAATTTCATCCAAATAGGAGCCATGGTTTGGTCAGAAATGAAATCACGAATGTTTGTCTAAAATGGCCGCCATTTTGTTTTCCCTCGACCGATTTAGCTGGTTAAACGACGTAACTGAGATATTCACGCAATACGCCTTTCCTAAAAATTTTGTGAAAATTGGAGCGAAATTGTGACCTCTAGCATAGTCACGATTTTCGTTCTATCATATATATATATATATATATATATATATATATATATATATATATATATATATATATATATATATATATATGTATATATATATATGTATATATATGTATGTATATATATATATATATATATATATATATATATATATATATATATATATATATATATATATGTATTTATATACATAAATATATAAAGTACTCTACGCAATAGGTAAATTTCTCTTGAGAAATCCACCTAAAATTACAAAAAAAAAACTGACTCCAAAGTAAGAAAGATGAATAAAATTTTTTAAAAGCGGTGCTATATTAGTGATATTACATGGTGATTTAATAGCACCTCCATAAAATTCATTTCATCCTTTTATTTCCACTTTCAAGTCGGTTTTCTTCGTTTTCCTGTAAATAAACAAATATTTTCAAATTAAACCGCCATGCATGCATTTCTGCAGCTTCCATATTGTAGGTGCACTGCATTGATACGAGATCTCGTATTTTAGAAAAATTTCAACGTTTTTCAATTAAAACGTTTACTCCGATACATGAAACTTTTACAAGCACCTTCGCAACAACAAAACTAATTATTTTCAACAATTTAATCTTAACACCATTATGGACGGAGCCGACAAAACTTCAACATTTGCGCGGAACATCTATTTCACATGCGATTTGCACTTTGATAATTAATAAGTTTTACTTAAAAACACAATTAATTACTTCAACACGAAGTTTTAATGATAACTTAGGCTCATTTAAATCCGTTGGAATAAAAATCAGAAAAAGAAGCGCGTAAATACTTACAATGCAAGCGAGTTTCAGTTGCATGTTATCGGAATGCTATGACCGGCGTCAAATCTGTTTCAACCGAGAAAATCTTTAAATTCGCGTCTCCTATATACCGTTTATAGCAGGAACGATTCACACAACATTCGAAATTATGTTTTCATTCACAAAACACACCGAAAACTTGGACGGACACAGAAAACATCACGTAAATTATACCCGGACACATAATTCTTCCCTTGACTGCACTTTACTTAACTAAAGAATGAAAAATACTCGATGACGCTTTCACATTTTAACTCACGTTTACACATTGAACACTCTATTTTCGAAATCACTTATACAATCCACCCGAAACAAGCGTTTTCATTGTAAATTTTTTAAAATTACGAATTTTGATGGAATTTTCGCAAGAATTGTCAGTTGACTGTTTTCCATCAGCTGAAACATTATTTCCGGAATCAGGGGTGTCACAATTGTGGATTTCGATCGAAAACGATTTAAATGTGGCGCACTTCGTAGTTTGTTAGTACATTTTATGGAAAAGAAAGAAGTTTGTTGAACAATATTTGGAGGCGTTGTTTACAATTGTAAATGCTGTATGATCATTAGAGAGAAAACTAAAACTAATGAACTTTTTTAGCTTTTTCGAAATTAATTTCGAACAATGATAGCATTTGGACAATCATACGTAAGCTCATTCGTGAAAGTCTAAAAGCTTTCGAAAATTGGAGTATACGTACATGAAATGTTTGTTCGTATTGAGCATATATTAAGAGACTTCAATATTTTATATGGGACATGAAAGCTCGCCGTCTCCAGTGTATACCTCTATGAATTTCCCCAATGTTGTCGTAAAAGTCTACTGACGAGACCATAGAGGTACATACAAGAGACGGCGAGCTTCCAATTCCTATGGAAAGCGTTGAAGTCGCTTAACATAATCAAACCTTCCGTGTACGTACACATTCATTTTCGAAAGCTTTTGCAACTTTCAGCTGATGCTATTTTAAAGGATGCGTAAAATTTTTTAATTTTTGAAATGAATTTTGAAATGCAAATTCAAGTCACTAATTAGCACGTTCAAATGCCATCGTAAGTTATTACTTCATATTTCATACGCAAGGTCTCGTTATCTATTCGCAACCCTCCACCCTTTTCAACAATTGTCAACAAAATCATGCTTTGCGCCATATTTTCAAAAGTATTTGATCCATAAAAACTGCATGGACACCCCTGTTTTCGAAGCGGAAGTATCAGCTTGCGTAGAGTTGTCAGTTGCCACATCCTTCGTAAAATACGAATTTCGCATCGAAAAATTGAAAATTTTTAATGAAAAGCTTATCGTACGAAAGTAAACGCAAGTGAATTACAAAGTGAAGTGTGTAGTTTTTCATTACTTGCTGGAAAAATGAACTGACGTGCAGTATTTTTCTTGGCTCAGGTGAGTAAAGTGTAACCAGACATATAATTATGAGAAGCACCATCAATTTAAGTGGTTTTTTTACGTTAGTCCATAACCACGCGATATTTTATTACAGAAAAGTAAGACGACTGTATTTTGGACTTGTGCCATGTAAAAAAGTGGTTTCGCCGATAGGTTTGATGCTTTACGCGAGTGAAATACGTTTCATGTCCGTTCTATGAACATTGACATATGTCGAATAAATTGGAGAAAATATTTTGATTAGGGACTTAATTCGTGGATGTTTCAATCAAATTAACTTTAAATCAATTCGCTTTATGGGTTCGTGTTTGCGTTTTTCCAGAGTGTATTTATTTTTGTAAACATTTTGATTTGAAGCGTTTACTGCGAGAATCATCGCGGAAATTTTCGAATATTACCGGTCGAGTCCAACGAGGACGTTAAAGAACCTTCATGAATATTGAATATCGGGTTGTTTTGAAGTCATGGAAAAAATCAGATAAGTGAGCACGATAAAATTTCATTTAGAAAATTGGAAAATACTGCAGTACGAAGTGTTTTTATCTCAACACAGTGCAACGTGATCGGTGGGCCTCTAAAACTTAATTTCGAAACTTGGCGGTTTAAGTTGAAAATATTTGTTTATTTACCGGAAAACGGAGAAAGCCGACCTCAAAGTGCCCTAGAAAGAATGAAATGAATATTATGGAAGAGGTACTAAATCACCATGTAATATCACTAATGTAGCACCGCTTTCATAAAATTTCATTCATCCTTTTAACTTTGGAGTCGGTTTTTTTTTTTTATTTTAGTTGGATTTCTTAGGAGAAATTTACCTACTACGTAGAGTACTTTTTATATGTATATGCATATATATATATATATATATATATATATATATATATATATATATATATATATATATATATAATATATATATATATATATATAAATATATATATATATATATATATATATATATATATATATATATATATATGTGTGTGTGTGTGTGTGTGTGTGTGTGTTTATATATATATATATATATATATATATATATATATATATATATATATATATATATATATATATATATATATATATATATATATATATATAATGTCTATACATGTATATATATACATCTATATATATAAATATATATATATATATATATATATATATATATATATATATATATATATATATATGTATATATTTATATGTATATATATATATAGCATAAATATATATATACATGGATATATGTGTATATAAATATTGATATTATGTATTATATATATATAGATGTCTATATATATATGTATAAATATATTGTCGCGTGTTATTGGTTCGCGGCCAATAATTTTAATGTTCCGGGAAAGTGAAAACGCAATGTCTTTTAATTTAAGTTAAAAGTGTTTATTTAATTCAAGAAAATGCACAATAATCAGTTTAACACTTTCACTAATTTTAATTTTCACTATTAAAATAAAATCTAACACTTGTCCATAAATTTCTTATCGCAATTGTCTTCTAAATCACTTCAATATTACGAAACACACTTCCACACACTTTCGCAGTTCTTATCGCGGTCGAATGAATGATTCCCCCATTCATTCAGCTCGCCTTTATATAGGGTCTCTACCTATTCACCCATTTCTCGCACATGGGCGAATGTTCGACCGAGAGGTACCTGGTACGTTCGAGCAAATTCATGAATGGAGTGACGTCACTTGCAGATGTTGATCATGCTTGTTGGGTTCTCGTGATTTCGAGTGAATTCGTGTTCTTCATTGTTGTGAAAACAATTGCGACAGTAGCTCGCAGAATTATTTGTACATGTAACACTGCCCCCACCTCAGTTCTTTTCGCCCCGAAAAGATGTGTCGCCAGTTGTAGTCAATTCTCCCTGGATGTAATATGGGGCAAGACGGTCTAGATGCACGATTTTCATTTTGGCTCTCGGTTTACGGTGTTCCTGTATGCGATATACGACATCGTTGATTCGCTTTGTGACTCGGTATGGTCCCTCCCAGTTATGTTGCAACTTTGGAGACCTACCCTTTCGCCGTTGCGGGTTATATAGCCACACCAAGTCATCTTGCTGGAAGCCAGTAGAATTAGCCTTTAGATCATACCTGGTCTTCATGCGGTCAGTAGCCGATTCGAGGTATTTTCGCACTGTCCGATGTATCTGGTTCAACCGTTGTCTTAGATCACTTGCGTACTCCGAGATCGTTTGGGGTTTCTCGGGGGGTGTTCCAAACTTTATATCAGCTGGCAGACGAATAGTCTTTCCAAAAATGACTTTGGCTGGGGCTTGGCCCGTTGATGCATGTTCGGCAGCTCTGTACGCCAACAAAAATAGTGGGATATGTCGGTCCCAGTCCCTTTGGTTCTCGTCAACCATCTTGGCAAGGTGTTTATTGAGCGTGCCGTTGAAACGTTCGACCATTCCATCGGATTGGGGATGCAGCGGTGTTGTCCTCGTTTTCCGTATTCCGAGCAGCTCGCACATTTCGCCAAAAACTAGTGACTCAAAGTTTCGGCCTTGATCCGAATGTAATTCGCAGGGTACGCCGTACCTACTGACCCAATTTAACACTAGCTGTTCAGCTACGGTAGTTGCTTCCTGGTTGGGAATGGGGTAGACCTCGGGCCACTTGCTGAAATAATCGGCTACAACCAGCGTATATCGATTTCCCCAATCGGATTCAGGAAAGGGTCCTGCGATGTCAACAGCAATCCTTTCGAATGGCACGCCCACGTTATAGGTTTGCATTTGTCCTCTCAGTCGTCGCTTTGGGCCTTTGACGGAAGCGCAAATTGTGCATCTGCGACACCAGTCCTCTACGTCTTCTCGAGCGTGGAGCCAGTAGAATCTTTCCCGCAATTTCGCTAAGGTTTTGTTAACACCAAGATGGCCTCCCGAGGATCCTTCATGCATTTCCTTAACCACATCGTGGATTCGGCTTTTGGGTAGTATAGTTTGCATCCTATAGGAGCTGCCATCCGCCGTTTCCCATTTCCGCTTGAGTACGCCACCCTCCACCTGTAGGGAGTTCCATTGTGCCCAATAGCTTTTCAGGGTTGCGCCATGCATCGAAACGTCCTTCCACTCCGGTCGCCCAGTCGTCTCCTTCCATACGAGCAATGGTCCGATGTCTTCATCGGCTAGCTGGGCATTTCGAATCTCCTCCGATGACCAACCTTCATCGAATTCAGCCGTTTTCAGTCGCAGATCAACGGGCGGCTCCTTTTCCTCAATCCGCCGGCAATGCTTGCAGTTAGATGGACATGGATGACGAGACAGGGCGTCAGCGTTTCCATGAACTCTGCTCTTGTGAAGTAGTTGGGGCCTCACTAGGTCTGGTCGGATCGTCGATCGGGTTGCACCAGTGTCGTTTGTTAGGGTGCAATGTTCTTCATCAACTTGACCAGGAAGGCATCTGTCTGTTTCTCCACGATGTTGCCTTGGCACGATGCTGGGGATGTCGATACTCCTAGCCAACGTTCGCCCCATGAAGTTGGCCCTTGCAGTTTGATGGGCCTCCATTCTAGGCTCCTGACTTGGTCTGGATCTCCACCACCCTGGACAATAGCTCGGTCTTCTCCGCTTCTTGCAGTCTCGTTGCAGGTGCCCTTTTTCCCCGCAATTCCAGCATCTAGGCGCACCATTCACCTGCAGCTCTCGCTCAATCCCCACGCGCTCGCACCTGCAATTATCTGCCATTACCTCGCGAGCCCGGGCAGTGGTACGGGTCACATTTTTGGCTGCCTCAAAATTTAAACTATAAGCCAATGCATCCTTGACTGTTTGCTTTTGAGCTAACTGCACGGCTTGTTGCAATTCTTTGTCCCTCAAGGCGCTGGTGAATGCTTCTGCTGCTACGTCATCTCGATGTTCTGGGTCGTACGCTGGGTAAGCCAAAAGTGCCAGTCGCTCAGTGTCTTGTGCTAGCTGCTGCAAGGTTTCACCAGACTTCTGCATTCGATGCCTTAGCTGTGACCGATAAATCTGCTTTAGATGATCGTCTCCATAACGCATGTCGAGCGCATTCATTATAGCATTCGGGTTTGAGTGCAATTCAACGGGGATCGTCTGCAACAGCTCGGCAGCTGGGCCTCTTAACGCAAGAATCAATGCAGTTGCTCGTTCCTGCTCATTCCAGTGATTTATGCGAGCGGCTGCTTCAAACTGGATTTTGTAAATACTCCAGACCGTTTGCCCATCGAATATTGGTGCTTGGACATTTCTGGATGTGCTTTGCGCTGCGGTTATAAGCGAGGCTGGTGAAGAGGTTACTACTGCCTTTGCTGCTTCCAATTCCTTTTTCATTTTTCCCATCTCATGGTTGATTCGCTCCTCTACCTGGCTGATATCATGGTTTATTCTTTCCTCGACCTGGCTGATCTCATGGTTAATTCTCTCCTCGACCTGGTAAACCTTTTCCTCGACCTGGTCAACCTTTTCCTCGACGCCTTTAATTTGTTTGTTCAGATGACCGAGCTCCGCTTTTATTTCGGTTGACTGTTTTTGCACTTCCTTGATTACGATCGCTTGTTGGTCCAGCTTCACTGATTGTTCATCTAGCTTCGTCGTTAAGTTGGATGACTGTTCATTGAGCTTCGTAGTTAAATTGGATGACTGTTCATCTAGCTTCGTTGATTGTTCATCTAACTTCGCAGTCAGACTCGATGACATCAGCATTAACATTTGCATCAGCGCATTTTCTGGCTCCTTTGATTTTGGTGTTTCTACTTCACCACCTTCTGCGCCTCTTTCTGCAGCTGAGAGCTCACCTGAATCCAGATTCCCGCCTTCCGACTCGATCGCATCACGCAAGCGTGCAATCAGTATGGCCTTTGTACCTTGTGTAGCCAGATTTCTTTGTTCCAACTCCTCTTTGAGCTCCGATATGCTCAATTGATTAATTTTTAGATGTAAATTGCCTGGCATTTTTTTTTTTTATTGTTTCGGCTATTTTTCCACGTTAATTTTCACAATTGTGCACTTTAAAAATGTTCAAATTTTCACTTTCAAAATTTTTCTTTCGCACTTCTTGACACCACTGTCGCGTGTTATTGGTTCGCGGCCAATAATTTTAATGTTCCGGGAAAGTGAAAACGCAATGTCTTTTAATTTAAGTTAAAAGTGTTTATTTAATTCAAGAAAATGCACAATAATCAGTTTAACACTTTCACTAATTTTAATTTTCACTATTAAAATAAAATCTAACACTTGTCCATAAATTTCTTATCGCAATTGTCTTCTAAATCACTTCAATATTACGAAACACACTTCCACACACTTTCGCAGTTCTTATCGCGGTCGAATGAATGATTCCCCCATTCATTCAGCTCGCCTTTATATAGGGTCTCTACCTATTCACCCATTTCTCGCACATGGGCGAATGTTCGACCGAGAGGTACCTGGTACGTTCGAGCAAATTCATGAATGGAGTGACGTCACTTGCAGATGTTGATCATGCTTGTTGGGTTCTCGTGATTTCGAGTGAATTCGTGTTCTTCATTGTTGTGAAAACAATTGCGACAGTAGCTCGCAGAATTATTTGTACATGTAACAATATATATATATACATATATATATATATATATATATATATATATATATATATATATATATATATGTATACACACATATATATATATATATATATATATATATATATATATATATATATATTATATATATATATATATATATATATATATATATATATATATATATATATATATATATATATATATATATATATATATATATATATATATATATATATATATATATATATGTCTCGGATATATATCCATAATATATAGGATATAACGAAAATCGTGACTACGCTAGAGATCACAATTTCAATCCAATTTTCACAAAATTTTTTAGATGACATATTGGGTGAATATCTCAGTCAAGTTGTTTAACCAGCTAAATCGGTCGAGGGAAAACAAAATGGCGGGCATTTTAGACGAAATGTTGTGATTCCTGTTCTGACGAAACCATAGCTCCTATTTGTATGAAATTTGGTACAGAGGTTTACTGAGGTGTGCGATGAGTTTGAAAATGAAAAATCCAAAGTCGAACAGTTTGAAACAAAATGGCGGCCGCTCAAACGTCGAAAAACGTGTAAACATTGGATGTTGTAGTTGTAATCAAACTTTTCAACCGATGTTAATAAAATCTGGTTTTTTCTTAAAAACTATAAGTGTCTAAAGAACTATATAAAAAAAAAGAGATCAAGTCTCCAAACACAAAATGGCGGCTAGTTGAAGCTTGAAACTTCAAAGGCATTTCAAAGACCCAATAGCGATTCGCTGTAAATAAAATTTTTTTGGAGATAAAAAATGCTTTGCAATTTTGGTGCGCATAGATGTGCAAGTTTCAAAATGGTGGCGAGTCAAACATGCGACATTTTCAGATTTTTATGACCCTCTAGTAGCCACATTTTCCAATGGATTTTGATGAAACTTAAAATTATGGATAATTGTACAAAGTTCTTGTATCAAACAAAAAATGATTAAAATTGAATGAAAAATAAAGGAGTCAAAAATTTTAAAAACTAATATTTTTAGTTGCCATTTTCCCTAAAAATTTTATGCTTTTGCCCTGTCTAAAGGGAAACTACGATTTGAATGAGATTTCGCAGATTGACTGATGAGACTCTAAGATAGAGATAGTTTTGAAAATCCAAAAAATGCATGCTTTCTAAATGATGGCCCCCAAAAACCAGAAGGTAAATGCAATTCGTTATTTTAGTGGGAACTGAAGTAATGAATATTTTTCATAGAAAAATTTTTAATGGCTTAACTTGTAAGTATTCATACAACAGACCATTTTAAGGGATTACAAAATACTCTATTAAAATCGCGATCTGTCTTTTTGTCTTTCTGTCCGTCCGTCCGTGCGTCACAGCAAGTTTTCTCGTAAACCACACAAGCTAGAGTGATGAAGTTTTCTACGAAGGTCAACAGTTGTGCCTTCTCAAAGATTTGCAAGAAAATTCCACCAGAATAATAATATCAGCACATATGACAATTTTTTGGCTATCTTCCTGTAGTAAATAACCAATTTGCAACCACTGCATTCTCATAAAGTTTATCGTCAAGAATATGATAACCCTCATCATATGATGAACGAAATTTTGATCCCATTTTCGAAATTAACTTCAAGCCTATGCGAGTTATCATGATAGCAAAGCTAGAGTGATGAAGTTTTCTACGTAGGTCAACAGTTGTGCCTTCTCAAAGATTTGCAAGAAAATTCCACCAGAATAATAATATCAGCACATATGACAATTTTTTGGCTATCTTCCTGTAGTAAATAACCAATTTGCAACCACTGCATTCTCATAAAGTTTATCGTCAAGAATATGATAACCCTCATCATATGATGAACGAAATTTTGATCCCATTTTCGAAATTAACTTCAAGCCTATGCGAGTTATCATGATAGCAAAGGCAAAAGCTCGTGGCTTCATGAATTTGATCCTTCGCCGTCTCCTGTTTGTACCCCTATGAACGAGACGCATAGTAAGCGCTTCTGTGGAATGGGAGCTCACATGTTGCATATTCGGCAAATTTCGGCGAAATATGGAATAAAAACTCTTTTCGCGACCATCTATAAACACTTGATGGAGTACTGAAGAGCAGTCTTGTTCGAGTCCAGTAGGGAGCGTGCTGCTCCTCATTGTTCATTAACAACGTTCAAGTAGTTAGAAATGCTGTTCAGTGTACGACTAAGTGGTAAGGGGTGAGGTGTTGGCTTGAGCCCCGATCCTCTATTGGCCTTTTGGCGTTTCGCGCCGTGTGGCCACCCCGATCAACAAGCCCGTCTTGTTAGTTCATACTAAAACAGGTGAGGCTGGCTCTCCCTGTGAAGCGTGATAAGTTAAGGTGAAAGTGAAAAGCACTTCACCCAATACTGATAGTCAGTAAATAAACAAGTCAGTTGTAATCTAAATGTTTAAAAAATGAACAATAAAATTAAAGTAATTCCTTAAACATTAACTCTCTTGTTTGTTGATTTAGTTTAAATGGATAGAGTAGCAGGTAAGTGACGCAAAGCAAGATCTCTCCTCGGGAGCCTCGATAGAGTATAAAGGATACACATCAGATCGAGCTCCCAATTCATACCAGTATACATAGGGTATACTGGTTATGTAACAGGGCGTACGTAGCAGCATTTTGTATAGTGGTGCGATCAGGGCCATTGATCAATATTTATCTGCTGATAGTCAAGACCAAAGTTGTGCCAGTGAAACCAATTAGCGTTCCTCGTCTAGAATTATGCGTCAAAGTCTTGCCGTCACAACTACTGAAAGAAATCACAACGTCATTTGAATTCGAGAAAATACCTACCTGGTTGTGGACCGATTCCAAAGTTGTCCTAGCATAGTTTAAAGGGCATCTGACTCGGTGGACGGTCTTCTTGAGCAATAGAGCAGCCCATATCTTAGAAAATACTGGCAGTACTCCGTGGCGTTATGTCCCGTCCAAATGCAATCTAGCCGATGTAGCATCGAGGGGAGTCAAGTCCAGGGACTGAATCAAAAAATAAATTTTGGTGAAAGTTGCGATCGATGGTCTAAAATTAAAGAGATCCAATCAATTGGTATCGAGAAGCGGGAACATATAATGGTTAATGTCAGTTGGCATGCAGAACATTTTTTGAACGGCTTGGTGGAAAGCTATTCAACATTGATGAAATTAATAAGGGTAACGGCATATTGCTTCCGTTTCATCAAATCAAAAGCGAACCAGCCAGGCAGGCGTACATACTTTACCAGCCATGAATTAAGGCAGTCTTTCAAATTCTTGATCAAATATGCTCAGGCAACTGAATGTTTATAAGAAATAACGCATCTTATGAAGTCAGCGCCCGTGGGGAATAAAAGTAAACTGGCTAACTTGAATCCATTGCTGGACGACAACGGAATCATGCAAAATGGAGGATGGTTAAAACACGCCCAGTTACCTTCCGATGAAAAGTACCCAAGATTCTAACACGGAATGGGAAACTCACTGATCTAATACTACATCAGATTCATCAATCGACATTACATGGACCAACACAAATGATGCTGAATATGCTCAGAAGGAAAGTCTGGCTAATAGATGCCCACGATTGCATCAAACGATTTATACATAGGCGCATCCGTTATTTCTGTGCCAAAACAATCACATCAACACCACTGATGGGAGATTTACCACAACCTCCAGTGACCGTGTCCCTCCATTCACTCACAAGGGAGTTGATTTTTGCAGACCCTTTGATAAAAGGGACAGGCAAGGAAGAGGAAGCAATACCACAAAGGGATATGTGGCTATATTTGTTTGTATGGCAGTGAAAGCCATACATATTGAAGTCGTCAGTGACCTATCTACGCCCGCTTTTCTTGCAGCCTTACGGAGTTTCATGGGTGGACGCGGCTACAGTAACATATGTACTCTGACTGCGGCATTAATTTCGTTGGTGCAGCCGCTGGGCTGAAAAAGATGTCGGAAATCAGTGTGGGAGTGGTTAAAGCTCTGACATATCATAAAATAAGGTGGCATTTCAATCTTCCAGCTTCATTCCATTTCGGAAGGCTTTGGAAAGCTGGAGTCAAGCCCATAAAATCACATTTACGTCTAGTGGTTGGTAATGCATCGTTAACCTATGAAGAATTGACCACTGTCCTCGTTCAAATAGATACTTACCTTATTCCCGGTCATTGTGCCCCCTTTGTGACGACCTGATGGATAACGTAGCACTAACTCCTGCTCATTTTTTAATCGGCGTCACGATGATAGCTCCTCCGGAGATTACGTTGGAGGAAGTCAATATTAATCATCTCGACAGATATCAACTGGCACAGAAAATCACCCAAGATTTCTGGAAACGGTGGCAAATGAATTATTTAAGCCGTTTATAACGCCAACCAAAGTGAGTCAAAAATGAAAATAACACCAAAGTAGGCAACTTATGCTTATTGAAGGAAGAAAGAACTCGTCTTGCCGATGGCCTCTAGCCAGGATCATTCAAGTCCACCCAGGACATGATGCTGTAGTACGAGTCAAACGGCGAATTCTACAAAAGAGCAATACGAAAATTGCACTTTTGCCAGCTCTAACCAGCGCTTAGTACCGCACGAAGTATCATATCGCGAACGTTATTCTTTCTACTTCATTTGCTACAACGCTATTCACCTGACTGGTATACCTTTCCCAATTACTTAACACGACTGTACCCTAGAGCATAGAATTCGCTAATCCAAAAATAGACCTCTTATTTATTTTGTTTCTACGGGTCCTTGACGTCAAACAACATATACACTGATGTTTAACAAAAGTGGAATTTTAATAAAGGTGTAGGTGGATGCCCAGTATAAGGTGGGATAACTTCACCACCCCCATATCACGCAACAAACCACCGGGAATGGGTCAAACCACTAAAGGCTGACAGGGATATGACAAACAAACGCTTCACATGATGAATGGAAGCGAGACAATAAGAAAACGACACAGAAAATATACCAAGTAAAACATAATAACTAACCATTATCTTACAGGACAGTTCTCTTGTTCAATCATTCTGACGTGTTATTACCTCTCAGCCTGGGGAGTATGTTCCTCGCCAGTCATTCCTGCAAGCTTCAACTCCATCTAGTCCGCATCATGATCTGAAATAGAAAAGAAAACACACAAAGGATCGTTGTTAAATAGAAACCAATGAAGCTTCTTATCTGATAAAGTAGCAGATACTACGATTCCCGGTCACACTTGCACTGCAAACTTGTTATTTCAAACTTTGTAACTTTGTAATGGTACACAATGATGACATTTCAAAGTGAAAATGTCAATGTAAATGCCATTAAGCGAATGTAATCCAGAATAGTATATTTGAAAACATAAGAAAATCGTAACATTTAGAATGACATTTATGGTAAACAGTTAGATAGAGACAACTCAATTTGTTAAAGGAAAAGTACCGAGATCCTTTCGGTACTACTTGGCAATTTCAAAATAAGCTTAGTCTCATTTAGGAAGTTGATCAGTACTGAAATATTTCTTTTGAAAAATAAGTCTTTGCGATTGTTAAATCGAATAGTGAATCGAATCATCATTGATAATAAATTGTAGCGCGGATTTATTATTTGAACCTTTTATTTTAGTAAATAAAGTTTTTGCATTAGAGTTTAGAGAAAGTTTTATTTGTGTTCTCTTTATAGCACAGTGTTTTAATTGCAACAGATGTTATATATACATATATATATATATATATATATATATATATATATATATATATATATATATATATATATATATATATATACACATATATATACACATATATATGTATATATATGTATATATATACATATATATATATATATATATATATATATATATATATATATATATACATATATTTATATATATATATATATATATATATATATATATATATATATATATATATATATATATCTATATATATATATATATATATATATATTTATATATATATATATATATATATATATATACAGGGTTACCCATTTTACCCTTGGGAAATGAGAAAATAAAGCTAAGGAAAACACATAAAATATTTAAATGGAAACAATATTTTTTATTCAATATAAGGACGTGAAATACAACATCATTCAAATGTCCTCCACAGAATCTCTTACAGGCCTCAATCCTTTTGAGGTAATTTTCAATGACTTTTCGGCACATTTCCGGCAATATCTCGACTATAACTTCACGAATATTGATTTGCAATTGCTCAAGATTTTGAGGATTGTTTGCGTAAACATGGTCCTTCGCATAGCCCAATAAAAAGAAATCCAAAGGTGTTAGGTCGCAGGATCTTGCAAGCCAATCGACATCACTCTATCTCGAAACTACGCGTCCTGGAAATTTCTCTTGCAAAGTGCTCAATTAGCCTGTGTTGTGTGGCTTGTGGCTCCATCCTGTTGAAATCACATGTTCTCCAGATCATTATCTTCAATTTCTTTCCAAAATAACCGGTTAACATCCATCCATAGCGGTCAGAATTGACTGTAATGGCTCTTCCTTGATCGTTTTCAAAAAAATACGGGCCAGTAACACCACCAGACCATAATGCACACCAAACGGTCACTTTTTCCGGATGCAAAGGCCTTTCTGCAATCACCTGAGGATTTTGAGAGCCCTATATGTGGCGATTCTGTTTATTTACGTAACCACAGAGCGAAAAATGAGCCTCATCACTAAAGAAAATTTCCTTCGAAAAATCGTAATCAATGGCTTGTTGTTCAATCACCCAATTCGCATACATTCTCCGTTGTGTATCTTGAGGCTTAAGTTCTTGAGTGAGTTGGATTTCGTACGGCTGGAGATGCAAATCCAAATGCAAAATTCGCCACTTTGAGCCGTAAGACAAGCCCAAATGTTGAGCACGTCGAGGAATCGACAAATTCGGATCTTCCTCCATACTGTGAGCAACGACAGCGTTTTTTTCAGCAGAACAAATGTTGGGATGATGCACAGGCCTTGCAGTATCAATAACCGATCCAGTCTCTTCGAATTTTCTCAATGTTTTCGAAATTGTTTGCTGTGTATGTCGATTATGTCGACCGTAATCGGCTCATAAAGCCCCAAATGTTGATACAGCCGAATCACCATTTTTATAATAAAATTTAATAACTTTAACGCGTTCTTCGAGTGTTAAACGATCCATATTTCTAAATGGCAAACCTTCAACTAAAATAACACGCCTTGGACGACATTTAATTCTGACAGATGTCAAATGGCAGAGTTATACTTTCCTACCATGAAATGGATAACTCTGTATATATAGGGTACGTCAGCCGAATCCGGAAAGAACATGCAGTTCATAATGATAATTTTTTATTGCTTGTAAACTAACTTTTACCACAAATGTTTTTATATATTTATTCTAGGTATTCTCCTTAACTTTATTCAATTCTTCACCTGAATCGCGAACATGCCTTCTTTAACTGCTCTCGTTGTCAATTGATGAATGATGCTTTAACAGCGGCCTGTAGGGATGCCACATTAGAGTGTTTACACTCGTTAGTAGCCCGCTCAGAAGGACAGAATTCTTGGCACCAAAACATGTCCAGATTACCTGGGAGCCAATTTTGCACCCCATGGCTGGTTTCAGCTGGAGCGCCGTCCCACTGAAAAATATACGATCTTTTGTTGGTTTTTGTTTCAACCTATGACTTCACAATCATCATTGGAACTCGTAAGTCGACATGCTTTGTAATTGTTTCCACCAGGATCTTCAAAATGGAGGTTTTGGGCCCATCGAACAACTTCCGGAGTCCTTGCCGTCTTCTTCTTCACATGAGTTTTCCTGGCTGGACTAGGAGAATCTTCCTCACAATACTTCTGAGCAATACCGTAACCTGTGGCTTTTGGATACCCGAACAACCTTATAATTTCGGTTGGCGACCGTTCAGCGCGAAGACCTTTAATCACCGCCACTCTTCGATTGTATTTTAAACTCGATCGTACTAACTCCGCCATTTAGAATTCACGTGCGAGTGCACACACCTCTACCCAGTCAAATTGACGACAAATGACTGCTATCGTTGAGATCCACTACAGCGACAAACTAATGTGAAGTTTCTCCGGACCTTGCTGGTGTGCACTGTATAACTGTACATGCATACACATAAAGAGATATATATATATATATATATATATATATATATATATATATATATATATATATATATATATATATATATATATATATATATATATATATATATATATATATATATATATATATATATATGGTTCACTCGATTTTATTCTGGAAGTTTGGATGTCAAAAACGCACCTCGCTTAGGTCGAACAATCACTGAAAAAGTCGATGAAACCTTACAAAAAATTGAAGATGGTGGAATTAATATCCTTCACCAAACAGTTTTGAGTCATTTGCGTAAGTCTGGATAAACAAAAAAGCTCGATGTTTGGGTGCTACATGAATTAAGACAAAAAAAAATTGATCGCCCGAATTTGCATTTGTGAAATGCTAATAAAACGCAACGAAATTGAGCCGTTTTTGAAGCCAATCATTACGGGCGATAAAGAATGGGTAAGATACGAGAATGTCAAATCATGGTCAAAAAGGTGAATCATCACAAACGACTTCAAACCCAGGATTGACACCAAAAATGGTTATGTTGTGTGTTTGGCGGGATTGGAAGGGAACTGTTTATCATGAGGTGCTAGAACCTGGCTAAACACTCAATTTGGCTCTTTACTGTCAGCAATTAACCAGATTGCAACAAGCAATTCAGCAAAATTGATCAATAGAAAGGGCGTTATCTTCCATCATGACAATGCTAGACCAAACGCATCTTTGATGACCCGGCAAAAATTGACAGAGCTTGGCTGGGAAGGTTTAATGCATTCGCCGTATAGTCCAGACGTTGCACCATCATTTGTTTTTGCATCTGCAAAACTTTCTTAATGAAAAGAAATTCACTTCAAAAAGGGACTGTGAAAATCACTTGGCCAAGTTTTTTGTCAATAAACCCCAGATGGAATAATGGCTCTACCCAAAACATGGCAAATGGTCATAGATAATAATGGACACTATGTACTTAAATAAAATCCATTTCAAATAAAAGAAATACTCAATTGAAAAATGACAAAAAATGCTCAATACTTTTTAAGACTTACCAATACATATGTATATATAAAGGGATATATACGAGTATATAGGGTGCGTACGGCATTTGAGGACAACTTGAGAGTAAAATTAATTGGCTTGTATTTTTAACGGAATCTAATGAAATTTCATGTATTTTTTGTACAACGTTAAATTAATATATCGCTATAAAGTTATTCAATAAAATCGCCATTAGCAGCAATAACCTCTTCGATCCGGGTCCGGAAACGATTACATGCCCGAATCAAATGCTCCTTGTTCATATTGACCATAACGGCATTAAAATCAGTCTTCAGCGGAGAAGTGATATTATGGGGACGCTTATTAGTCTCACGCTCAACTGCGCCCCATACGTAATAGTCCAAAAGATTAAGGTCTGGGAGCTAGGTGGCCATAGGTTCGGTTTTATGTGGTCATGAAAATTTTCGGCCATCCAATCTTGTGTCGCCACCGCTTTTTGTGAAGGAGCAGAGTCTTGTTGAAAAATGTATGGTCTGCCTCCGCTTACATTGTCTATCCAGGGTCTCCGTACTTTCTCCAAGACCTCAATGTATGCAGCAGAGTTCATTCGAAATCCTTGAGTAAAAAAGTGTGGTGACATAACATGTCCTTCATAGCTGACAACACCTCAAGCCATAACAGTGGCTGGAAATTTTGTAGGCATAGCAACAGAAACCTCCATAGCGAGGCGAATTTTTCTTCGGAAATAAACCATAACATTTTGGGCGGAGAACTCTCTGTTCCCATGTTCTTTCCGACATGAACTGTCCTCATCACGCATCACGTAAGACTTATACTGAAGGTCTTCGTCGACAACTCTACGAGTTAGGCGCTCAGAAACACGAGGCTCACTCGCACGGACCCTCATTGATTTTGAAGGGTCCTCGTCTATGATAGCTTGCACTTGCTCTAAAAGTTTTGCAGATTGCACAGTGCTAGAACGTTGTTCGTGCTTTTTGCGTTTTGCAACCGATTCTGTATCGCCTCCTGGTGCTTCCAATTCACCGCGGACCTTATGCACGAACAAATGGGCGCAATAAAGAAAATTAGATATATCTAAATCTGTATGGTTTGCACATATAGTGACGATGACAGCATGTCTCTTCATTTCTTGAATGATGTTGTAGTCCGCCATTTCTTATCTGAAAAAGAAAAAAAAATTCGCGAAGTTATAGTCACATTTATGAATGTCCTCAAATTCCGTATATATATATATATATATATATATATATATATATATATATATATATATATATATATATATATATATACATATATATATATATATATATATATATATATATATATACATATATATATATATATATATATATATATATATATATATATATATATATATATATATATATATATATATATATATATATATGCACCCCCACCTAGAGTGCAATTTCGTCCGAAATAATAATCGCATAAGTCTCTATTGTTTCTTGTCAGTTAGTCGGTATCACAAAAGGGGATAAAAGTATATTTTTAACCTAATCTTATGTCATAAAGTACCTGAGATGACAAATATAAAGAAACTTGATAATACTGTAGACGTGTCAGTGTACATTAAAACCTGTGTGGGTGGATATTCTTCAACCATATTTAAAGTGGTAGCAGTTTGTGTACCCTGTGATTATTTGCTTAAAAGCCCAAAATCAGAGAGCCTAGCCTTCAGCAGCACATAGAAATCCAAGTTCTTCACGAGCAAGGCAATTCACAAGTTCAAATTTCTAAACTTGTGAAATGCTCACGACGGGCAGTGCAGCACACTATTAAGTGGCTACAAGAAACAAAATCACATCTGAGTAGGCCTAAAACTGGCCGTAAACGCACCACCACAGAACATGAGGACCGAAAGTTGGTGCTAGAGTCGCTCAGAAATTGCCAGCACACATCATCCGCGCTGGCTGCAAATTTTTCTGAGGAAATCAATAAACAAGTTTCTGCGCCAACCGTAAGAAGAAGACTTTTAAAAGCTGGTAGAAGCCTTTGCTGTCTGAAAAAATACGAAAGCTTGCTATAAGTGGGTAAGAAAATATCAACATTTCTCGGATGAAGATTGGTCTAATATTTTGTGGTCTGACGAATCCAATTTTGAGGTAAGATTATGATACAACTCAGTTCATAGGAATGACATTTATTTTTTATGCAATCAATATCGATTGAGTGAAAATCTTAACTGAAAATCACACTTTTTATTTCCTTTTCACAGGTGTTTGGGACTCCCGGTGTGTCTTTTGTGAGAAGGCACCAGGCCGAGAAGTACCATCCAGAATGTTTCATGCCTACTGTCAAACAAAGAGGAGACAGCGTTATGATTTGGGGCTGCATGGCCACGTCTGCCGTGGGAGAAAGGTATTTGTGTGAAGGTTGCATGGACTCTACTAAGTACACGAATGTGCTGAAGAAAGCACTAATGCCATCTTTTACAAACTTAGACGGAGTAAAATTTCAACAGGATACGCACCTTGTCACAAATCAGCGCGCACAATCAAACGGTTCCAAGAAAATTATATCGAAGTTTTGCAGTGGCCGATACAATCCCCAGACCTCAACCCCATAGAGCATCTATAGGGTATGTTGAAGCGGAAGATACGCAAATATTCAATTAACCAACAAAGAAGACTTGAAACGGCTTATCCAACAAGAATGGCATCAAATATCCGTAGACGAGTGTCAGAAATTAGTTCGCTCTATGTCGAAAAGGACCGCTGCAGTGATCAAATCCAAAGGTGGTCCTACTAAACATTGATTCATTTAATTTAAAATAAAAATTATAATATATATATATATATTTATTTATATATATAAATATATATATATATATATATATATATATATATATATATATATATATATAGATATATATATATATATATATATATATATATATATATATATCTATATATA
>OZ017738.1:275541995-275544495 GCA_963969285.1 Odontomyia ornata | reverse complement strand
TTTCAATATATCGTTAATGTTGTCAATATAAATATGTTTACTTTGAACAGCATGAAAAAACGACATCAATGATTGAACAGCGCAAGTTGCATAATTCATACATACTCTTCTGCATATCTTATCCTAATTACCGAACATTTTTTTTATTACTTTTATAATTCAAAGAATTTTAAAAGACTGGTGCGAAATAGTTGTGAGTGATTAAGATGCCAGATGTATTTTAAGAATTATTATATATTTATAGAGGATAAGAAAACTGTCGGCAGACCACAGAGATTTGTTAGTTGTGCAATGTTCACTGTTTTATGACATGGCAATAAATATATGAAAATAGGACATAGGAAGTACGAGTAAGTTAAGTATGAATACAAAAGTACTCATTTGTAAGGAGTCTGTATGCATTCAAATTTCAAAGAGTAAAGGCATTCTACACTAAGAAACTAATTTTTTATTTTTTTTTTTATTTTAGAAACAAGTTTAATACATTTACGCCTTTACTTGTAATTGACGCAGTCGGCCTCGCATTCGGTAAGTTTCTGCTGGACCTAAGTAACACTTCATTAACCAGAAACTTGGCAAAACAATAAAGAAGTGCGTGAATCAATCATCTCAATCGGTGGACTTTAGAATATCAACAAGAACTTCAAACGATGGACTTCTCAAAAATTATGAAGTTCATTAAAGCACCACCGGCTTTCGATGGAAACAGTTGTCACATACTTAAGAGGACGACTTACCGCTGTGCTACAATCAACATAACACAAAATAAGGAACGTCAAGTAACGTAGCGCGCACATAGTTCCCCTACATACGATTCGCGCTTATGTGATCTTGACAGATACGAAAAAGTGTCATTGCGGCAAGAGTAATTGAAGAAAATGGATGATTTCGAATTGATTTTGAATTTTTATGTTTTTGACAATGCGTTATAATTTTGTTGATGAAAGTCTTCAACGGCGAAGAAGAAATATTAATTTAAATTTCAATATCAGAGTCGAATTGTGCTTAACAGGTGAGAACACCTGTTTTCTGCATAATTCCTACAGCTGGATAAAATTTTACTCACCCTTTCAAATGGCGAACAACAATGTATCATTGTCACTTAAAGTAAACAATGTATTTGTCATACTGACATAAAAAGTTCGTTCGATTTCAACTTTTCATGTTGCGTATGTCAGCCTAATGTCAAATGTACTCAATGTCCTATAAAATATTCGAGTTCAACTTTTTTGACATTTGCTTTATGTCTGGTTATGTTGATTGTAGCTCAGCCTTAAGACTGAGCACGCCTTCCGAAGCATCATCGATGTTTTCCCCACTGAGACAGTCAGTCCCACTTGGTTACTCCATTGCTGCACTATGCGCATACGAGTATACCGTGTGGCTTTGTCTTCCAGTTCAAGTTAATTTCGACCTTCAACCAACAACAGCAAGTCATCAGCATATGCACACAGATTTCAAGCAGCACGGCCCGAAAAAGAGCAATCAGAATAAAACAAAGCTCCTGACGCAGTCAAGGAAAAATACTTCACATGCACAAAATTTCACACTTGGTACACAACCTAAGCAAAATGTGGGCAAATTAGTTTACTTAAGACGCCAAGGTAACCAGTAATGAAAGAAATGAAATCGGCTTAAGAATACAGCTTGCAAATTAAATATTTTATTCGTTTTGATGATTTTGAAGACCAGCTGCATACACAGGAAAAAAGCTTCAAATATACAAATTTGTGATAATACTTGTGCTGTATTATGGGTGAGCTGCATGATGTTTGTGACAAGCTGGAGGTCTCAATGAATGTTAAACCGCAGAAGCTACATGGGCTGGCCACGTGAATCGTATGTACAAACAATGGGTATCCAAAAAGGTTTTTTTTATAGAAAATCGAAGGGCGCAGACCAGTCGGAAAACCGAGGACTCGGCGGACGAAGACAGTCCGTTGCGGCTCGTAGTGCGAAATTGTAGGCACCGTTCGAAATAATGTTTTTCTTTGACATCCCAGCCAAACTACCATAATGAAAATGACGTCGATGCCCTCCCAAGTTCGCATCAATAACCAACTTACCGATACCTTTGACACAAATAACGGACTAAAGCAGGAAGATGGGCTGGCCATTCAATTTGACTCTAGAGCACGTCATAAGGAGGCTAACTGTTGATACACGGGGTACAGTACCCTACAAGTCAAGCAAAGTAGTAGGCTCCGCGGACGATATCAACATTTTGTCACGGTCATTAATAACTGCCAAAGAACTCTCCCTGACACTTGACAGCGAAGCAAAACTAGCAGGGCTACAAATCAACGAAAATAAAACAAAGTTCATGACGCAATCAGAGAAAAATACCTCAAATGAACAAGGTATAACATTTGGCAAATACAGTATCAAAAATGTGGGCAAATTTGTGTATTTACGTCCCAAATTAACGAAAACCGGGACTGCAAGAGACGAAATGCGCCGAAGCATACAGCACGCAAATTAAATATTTTTTCCAGTTTTG
>OZ017738.1:275516995-275536995 GCA_963969285.1 Odontomyia ornata | reverse complement strand
AGGAGAAGGTATACCAGGTCGTGGAGAGAATCAACCTTGGGATCATCCAGGTCGAGGAGAGAATCAACCATGAGATAGAAAAAGTGTAAAAAGAATAGGAAGCAGCGAAGGCAGTAGTAACCACCTCACGAGCCCCGCTTATAACCGCAGCGCAAAGCACATCCAGAAATGTGCAAGCACCAATATTCGATGGGCAAACGGTCTAGAGTATTTACAAAATCCAGTTTGAAGCCGCCGCTAGGATAAATCACTGGAATGAGCAGGAACGAGCAACTGCACTAATTCTTGTTCTAAGAGGCCCAGCTGCCGAGCTTTTGCCGACTATCCCCGTTGAGCTGCATTCAAACCCGGCTGCTATAATGAATGCGCTGGACATGCGTTATGGAGACAATCATCTGAAGCAGATTTACCGGGCACAGCTACGGCATCGGATGCAAAGTCTGGCGAAACCTTGCAGCAGCTAGCACATGACATTGAGTGACTGGCACTTTTGGCTTACCCAGCGTGTGACGCAGAACATCAAGGTGACGTAGCAACAGAAGCATTCATCAGCGCCTTAAAGGACAAGGAATTCCAACAAGCCGTGCGGTTAGCTCAAAAGCAAACGGTTAAGGACCTATTGATTTATGGTCTTAACTTCGAGGCAACACAAAATGTGACTTGTACCACTGCCCGGGTCCGTGAGGTAGTGGCAGACGAGTGCAGGTATGAGCGTATGGAAAATGGGCGAGAGCCGCAGGCAAATGGAGCGCCTACATGCTGGGATCGCGGTGAGAAGGGGCACCTGCAAAGAGACTGCAAGAAGCGAAGAAAACGCAGCTATTGTCCAGGATGGTGGCGATCCAGACCGTGCCAGGAGCCTAGAATGGAGGCCCATCAAACTGCAAGGGCCACCTTCGTGGGGCAAACGTTAGCTAGGAGGATCGACATCCCCAGCACCCCCATCACCGTGCCAAGGCAACATCGTGGAGAAGCAGACGAATGCCTTCCTGGTCAAGTTGATGAAGAACATTGCACCACAACAAACGACACTAGCGCAACCCGATCGACGATCCGACCAGACCTAGTGAGGGCCCAACTACTTCACACTTGCAGCGTCTTGCAAGCATTGCCGGCGGATTGTGGAAAAGGAGCCGCCCGTTGATCTGCGAGTGATAACGGCCGGATTCGATGAAGGTTGGTCAGTGGAGGAGATTCAAAATGCCCAGCTAGCCAATGAAGACATCGGACCATTGCTCTTATGGAAGGAGAAAACTGGGCGACCGGAGTGGAAGGACGTTTGAATGCATGGTGCAACCCTGAAAAGCTTTTGGGCACAATGGAACTCCCTTCAGGTGGAGGGTGGCGTACTGAAGCGGAAATGGGAAACGGAAGATGGCAGCCGATAGGATGCAGATTATACTACCCAAAAGCCGAATCCACGATGTGGTTAAGGAAATGCATGAAGGATCCTCGGTAGGCCATCTTGGTGTTAACAGGATCTTAGCGAAATTGCGGGAAAGGTTCTACTGGCTCCACGCTCGAGAAGACGTACAGAACTGGTGTCGCAGATGCACAATTTGCGCTTCCGTCAAAGGCCCAAAGCGACGACTGAGAGGACAAATGCAAACCTATTACGTGGGGGTACCGTTTGAAAGGATTGCTGTTGACATCGCAGGACCTTTTCCTGAATCTGAATGGGGAAATCGATACACACTGGTTGTAGCCGATTATTTCAGCAAGGGGCCCGAGGTCTACCCCATTCCCAACCAGGAAGCAACTACCGTAGCCGAACAGCTAGTGTTAAATCGGGTCAGTAAGTACGGCGTACCTTGTGAGCTACATTCAGATCAAGGCCGAAACTTCGAATCAATAGTATTTAGCGAAATGTGTGAGCTGCTGGGAATACGGAAAACGAGGACAACACCGCTGCATCCCCAATCCGATGGAATGGTCGAACGTTTCAACGGCACTCTCAATAAACACCTGGCCAAGATGGTTGACGAGAACCAAAGGGACTGGGACCGACATATCTCACTATTTTCGATGGCGTGCAGAGCTGCCGAACATGCATCGACGGGCCAAGCCCCAGCCAAAGTCATTTTCGGAAAGACTATTCATCTGCCAGCTGATATAAAGCTCGGAACACCCCCCGAGAAACCCCAAACCATCTTGGAGTACGCAAGTGAGCTAAGGCAACGGTTGAACCAGATACATCGGACGGTGCGAAAACACCTCGAATCGGCTACTGACCGCATGAATACCAGGTATGATCTAAAGGCAAATTCTACTGGCTTCCAGCAAGACGACTTGGTGAGGGTATATAACTCGCAACGGCGAAAGGGTAGATCTCCAAAGCTGCAACATAATTGGGAGGGACCATACCGAGTTACAAAGCGAATCAACGACGTCGTATACCGAATACAGGAACACTGTAAGCCAAGAGCCAAAATGAAAATCGTGAACCTGGACCGTTTTGCCCCATATTACATTCAAGGAGAATTGACTACAACTGGCGCCACATCTTTCCGGGGCGAAAAGAACTGAGGTGGGGGCAGTGTTACATGTACAAATAATTCTACGAGCTACTGTCGCAATCGTTTTCACAACCATTAAGAACATCAACAAAATGAATTCACTCGAAACCGCGAGAACCCACCAAGCATCAACATCTGAAAGTGAGTCACTGCTCCATTCATTCACGCTGCTCGAATGTTCCCGCTAATTCGCCAATGTACGAGAACTGGGTTGAATGACTACAGACCCCATATAAAGGCGAGCTGAATGAATGGGGGATCATTCATTCGACCGTGATAAAAACTGCGATAGTGTGTGGAAGCGATATTGTTCAAGTAATAGAAAAGTGATTGTGAAGTGATCTTAGAAGACAACTCCGATAGAAATTTATGGACAAGTGGAAGTTAGATAGTGAAAATTAAAATTGTGAAATAGACCAGATTGTGCATCTTTCAGTAATTTAATAAACTCTTTTAAGTTAATTTAGAAGACATTGCGTTTTCACTTTCCCGGAACATTAAAATTATTGGCCGCGACAATATATATAAAGATATATATATATATATATATATATATATATATATATATATATATATATATATATATATATATATATACATATTTATAAATATATATATATATATATATATATATATATATATATATATATATATATATATATATATACATATATATATATATATACATACATAAATATGTATTTATATATATATATATATATATATATGTATATATATATATATATATATATATATATACATATTTATAAATATTATATATATATATATATATATATATATATATATATATATATATATATATATATATATATACATACATATATTTATGTATTTATATATATTATATATATATATATATATATATATATATATATATATATATATATATATATATATAGATATATATATACACTATATATATATATATTATTATATATATATATACATATATATACATATATATATATATTACATATATATATATATATATATATATATATATATATATATATATATATATATAATATATATATATCTATATATATATATATATATATATATATATATATATATATACGAGTATATATATATATATATATATATATATATATATATATATATATATATATATATATATATATATATTATATATATACGAGTATATATATATATATATATATATATATATATATATATATATATATATATATATATATATATATATATATATATATATGGTGCATGTGCAATTAATTCTGCGAGCTACTGTCGCAATTGTTTTCACAACCATTAAGAACATCAAAATACGAATGTACTCGAAAACTCACCAAGCATGATCAACATCTGAAAGTGAGATACTGCCGCATTCATGAAGCTGCTCGAATTTCTCCAGGTAATCGCCAATGTACGAGAAATGAATTGAATGACAAGAGACCCTATATAAAGCCGAGCTGAATGAATGGGGGCATACATTACAGCCGCGATAGTAAAAACTGCGATAGAGTGGAGTGCGAGGCAAAGGCGATATTGATTGAGTGGTTGTAAAGTGATTTAGTGGACAGTTGAAGTAAAAATTGATAGACGGCTTGTGAAGTAGTGAAATTATAAATTGTGCATTTTTAGTGAATAAACTCTTGTAACTTAATTTAAAAGCCAGTGCGTTATCACTTTAAAATATTTGGCCGCGAACATTGAAATTATTGGCCGCGAACCATAACACGCGACAATATATATATATATATATATATATATATATATATATATATATATAATATATATATTTATATTACTAGTATTTCATTGTCATGATCGGATGTCTTGACACTTTACAAGGTGATATGTTCAGTATTACGCTTTGGCCGTGTCACCGTCTACCCAGTTGTGATACGTTCCGACCTTAAACCAGCATGTATCACAGCTGAACGGGCTTAAAGTCCACCCGAAAGATCACTTGAACCAAATCTCGTTGTTGCCGATGAGAGTCGAACCAGGGAGATTCAGCTTACGGGATGAGTGCTCTAACCACTACCCGCGCGGACTACTTACGTTTATGTATATTTATATACAAATTAGTGTAACCATATCAATTTTATATGGCAAAAGCGTATTCTGTAAGAAACCAACCCTTTACAAACACTCGACATCAAAAGACTCTTAACGGCGTCTGAAGAAAAAAAATTCACAGAGATCCTCAGCAACCAGTTGGCTCCCATCCTAATTAGACACATCGCCCAAAAGAAGAATGGACGATCGGACATCAAGCCTGGTGGAAAAGAAATGATTGGTTCGATGATGAGTGCCAGAATGCATTTTATAAAAAGAATCAAGCGTGTGAACAAATATTCACGTAGGAAAACCAGGACATGGAGAAAACACTGATAAAAATATATGAAGAGTAGCGAGTAAGATAATTGGAATACAAAGAATGAAAATACCATGACGACGATTGAGAGGTATCTATCTGAAAAGCCTAAGCCAAGATTATGAGCCCAAGACGACACTCTGCCATGATGATATCGGCAACATCATTGCGGATGAAAAAGAATTAAAGAAAGATGGGCATCATAAAGGGTGGTCCTACCATAATCCACGATGTTAACTTAATTTGACATTTCTTTGTTTCAGTGTTTGACAAATTCAACCATGGAGAGGTACGCAATTGAGTAGTGTGTTAAGGTTGTTGAAGCCATTTGCGAAAATGGGCCATTCAAATCAAAATGCATTTTGTACACTCCGTGATTATTTTGAACAGCATAATCGTCCAAATATGTCCACAATTGGGAGAATTGAGCACAAATTTCAGCAAACTGGGTCTGTAGGAAATGTAAAATCACCTGTACATGCTCGTCCAGTTCGTTCTGCGGAAAACATTGCTGTTGTTCGCGATCGTGTGGCAGAAGGGCAGTCAACCTTCACTCATCGTCATGCCCAGCAATTGAACATCTCACGAACATCACTGATGCGAATTTATAATAAAGATTTGAATTTACACGCTTGCAAGGTTCAATTGACTCAAGAGCTGAAGCCAAGTGACCATTTCAAGCGTCAGCAATACGCCGAATGGTTGGTTGAACAGACTGAAGAAAATGGTGACTTTACAAAGAAAATCTTCTTCAGCGACGAGGCACACTTTCACCTCAGTGGATTCGTTAACAAGAGACGAGTGATTGATGAAAAGCTGATGCATTCACGAAGAGTGACTTTTCGGTGCAGTTTATGGGCTGGCGGCGTCATCAAATAACGGATAATGGACTTCTTGTGGCCAGATATTGAGGTTATGGACCTGAACGATACGTGGTTCCAATAGGATGGTGACACTTGCCACCTAGCCAACAAAACAATGCCTCTTTTGTACGAGAAACTCAATGGATGCGTTATCCCACGTTGTGGCGATTTAAATTGGTCACCAACATCATGTGATTTGACACCGTTGGATTCCTTTCTCTGGGGATATTTAAAAGAAAAAGTGTACGTCAATAAGCCAAGAACAATTCAAGAGCTAAAAGATGAGATAATTCAACATATTAACGACATTGAACCTCAATTATGTCTCAGAGTCACTGAAAATATAAGTTATCGGATAGAAGTATGCCGCTGTAGCCATGGCGAGCCTTTGGATAATATTTTATATCACACATTATTGTCATAAATCTTTCTATGATGTTAAAAAATATTAGCATAATTCTCTGAAAACTTTTTGCTCTATTTACAGCTAACATCGTGTATTTTGGTTCGACCACCCTTTATTTCAAAAAGCTCCTCAATCTTCTGCACAGCTTCAGAATATCGGAGCCTATAGATACTTGCAGAGAGCTTCCATTGGCCCTAACGATTCTGGATGAAATTTGTTCCACCTTCAAAGCTCAAAAGAAAAGTAAATTCCAGTCCAACTATTTACAGCCAAATCGGTACTTGAAAAATGCTGAGAGTTCAACATAGAAGTACATAGAGTCGAAAGTTTAACGTCAGTACCAGCCACAAATAGGCCTAACCCCACAGTCTCTATAGACAGGGTTGAATGAAGCGTTGACCAACGCCCCTCACCCAAAGACAAGGTTCCAGTAACCCCAGTTGAGAACCCGCCATACACTGGTGGGTCCGCTAATCTCCTTTTTAGCCACAAAATAAAAACCACAAACCATCAAGTTTCAGCCAGGATAGGCTCCTTACCTTGTAGGGGTAGACAGTAACCTGTCATGGGCTCCTCCTAACCCGTGGTACATGTCCTATAAGCAGGAATCCCAAACCAAGACAAAAGTCAAGGTATGGTGTCCACCTAGCAGACAGGATGTCAGGCATAAAAATATATGTCACACGTCCTCTAGTGCACTCATTCCACCTGGCTTTCCAGGCAGAAATCATACAATCCTCCAGCGTGGTCAGAATGCTGATTAGACTCTGACGTCCAAATTTAGCACTTTGTAACCACTCATGCTCAATAACAGGCAATCCCCTCCGCAACATGAATGATAGTCTTCTTTGGATTATCTCCAAGCCAAGCGGTGGAACTCCCATTAGTACCTGCATGGCGTCAGTTGAGGCTGTACTACATACAAGAAGGCATGTCAGCAGAGCTACTCTCTGACACATCAGGATAAGTCTTCTGCCAGTTGCACTCATTGTGCTCTCAATGAATACAGGTGCCCCGTAAGCCACACAGGCGATAAACCGGCCAACATATCTTCTCTTGAGAGCACTCCGACAAAGCCGCCAGTCCTTCTAATACACTCGTCGCAGCGTTGAGGCTAGGGGCGTGAAACGTCCCTTCATGCCCCAAAAACGGGGCCAGAAGGACAATCTCTCACCCACATGAACTCCCAAGTATGTGACAGTTGTCACATACTTAAGAGGACGACTTAGACTGAGCACACCTTTCGAAGCATTTTCGATGTTTTCCCCACTGAGACAGTCAGTCCCACTTGGTTACTCCATTGCTGCACTATGCGCATACGAGTATACCGTGTGGCTTTGTCTTCCAGTTCAAGTTAATTTCGACCTTCAACCAACAACAGCAAGTCATCAGCATATGCACACAGATTTCAAGCAGCACGGTCCGAAAAAGAGCAATCAGAATAAAACAAAGCTCCTGACGCAGTCAAGGAAAAATACTTCACATGCACAAAATTTCACACTTGGTACACAACCTAAGCAAAATGTGGGCAAATTAGTTTACTTAAGACGCCAAGGTAACCAGTAATGAAAGAAATGAAATCGGCTTAAGAATACAGCTTGCAAATTAAATATTTTATTCGTTTTGATGATTTTGAAGACCAGCTGCATACACAGGAAAAAAGCTTCAAATATACAAATTTGTGATAATACTTGTGCTGTATTATGGGTGAGCTGCATGATGTTTGTGACAAGCTGGAGGTCTCAATGAATGTTAAACCGCAGAAGCTACATGGGCTGGCCACGTGAATCGTATGTACAAACAATGGGTATCCAAAAAGGTTTTTTTTATAGAAAATCGAAGGGCGCAGACCAGTCGGAAAACCGAGGACTCGGCGGACGAAGACAGTCCGTTGCGGCTCGTAGTGCAAAATTGTAGGCACCGTTCGAAATAATGTTTTTCTTTGACATCCCAGCCAAACTACCATAATGAAAATGACGTCGATGCCCTCCCAAGTTCGCATCAATAACCAACTTACCGATACCTTTGACACAAATAACGGACTAAAGCAGGAAGATGGGCTGGCCATTCAATTTGACTCTAGAGCACGTCATAAGGAGGCTAACTATTGATACACGGGGTACAGTACCCTACAAGTCAAGCAAAGTAGTAGGCTCCGCGGACGATATCAACATTTTGTCACGGTCATTAATAACTGCCAAAGAACTCTCCCTGACACTTGACAGCGAAGCAAAACTAGCAGGGCTACAAATCAACGAAAATAAAACAAAGTTCATGACGCAATCAGAGAAAAATACCTCAAATGAACAAGGTATAACATTTGGCAAATACAGTATCAAAAATGTGGGCAAATTTGTGTATTTACGTCCCAAATTAACGAAAACCGGGACTGCAAGAGACGAAATGCGCCGAAGCATACAGCACGCAAATTAAATATTTTTTCCAGTTTTGACAATCTTGAAGACTAGCTGCATACACCGGAAAACAAAGCCCCAAGTATACAAATTTATGATAAAACCTGTGTTATGCAATTGGTGTGCAAAATGGACCCTAACCCAAGCATCCACAAATACACTGAACGCCTTTGAAGGACGGGTCCTGAGACGAATATTTGAAGCGAATCAAGGCAGGGACCAATGGCGAATACGATACAACCATGGGCTGTATGAAATGTTTGCAGAGCTGGAGGTCTCACCGATCGTAAGACTAGGGAAACTGCAAAGGCCACATAAATTGTATGGATGAACAATGGATACCCAAGAAGGTATTCGTTGCGAGAACTGAAGGCCAGAGATTACTGGGAAAACCGAAGAAACGCGAGTCTGACTTGATCGACGAAGACAGCTCATCATTGTCAACAAACCGAGACAGTTGGAGGCCCTTGATGCAGGGAATGAAGACACGAGAGAGGCTATAGTGCTACGAAGAAGAGAGCCGCAATCAATGGACCAAGACATTTGGAAGCGAATGCTATAAAGAAGAGGAAGTTGATATATAGATGAAAGCATATAATCGTATAAATATATATATATATATATATATATATATATATATATATATATATATATATATAGATATGAAATGAAATGGTCACTTGGCTTCAGCTCTTGAGTCAATTGAACCTTGCAAGCGTGTAAATTCAAATCTTTATTATAAATTCGCATCAGTGATGTTCGTGAGATGTTCAATTGCTGGGCATGACGATGAGTGAAGGTTGACTGCCCTTCTGCCACACGATCGCGAACAACAGCAATGTTTTCCGCGGAACGAACTGGACGAGCATGTACAGGTGATTTTACATTTCCTACAGACCCAGTTTGCTGAAATTTGTGCTCAATTCTCCCGATTGTGGACATATTTGGACGATTATGCTGTTCAAAATAATCACGGAGTGTACAAAATGCATTTTGATTTGAATGGCCCATTTTCGCAAATGGCTTCAACAACCTTAACACACTACTCAATTGCGTACCTCTCCATGGTTGAATTTGTCAAACACTGAAACAAAGAAATGTCAAATTAAGTTAACATCGTGGATTATGGTAGGACCACCCTTTATGATGCCCATCTTTCTTTAATTCTTTTTCATCCGCAATGATGTTGCCGATATCATCATGGCAGAGTGTCGTCTTGGGCTCATAATCTTGGCTTAGGCTTTTCAGATAGATACCTCTCAATCGGTCGTCATGGTATTTTCATTTTTTGTATTCCAATTATCTTACTCGCTACTCTTCATATATTTTTATAGTGTTTTCTCCATGTCCTGGTTTTCCTACGTGAATATTGTTCACACGCTTGATTCTTTTTATAAAATGCATTCTGGCACTCATCATCGAACCAATCATTTCTTTTCCACCAGGCTTGATGTCCGATCGTCCATTCTTCTTTTGAGCGATGTGTCTAATTAGGATGGGAGCCAACTGGTTGCTGAGGATCTCTGTGAATTTTTTTTCTTCGGACGCCGTTAAGAGTCTTTTGATGTCGAGTGTTTGTAAAGGGTTGGTTCTTACAGAATACGCTTTTGCCATATAAAATTGATATGGTTACACTAATTTGTATATAAATATACATAAACGTAAGTAGTCCGCGCGGCGTAGTGGTTAGAGCACTCATCCCGTAAGCTGAATCTCCCTGGTTCGACTCTCATCGGCAACAACGAGATTTGGTTCAAGTGATCTTTCGGGTGGACTTTAAGCCCGTTCAGCTGTGATACATGCTGGTTTAAGGTCGGAACGTATCACAACTGGGTAGACGGTGACACGGCCAAAGCGTAATACTGAACATATCACCTTGTAAAGTGTCAAGACATCCGATCATGACAATGAAATACTAGTAATCGAGCAGTCGCCTAAGCAAACTGCTCGAAAACCATTATAGGGTTATAAATTTTAATTGTAAATTTAAAAATTAATTATTTTAATATACAATAAAATCCAGTCACGGCAACATCATTATAATGCAGCTCGTCCACGAATCACTTGACGAATGAAATCTACAGTCGATGGATGAGGGGCTCGTCATGAACCTCCGTTGAGGCATTTACCGTACGGTAGCTGTTCGGATGAAGTAAGCAGGTCCGCTTGGGCGAATCGGGGAGTCTGCTTTTAATCCCACAGCGATCACATTGGGGAGTCGGTTCTTTCTTCGTGAAGTGCCAAGAAGCAGATTTAGGTTGCAGGCGACCAGTTTTAATATACAGGTATATTCAAATTGCTATTGTGTATTTGTTTTTTGTTCTTTTTCTTTATTCCACGACTTTCTGGAAGTCGTTTTTGTGTGAAAAGTGGATTGAATAAGTTGTCAGCGTTCTTGGCCCAAGTAAACAGTAATCCATTCCATAGTTCCATAGTACAATTGCGTTTTATGTGGAAATATTCAATCCTGCTTGAAAATGAAGTTTACCGTTAGGACGTGCACAAAGAAAGTCTCGATAGGTTCGCGATCGCTATAGAAAAATTAATAATATTGACTTTGAAACTTGTAGAGCTTTCCGTATTTTATTCGTTTTTCTGAGTTTTGTAGTCTCCAGTTATTTTGGAACGGTGCCAAAAGTGACAAGCGAAATAGTCTGAAGATGTCGCTAGACTCGAGTTCTCGTAAGTAGTGAAAGTTTTCTACCTCGACGGAAATTTCGTGAAAATTTTACATCGAAAAAAAAGAATCGCTCTGCTACCACAAAAATGGTTTTCATTTCGCAGTTGTTTCGGCAAATTCAGCGAAAGTTTGAATAGTAAGTAGATAGGAATTGTGCTACATTAATTTTCGAATTTCCTAAAATATTTTTCTTTTCATTTGATTTTCCCCCACAGTCTGGGTAGAATATTGTTGAAGAGAAAATAAAAACCAATTCCATTTGAGAAGAAATCAAGTTCGTGAGTTTAAAGTGCATTTAAACCAACCTTTGGACATGATTACGCGTAAGACTATGAATCCATCCGCGCGTCCATGACCGAATTCTGTGCGACCAATGAAAATGATAGAAAAACGTTCAAGCATGCTCACCCACTGGTGAAATTTACTCAAAGAGAGCGGGTGCAAATTGTTATTGACAATCAATTAACAGACGTGATAACTGCTATCAAGGGAAGAGTCAAGGACGTGGGAATGCCAGATGGGAATGAGAACGTTGATATTATAATATCTGAATGGATGGGATACTGTTTATTTTGGGAATCAATGTTGGATACGAGGTTGTTCGCAAGAGATATGGTTGAAAGAAAATAGGATGACGTTTCCAGATGGTGGAACTTTGCTTATAACTGCAATTGAAAAAAAATAATTGAAAGGAGTTGTGTTCAAAAAGTAGCTATAACTAAGCCAATTGTTGATGTAGTTGACCCGAAGCTCGTCTCGACATCATATATGATTAAAGAAATTGACTCATAGACAGTCCAAACGTTTGATTTGGAATTTTCCCCGCCATTTTTATTAATTAGAATTTCCAGCCAATATTACATCATCCACATTCATCAACAGGCGCCCGTCGAGGATGTTGGTGAATGCGGTTTTTAATATTAATTAAATTTTTTATTAATACTCAGTTTAGTAACAGCTCAATTTTCGTTATGATAAATTGAAATTTTTGACCATAATGAGCTCTTTGCACCTTTTTTTCTTGAATTTAATGTATATTTCTATAGAAATAAATGGAAAGTCCGACTTTGAATTTCATCCGTATAAGTAAGTTGAAGATCGAATAATTTCCTAATAATTTGTTGCCATTATGAATTTCTGGCTGTAGTAAAAAAATGAAAATTTAAATATTAATAGGCTAGATTTTTGATAATGGAGGTTATTTGAAAAAAAAGAAAAACAGATATTGCAAATTATTGATGGTATAATTGATAGTGTTCTTCATGAAAAGCACAAAATTTGTAGTGTTTCAGTTTCGTTATTGAGTTGTACTGAAGAGATTTGGTTGTGGAAAAATTATGAAACGACAAAGAGAAAAAGTTGGTCTTTGCATTTCACTCAATCCTGACCGGGTATGGGAACCGCCACGTTGGTTCGCCCCTCTACTATAATAAGTTAGCCGTTGGGTGAGCTCACCCCTTCTTTATTTGTTTACAAGCGCTCTTGTAGGGTGGCCTTCCGCTCGCTTGCCTATTTATGGTAAAGGGTTATGTGAACCCAACACATAATACTATAACATACTCTTAAATTTGCCACGTTCTTATTTTTCATTCAAGGAAAAAATTCATGCAGACTGTTTGTATGAGTTTTCCACTTAAATGGAAAATATATGGCCATTCTTACATTGTATCTTGATCCTTCTTTATTTGTTTACAAGCGCTCTTGTAGGGTGGCCTTCCGCTCGCTTGCCTATTTATGGTAAAGGGTTATGTGAATCCAACACATAATACTATAACATACTCTTAAATTTGCCACGTTCTTATTTTTCATTCAAGGAAAAAATTCATGCAGACTGTTTGTATGAGTTTTCCACTTAAATGGAAAATATATGGCCATTCTTACATTGTATCTTGATCCAGCTGGGGGTTGCTAGGGGGCACTGCCTCCGCCTCGATGCCCCACTCTTATTTTAGGGCCACAAGTATCGTCGGTAACGACGAATTCCTCTTAAGTCCGTTTGTTTCCTCTCGGCCCAGTTTTTCATTTGTGTTAGCAATTCTTAACTCTTAGTAGGTTACCTCAGGCTTGACTCCGGTCGATATTCATTTGTACCTTGAAATTTGTGGATGCAAAATTCCTTTTGTGTTGGGGAAAAGAACCCGCCCTAAGACACTGCAATACTAGCCTGTCAGCGCATTCACGCGCCCTCATATAAGGTCAATCTCGGTGAAATCCACCATCCTCTCTCGCCGAAGCAGCAGACTATCGCTGCAGCCCTTACGGACATTTTATATACACCTCAATTCACTACAAACTGGCGCCCAACGTGGTGCCTGAAAAGAGTCGGAGCACGAGACAGTCCATCGTCTCTGGGGTACCTTACTACGAAGTGTGGCAATTAAGTAATGAGACTGATAGTATGAAAACCGTATATTTGAAAATTATTCTACAACTCTGCCATCTCCTTCAAAGTAATCCCCTTGGGCAGCTATACAACGATTCCAGCGCATTTTCCTTGCTTTGTAACATTTCTGAAACGCTTCGAGTGGGATGTTCGCGAGTACCCTCGTTATGGCCGCCTAGATGTCCGTGATCAACTCAAAATGGGTTCCTTTGACCACCGATTTTGTTCTAGTTAATAAAAAAAAAGTCACAAGCGTACATATCGGTTGAATAAGGTGGCTGTTGCAATACCGCGATCCCTTTAGAGGCCAAATACTGGGATCCACTGAGGGCAGTGTGGCAAGGCGCGTTGTCGTGATGAACGATTCAGTTACGAGTCGTTGCTTAAAATTTGTCTGACTGCTTCACGGTTCATACCCAGTTCCGAGGTCAACATTTGAACTGCTACACGTCAATCTTCACGGACTAGGGCGTGCATACCCTGCGCATTTACATCATTCCACACCTCGACTAGTCTCCCGCTCCGCACCTCGTCTCCCACGCGTTCACGCCCCTCCTTAAACTCTTTATGCCATCAAAACACCTGGGCATGACTCAGAGCACTATCACCATGCACTTATACTATTTTAGCGTACGTTTCCCAAGCTGTTTCGCTCAACCTGGCGAAAAATTTTATCGCGATGCGTTGCTCTTAATTGCGTTTCTCCATTTTCGTGACGAGCATCACCAACACACGTCTACTCAACACGACACAGCCGGCGAACTAAACAAGCTAGAGCGAGGGTGAATATATGCCGGGGAAGAGGAAGGGGAAGAGAATCTCAAGTTCGCAGGTTTGCCACAAGCGCGGCAATAACATCAGTCTCATTACTTGATTGTCACGGCATATACGATATATATATATATATATATATATATATATATATATATATATATATATATAGTATGTATATATATATATATACATATATATAAGAAAAAAAAATATATGTATATATGTACATATACTCGTATATATATATATATATATATATATATATATATATATATATATATATATATATATATATATATATATATATATATATATATACACATATACTCGTATATATATATATATATATATATATATATATATATATATATGTATATATATATATATATATATATATATATATATATATACATATATATATATATATATATATATATATATATATATATATATATATATATATATCTACGTACATACATAAATATATATATATATATATATATATATATATATATATATATATGTATACGTACATACATATATATATATATATATATATATATACGTACATATATATATATATATATATATATATATATAAATTTTTTTTCTTATATATATGTATATATATATATATATATATATATATATATATATATATATATATATATATATATATATATACAGGTATATATTTATATATATATATATGTATATATAAAGGTGTATATATATATATATCTATATATATATATATATATATATATATATATATATATATATATATATATATATATAAGAAAAAAAAAAAGTATATATATATATATATATATATATATATACACGCATATATATATATATATATATATATATATAAATGTATATATACGAGTATGCATATATATATATATATATATATATATATATATATATATATGTATATATGTGTATATATATATATATATATATATATATATATATATATATATATATATATATATATATATATATATATATATATATATATATATATATATATGTATGTATACGATTAAGAGCACTATCACCATGCGCCTTTACAATTTTAAGCGTACGTTTTGGAAGCTTTTTCGCTCAATCTGGCGCAAAATTTTATCGTGACGCATTGCTCTTGTTTTCGTTTCTCCATTTTCGTGACGAGAACCACCAACACGCGTCTACTCAACATGACACAGCAGGCGAATTAAACAAGCTAGAGTAATGGCAAATATATCAATGGAAAGGAGAAAGATGTCAGGGAAGGGGGTTTCAAGGTCACAGGTTTACCACAAGCGCAGCAATAAAATAAGCCTCATTACTTAATTGTCACACCTCGTATGTGTTTGCATTTTTGGCGGATAGGTAACTTCTAAGGGATATTGCACTTATTATGCCCCAGCAACTTAACAACTTCCGGACGTGTGTTGTCCTTGGACATCAATATTGTTTGGATCTGCTTTTGAGTCATATATTGGTAGGTTATCGCCATTGTATGACTAGCAAAGCCAAATGATATTAGAGTTCTTTAGTGTATTCGGAAGTTGTTACTCAACATCATTTTTGCGGCGGACTCTGACCTGCAACTCGAACCAAGCGGTGTCTTAGTGTCTTCCACTACATTGATCTTGATTTCACGTAATTGGCTGCTTAGCTAGTCCGTGACTATCCATGATAAGACATGAATCAACCCTGGGTGACAAATTGTACGTGGTTAAAACTAGCGAAAGTAAGAGCACTTCCGAGTTCTGATATTTATGGTGCCTCAAGAGAGAAGTGCCTGTATCGTGAACGAAGAGCTCACCATTGGTGTTTTTGCCTGTGGAGGGAAAATGTGAAATGGAAAGACCGAATCCGAGGCTGATATTGATAACCATTTTTAAATTGAAATTTGAAAATAATCCACCATACAATTTGTTATAATTTTTTCCTTAGATACTAGTCGGAATATTTAGTTGATTATTTTTATATCTGCGCTTACGGCTGTGAGACTTCCTTTGCTTCAAACAGTACGACATCTATTTAGCGCCATAACACCCAATTGTAATAATTTGGACTCGAACTTATCCACTATAGCCTGCACAGCCTGTCGGTTGGGACAATTATTACAGCCGAGCATTGGAGTGGGTGCTCCTAAAGTTACGGCCACTGACTTTCTCAAAGTTGCTTGTTCGTCAACTTTACCATGATGAAAAAAATGACCTTAACTAATGTTTTAACATTAACGGTTCATTGAAAAAGTTTAAGGGTGCGTTCACATAAAGATACGAAATTGGTATGCCACCAATGGAACAGTCTGTATACATATATACATATATATATATATATATATATATATATATATATATATATATATATATATATATATATATATATATATATTGTCGCGTGTTATTGGTTCGCGGCCTTATAATTTTGATGTTCCGGGAAAGTGAAAACGCAATGTCTTTTAATTTAAGTTAAAAGAGTTTATTTAATTAACTAAAATGCACAATAATCCGTTAACACTTTCACTAATTTTAATTTTCACTATTAAAATTAAAATCTAACACTTGTCCATAAATTTTTTATCGCAATTGTCTTCTAAATTACTTCACTATTACGAAACACACTTTGCACTCAAACAATCAATTGTCTTTACTTCGCGTTCCACTATATCGCAGTTTTCTTATCGCGGTCGAATGAATGATGATCCCCCCCATTCATTCAGCTCGCTTTTATATAGGGTCTCTACCTATTCACCCATTTCTCGTTTATTGGCCAATGTTCTACCGAGAGGTACCTGGTGGATTCGAGAAAATTAATGAATGGAGTGACGTCACTTGCAGATGTTGATCATGCTTGTTGGGTTCTCGTGGTTTCGAGTGAATTCGTGTCCTTCATTGTTGTGAAAACAATTGCGACAGTAGCTCGCAGAATTATTTGTACATGTAACACTGCCCCCACCTCAGTTCTTTTCGCCCCGAAAAGATGTGTCGCCAGTTGTAGTCAATTCTCCCTGGATGTAATATGGGGCAAGACGGTCTAGATGCACGATTTTCATTTTGGCTCTCGGTTTACGGTGTTCCTGTATGCGATATACGACGTCGTTGATTCGCTTTGTGACTCGGTATGGTCCCTCCCAGTTATGTTGCAACTTTGGAGACCTACCCTTTCGCCGTTGCGGGTTATATAGCCACACCAAGTCATCCTGCTGGAAGCCAGTAGAATTAGCCTTTAGATCATACCTGGTCTTCATGCGGTCAGTAGCCGATTCGAGGTGTTTTCGCACTGTCCGATGTATCTGGTTCAACCGTTGTCTTAGATCACTTGCGTACTCCGAGATCGTTTGGGGTTTCTCGGGGGGTGTTCCAAACTTTATATCAGCTGGCAGACGAATAGTCTTTCCAAAAATGACTTTGGCTGGGGCTTGGCCCGTCGATGCATGTTCGGCAGCTCTGTACGCCATCAAAAATAGTGGGATATGTCGGTCCCAGTCCCTTTGGTTCTCGTCAACCATCTTGGCAAGGTGTTTATTGAGCGTGCCGTTGAAACGTTCGACCATTCCATCGGATTGGGGATGCAGCGGTGTTGTCCTCGTTTTCCGTATTCCGAGCAGCTCGCACATTTCGCCAAAAACTAGTGACTCAAAGTTTCGGCCTTGATCCGAATGTAATTCGCAAGGTACGCCGTACCTACTGACCCAATTTAACACTAGCTGTTCGGCTACAGTAGTTGCTTCCTGGTTGGGAATGGGGTAGACCTCGGGCCACTTGCTGAAATAATCAGCTACAACGAGCGTGTATCGATTTCCCCATTCAGATTCAGGAAAGGGTCCAGCGATGTCAACAGCAATCCTTTCAAACGGTACCCCCACGTTATAGGTTTGCATTTGTCCTCTCAGTCGTCGTTTTGGACCTTTGACGGAAGCGCAAATTGTGCATCTGCGACACCAGTCCTCTACGTCTTCTCGAGCGTGGAGCCAGTAGAATCTTTTCCGCAATTTCGCTAAGGTTTTGTTAACACCAAGATGGCCTCCCGAGGATCCTTCATGCATTTCCTTAACCACATCGTGGATTCGGCTTTTGGGTAGTATAGTTTGCATCCTATAGGAGCTGCCATCCGCCGTTTCCCATTTCCGCTTGAGTACACCACCCTCCACCTGAAGGGAGTTCCATTGTGCCCAATAGCTTTTCAGGGTTGCGCCATGCATTGAAACGTCCTTCCACTCAGGTCGCCCAGTCGTCTCCTTCCATACGAGCAATGGTCCGATGTCTTCATCGGCTAGCTGAGCATTTCGAATCTCCTCCGATGACCAACCTTCATCGAATTCGGCCGTTATCACTCGCAGATCAACGGTCGGCTCCTTTTCCTCAATCCGCCGGCAGTGCTTGCAGTTAGCTGCACATGGATGATGAGATAGTGCGTCAGCAATTCCATGAACTCTGCCCTTGTGAAGCAGTTGGGGCCTCACTAGGTCTGCTCGGATCGTCGATCGGGTTGCACTAGTGTCGTTTGTTAGGGTGCAATGTTCTTCATCAACTTGACCCGGAAGGCATCTGTCTGCTTCTCCACGATGTTGCCTTGGCACGGTGCTGGGGATGTCGATACTCCTAGCCAACGTTCGCCCCACGAAGTTGGCCCTTGAAGTTTGATTGGCCTCCATTCTAGGCTCCTGACACGGTCTGGATCTCCACCACCCTGGACAATAGCTCGGTCTTCTCCCCTTCTTGCAGTCTCTTTGCAGGTGCCCTTTTTCCCCGCAATTCCAGCATCTAGGCGCACCATTCACCTGCAGCTCTCGCTCAATTCCCACGCGCTCACACCTGCAATTATCTGCCACTACCTCGCGAACCCGGGCAGTGGTACGGGTCACATTTTTGGCTGCCTCAAAATTTAAACTATAAGCCAATGCATCCTTGACTGTTTGCTTTTGAGCTAACCGCACGGCTTGTTGGAATTCCTTGTCCTTTAAGGCGCTGATGAATGCTTCTTCTGCTACGTCATCTCGATGTTCTGGGTCGTACGCTGGGTAAGCCAAAAGTGCCAATCGCTCAATGTCTTGTGCTAGCTGCTGCAAGGTTTCGCCAGACTTCTGCATCCGATGCCGTAGCTGCGCCCGGTAAATCTGCTTCAGATGATCATCTCCATAACGCATGTCCAGCGCATTCATTATAGCAGCCGGGTTTAAATGAATCTCAACGGGGATAGTCTGCAAAAGCTCGGCAGCTGGGCCTCATAGGGCAAGAATTAACGCAGTTGCTCGTAGCGGCTGCTTCAAACTGGATTTTGTAAATAGTCCAGACCGTTTGCCCATCGAATATTGGTGCTTGCACATTTCTAGATGAGCTTTGCGCTGCTGTTATAATTGGGGCTGGTGAGGCGGTTATTATTGCCTTCGCTGCTTCCAAGTCCTTTTTCACTTTTTCCATCTCATGGTTGACCTGGCTAATCTCAAGGTTGATTCTCTCCTCGACGCATTTAACTTGGCTGTTGAGACTACTAAGCTCCGCTTTTATTCCGGTTGACTGTTTTTCCAGCTTCTGTGCGATGTCTGCCTTGATTTCGAACGCTTGTTGGTCTAGCT